>OZ008370.1:234413616-234619274 GCA_963931995.1 Phaonia tiefii
AGTTCATGCCATTTTGAAACATGCCATTTTGAAACACTAAATGTTTATAAAATAGTTATGCATGTCCAAATTTTATATTTTTGGCAACACTATTGCTACAGTATAAACCAGCACTAGCGGCAGCCATCCTTTTGTTTGTCGTTTTAAAATATTTGTGCAATGCTGTTGTAAGGCCATTCGAATTTTCTGTCTCGAAATTGTATTCAATTGGACATGTGACAACCATGACCATAACTAGGACTACAACTTTAACGCAACAGCCATAAAAACTAATTAAATTTTTACAGTTGTGGTTCATTTAAATGCCCTATTTCAATATTCAGCTAAATGTTGCAATGTTTCAGCTGCCATTCTGGTTGTCCACGTTTTGTCGTCGTATCTGTCTCGGTTTCTGTTTATTTGTTAATTTTTGTGTAATTGTTTTAAATTACTCTATTTACATAACTAATGTTGGTTTTTGGAAAGCTGGATCCTTCAATAACGAACGAACATTTCATTATCACACAATTTAATTGCATTAGTTATATACTTATACATACATACATGCGTGTGTGTATGTTGTATAATATCTTTGAATATTAATTAAATTATATTAAATAAATGTGATTATTTGCATGTGTATTCCATTACATATTGTGTTGGTGGTATTTGATATAATTGTGGCAGAGGATGTGTTGTTCACGTCACACACAAATTTCTGATTACTGAGGCGTATAATTAATATTTATTATATAAACTATAAATTAATATCAATCATACGTGTGAGCGTAATGAAAAGTCATAAATTCTGATTATAAGTAAAAAAAAAAACGATAAGAACCGAACGGAATAACAAGACGGGAATTTTTCTTTAAACTTTCTAAATTTTTATTAAAACTACAATTTAAATTTCTGTTTTCCTATCTTTTTCTCAATTTAAATTTTCGTAGTTTTGATCAAAACAATTTTTGTTGAGGGGGGCAACTGAGATTTGGAACTAACTTAGAACTAACAAGAGGTTTGTGGTAAAGGATGAAAGATAAATTAAGAGGAATGGAGTAAAGATACACAATAATTCGATGATCTAAAACCTAATAGGGAAATTTAGGTAAAGGAAATGAAAAAATAACTAATTTTTCAGAGACTAAGTGGAAATACACATACCTTACAAGCTACCTAACAAAACTTTTGAAATTTGTTGAAAAATTTAAAAATTATTTTAAATATACAAGAGTTGACGACATTATAAAACTTTTTTTTGCAAGATTTCAAACACTACATTTAGTCTAGTGAAAGGTGGGCCATGTGAAATTCGTAATTTCATTTCGTTTTAAAAATAGTATTAAGTAACATCATTGACATTTATAAATGAAACACGTCGTTCAAATGATTTTTACTACTTGCATTACAGCACCTGATTCGATCGACCCACAATGACATCATCGATTTCGTATTTTACGGCCTCAATGAACTGGGGATTGGACACGCAATTGATTCAATTGTGAATGGGTTGTTCGCTTCACACAATATTATCTAATTACTGAGGCACATAATTAATATTTATTATATAAACTATAAATTAATATCAGTCATACGTATGAGCGTCCAGCAAAGTAATAAATTCTGATTTTGAGTTTCAAAAAAGTACACTCAAATATTTGTAGGATCTGTGCCTTTTGAAGAACAAAACGTGCTTGTTTCGTCACACTTTATGAACTTTTACTAATAACTACAAGTTAGGTTTCTCTTTCATATTTTTTCAATTTTCGTATTTCTGACGAAAGAAATGTTTGTTGGGGGCGACAACTGAAATTTTAAACTAACTTGGAACTAACAAGAGATTTGTGATAAAGGGTGAAAGATAAATTAAGAGGAAAGGATTAGGGATACACAATAATTCGATGATCTAAAAGCTGATAAGGAAATTCAGGAAGAGGAAAAAAATACTAATTTTCGCAGAAATCAAGTGGAAAGACTGATTTCTTACAAGTTACCTAGCAAAACCTTTGAAAGTTGTCGCGAAATTCAAAAATCATTTATAAATTTACAAGAGTAGAAGAAATTAGTATTTTTTCAAAGAATTTGAACAAAGTCTACTACATTTAGGTGGGCTATGTAAAATTTGTACTTTAATTTCGCTTTAAAAAATATTAATAGACTTTTTTTCAAAATTATGATTTTATTTGCAAGGACTATCATTGACATTTATGCATGAATCACATCATCGTTCAAATGATTTGTACTACTTGCATTATATATGACCTCATTCGATCTACCCACACTGATATCGTCGATTTCGTATTTTACGACCTCAATGGACTGGGGATTGGACTCGCAATTGATTTAATTCCGTTTGAGAATGTGCTGTTCACTTCGCATAATATTATCTAGTTACTGAGGCGTATAATTAATATTTATTATACATATAACCTATAAATTAATATTAATCATACCTGTGAGCGTCCAGAAAAGTAATAATTTATGAATCTTGAGTTTCAAAAAAGTACACTCAAATATTTGTAGGTTTGTACCTTCGGAATAACAAGACGTGCATGTTTCGTTAAACTTTATGAACTTTTACTAACACCTACCAGTTAAATTTCGCTTTGCTATTTTTTTTAAATTTAAATTTTCGTATTTCTGACGAAAGAAATGTTTTTGGAGGGGGATAACTGAAATTTTTAACTAACTTGGAACTAACAAGAGATTCGGGTAAAAGGGTGAAAGATAAATTAAGAGGAAAGGATTAGGGATACACAATAAGTCGATGATCTAAAAGCTAATAGAGAAATCCAAGCAGAGGAAAAAATACTAATTTTCGCAAAAATCAAGTGGAAAGGCAGATTTCCTACAAGTTACCTAGCAAAACCTTTGAAAGTTGTCGAGAATTTAAAAGTATTTATAAATTTACAAGAGTAGAATAAATTAGTATTTATTCTTTTTCAAAGAACTTGAACAAAATCTACTGCATTTAGTCTAGTAAAAGGTGGGCAATGTAATATTTGTACTTTAATTTCGCTTCAAAGAAAATATTAATAGACTTTTTTTCAACATTATGATTCTTTTGGCAAGGACCATCATTGACATTTATAAAAGAAACACAACATCGTTCAAATGGTTTCCACTACTTGTATTACAGTACCACATTCGATCTTCCCACACCGACAGCGTCGATTTCGTACTTTATGGCCTCAATAGACTGGAGATTGGACTCGGAATTGATTCAATTGTGGTTAAGAATATGTTCACTTCACACAAAATAGTCTAGATACTGGAGGCGTACAATTAAAATTTATTATATAAACTATAAATTAATATCAATCATACGTGTAAGCGCACAGAAAAGTCATAATTTCTGATTATAAGTAAAAAAAAGAATACATTAAAATATTTTTACGTTCTTTGAATTTCGAAATAACAAGACGGGTATTTTTCTTTAAGCTTTATACAGTTTTACTAAAAACTAAAATTTACACTTCCTATTTGTTTCCAATTTCAATTTTGGTATTTCTGATCGAAACAATTTTAGTTGCGGGGGACAAATGAGATTTTTAACTAACTTACCTGGCGTTTACACGGGACAGTTTTTCTCCGACAGTAGCAATACATTCACACATTTTTACTACCACACTTACACTTTTCTCACTTGCCTAGTCACTGTCTCTGATTTTTCAACGACAGTAACTTCGGCAAGAGATTTGACATAAGCGGCCAGATCATGGGTGAACTAGTAAAGGTTGGCGCAATAGAACAACTGATTTAGCTTTCTTATGACACCATCTGTTAAATTCAGTGTATTCTGTTGTTGTACTTTTTAGTTTACTGTGTTTGTTCATATGGATCTGTGTTGAATTTGATGGTTAGAGTCATGAAACACACAATTACAACAAATCCTACTGCGTCAACCCCTACTAGTTCAGCAATCGGCCATATCGGTGACGTTTCGTAGTAATTTGAGAAAAAGGTAAAACATCCCAAACGACTTTACAAATTGGGAAATATATTTCTATTTGAAAATTTTGCTAATTTTTATTGAAATATTGTTTGGCAATACAAACATATAAACATGAATACATGTCTAATTTTGCAGAGTACATCAGTTCCATTGTAATTTGGAGAAGGAAGACAAAACACAATGGCAAAAGAGCGAAGAAACAAAAAATCAGAGCACGAGATTTAACGAATCGACACCGTCGGCGGTTGCTTACAACTGTATTGTCTTTATAACTGGCTGGACGCGTACGTCATACAAAAAAAATTTCTCTTTGTGACAACTAATACATATTCTCAACTATCTTGTCTCAAACTGTACCGTGTAAACGCACCGTTAGAACTAACAAGAGATTTGGGATAAATGATGGAAAATTAATTAAGAGGAATGGAGTAAAGATACACAATAATTCGATGGTCTAAAAACTAATAAACTAATTGAGGTAGAGGAAAAGAAAAAAATACTAATAAACCAAGCGGAGAGACAGTTTCTTTACAAGTTACCTAGAAAATACCTTAGAAGAAGAAATTATATATATTTTTCAAAGAACTCTAACAAAATCTACTACTACTTTATTTAGTATAGAAAGGAGTAGGGGGTGGTGCATGTTAAATTTGGAATTTATTTTTGTTCAAAAGAAAATACTAATTGAAATTTTTTGAAAGTTATGTTTTTATTGGCAAGGCCCATCATTGACATTTATGAATGAATCACAATATCGTTCAAATTATTTCCACAACTTGCTCTACAGTACCTCATTCGCTCTACCCACAATGACAGCGTCAATTTCGTATTTTACGACCTCAATGGCCTGGGGATTGGACACGGAATTGATTCAGGTGTGGTTGAGAACTTGTTATTCACTTCACACAAAATGTTATTTGGATATCTCAAATCATTGTTATTGGATATCTCAAACTAGTAGCGTGGGGAAATAAGCTCTGTACATCTGGGATGAGATTTTCGTCCTTGTCTTTACAGAAGGGGGCCCTAAACCATCTCCATTAGTTCCATTTTTGACTTTGTGGTAGAATTTTTGGGCTTCATTCTTCCTTCTGTATGCCTCAATTTTCTCACTGTCGTGCTTTCGCCGCTGCCGTTTCCTACGCCTAAAGAGACGGTTTACCTCCTTTCTTTTCTCCATATACCGCTCAGTTGCAGCTGGCGTTGCAATTGCGACATTTGCAATGCGACACTCTTCATCGTATCATGGTTTATTGCGAAGCGGTTTTTCGAAACCAAGTACGGTTGTTGCGGCAGTTTTTATAGAGTCGGAAATGGGTTTCCACTGCGCATCATGATCGTCATCGGGAGGGGGTGGGTTCTGTGCCAAAAGTTGCGTGAGCTGCCTTGAGTAGGCTGTGCCTAGCTCTGGTAATGGCAGCATTCCGATGTCTATCTTTCTCTGCGTCTGGTTTGGTACGATTTCAGCGGTCATACGTTTCCTCTAGGCGCTCAGAGAGTATGCCTTTGGTATCTTCATCTTCCCCGTCTGTCGGGGCATGGACACAAATTAGGGAAATATTAAAAAATATTTCGCTTTTATGCAGATTGTGGCTATTCGTTCACTCACAGGATTGAACCTAGAGACTAGATGTCGCAGTATGTTGCCGACTGCAAATCCGCAACCAAATTCATGTTTTTTTTCATGGCAACTGTAGTATATATCGCAGTTTCTTGTTCTTGTTCAGTCCTGTCCTGTCCATCGCAATACCTGGATAGCGGTAATGTCAGACTTTTAACTTTCGAGGACATCTGCCAATTGGATACTTGCACCGGATCTATATAGAGTTCTTACATTCCAAGTGCATATGCGTAAATCGTGGTCCTTCTGACGTGTGCGGGGGTCGTTGTTTATGTTTTATCTTTCATTTTCGTATATTTACTGCCACTATGAACGGTGGCAGGAGGCAAACCCAGTCCAAACCCAATTTTTGCATTTTATCTACCTGTCAGGATATTTGAATGCAGCCGCCCATTAGGGATCAGATGCTGACCATGATGCAATATTTCGAAACTGGATTTTCTTCATTTGGTTTCTATGTGCCGTTGGCCCATATGTTTGGCTCATCCGTCTTCTAGGGACAAAAGAATATGCCCGATATGTAATATCTTAATTATCACTAGCATTACGAGTAGAATTTCTTGTGTCACCCGTGATTCACATTAAATTAACATTAACATTAAATTCAATCACGTGATTGTCAGTGGACGCGGTTAAAAATTTCAATCGTGTGCATGATTGTACATGACTGAAGATTTCGGTACTCACGCTCACGAAATATATTCTCGAATCACGCTTTCAAGTATGAACATGAACCAGTTTTACACATATTTAGCTTTATGTTTCCAAAAATTCTTTAAGTGTGTTTGAAAAAAGGTGTTTTCAATACAAACGTACATATACGTTTTGTAACCATAGAGTAATTGTATACCTAGAGTAACCGTTTCTCTCAGTAAATTTATAAGTTTAGACTTGGTTGCATATATGCGTTGCATGTTGAAAAGTATTGCTGTAATAATATCAGATAGAGGTAATGGTTCAAAACAATCAACCAGAAAACAACAACGCCATTTCGTTGTGTGCGTTAAAATTTTTATGTTAAATTCAACACAAATATAGACTAACAATAACAGATAAGAAAAGAGTCCAAAAGGCGTTTAAATTCCAACCAAAACAACATGACAAATTGAAGTCAACAGTTCTTGTAACCCCACCTGGTGTAAGTCAATTTACGTCGAAAGTATAGTATCAACACGAAGAGTGTGAAATGAAACGTCAGACGAGACTGATGGCAACTCTAGGTACAGAATACCCCTATATTTGTAACATACGAATTAGTGTTAAACAATAAGTATGAATGTTTAAATATATAAATGAATGGGTAAATAACGTTTGGTATTAAAATGTCGTTAGTGGTCGTGTGTGATTTAGTTTTCTTGGCTCGTGAGCGTTCGTGCGTGATCGTGAGTGATAATTTTTTTTGACCTTGTTGGTGTACGTGATCGTGAGTGAAAAATCAGGCTTAATTTCGATCCTATTACAGAGAATCTGTTCGTCTAGCGGTGACTTTATCCTGCTCGACAACACCATTTATCTTAATAATCCTTAGAGTGTGACGACAATCGTTAAATGTCTACAAGGAAGGTTACATTTGTGTTCATATACCTGAGCAGGGGCACAGACAACTTTACCAAACGTTTACCTCTCCAAAGAACTGGCCATACTGTAGCTGATATCAGGTCGCGCTCCATATTAGTACACGCTGAAAAAAAAAAACGCTTTGTTGTCTCTCGCGTTTTTGTTTTCAGCAGTTTTCAACAAACAAAGCCATATTTGGGTCACAAAAAAATAATTATTCTGGACTAATTGTTCCAGCTTAAGGTCCCTTCAGATTTCATAAAACTGTTTTGTTTTTTCCGATATTTCGATTTCCTTTGGAAATCTTCTTCAGGAAAGTTCTTATTATATTAATTATAACAAACAAACATCAATACAAATTAAAATGAAAATTTTTGACAAATTGTGAATAGTAATACTATTTATACATATTATAATACAGTAATGTTTACAGAAAGTAGAAATATTAAATTGAACAAAATTTTAAAATATTTTAAGACATTTGTGTTAATCTGTCCTATTATTAACCTATTTGTTTTTATTAATTAAGATTCTACCATTTTTAGTGACGTTATACGTATCTACTTTCTCATTAAATTGCGAAAACTGATAAAAACTTGCGAAAATTAGCGAAAAATTACCAACATTTTAAACAAGTTATGCAAGGTTTTGCGGATTTTCGCGAATTTGGCGGTTTTTAACAGAGTTTTTACCATTTCTTTTGGTTATAGTGATTATTAGGTAATTTTGTAACTTGTTTAAATTTTGGTAATTTTTCGCTAATTTTCGCAAGTTCGCAAATCGATGGACAGCGATCGTTAACGCCCTATGTTCTTCGTGAACCATTATTTATAAACTTTGTATTGTAATAGTGTTTTATATTGATATATTTTTTTAAATAAATAGAGGACATGTTTATACGGGGACATATTTCGGCTTAAAGTGCACGCAAAGGAAAAATTCGTTCTTCCCAAACGAAATCTCAGATAACTCAAGTTCGTTTGGGGACTAGGTGGGAGAAACGCACTTCTGTTAAGCCATACATTGTCAGCAATGTTTGTAGCAAACGAGTTATGAAAAATATAGGCTTAACAAAACGTTTGCGAGAAACGAAAAACGGTTCCGCCAACTATTGTTTCGGTTACAGCAACCGAATTCTAGTTACTCCAAAATAAAAAAAAAACGTTTCAGAGAACTGTAAAACGTTTGCAGTAAACGAGTTATGAGAATGAGAGCTGGAAAAACCTGTACGATAAACGAAAAACGGTTCCGTCAACTGTTCTTTCGGTTACAGCCACCGAGTTGTAGTAGCTCCAAACTAAAAGAACGTTTACGAGAACCGAAAAACGTTTGCAGTAAACGAGTTATGAAACATTTGAGCTAAAAAACGTTTGCGAGAAACGAAAAACAGTGCCACCCACTGTTCTTTTGCTTACAGCAACCTAGTTGTAGTTACTCTAAACAGAGAAAACTTTTGCGAGAATTGAAAATCGTTTGCAGTAAACGAGTTACGAAAAACTAGAAATGGCAAAAACGTTTGCGAGAAACATTTCTTGTATATTAACACTTATATTTATGGCTTCCATAAGCTCTATTTTGTTTAAATTTCCAACTTTTAAAATTTTGATTTTACCCATAAAGTTTGTTTTAAAAAAAGTAGTAATTTTTGTCTATTTGTTCACTGTCTACTTACTCGATTGTCTCGCCTTGCATTCAAATAGCAACTAAAAGCGCAGCAAACTACAACGGGTCAATTGTCCATCCAAGATATATTAACAAGGTAGAAGCATTAGAGTGTGCGATCACTTTTATGTGTATACGTGAGAGTGTATGCCAACCCAGCGGCGAAAGTCATGATCTGGAAGGCCTGAAATCATGACCAAACAGGCCTTCTTTCAAATACGGAAGGCCTTCCCTACACATTACCTCCTCCTTTCTTTTTAACATTACGTGAGATTGGGAAGCAAGGCCTTCCTTGCCCAAGGCCTTAGAAGGCATGCAAAGAGGAAGGCCTTAGAAGGCATTTACTGTAATTTATTTTTGTTAAACAAAAATAAAATTAAAATAATTTATTTTATCACAAAATCTTTATCCACTTCTACATATTGGTTTAGAAGTATGTGTATATCTATCTTAGAAAGCTTTACCACACCCAACTTCAAATTGAAAATTTTAAAAATACCCTGAAAAATTTTTTTATGACATTTTTCTTGTAAAAATCTTCTTCTTGGTTATATCTGATGAAAAACTTCATTCTTTCCGGAGGCCTTATTTTAGGAAGCTATTACAGAGTATGGCACGATGCACTCTTGTCAAAGCTCGCTGCTTTTGGTGTCGGTGATAACTTCACTCGATTTATATCGAGTTTTCTCAGAGATCGCACTATACGAGTTGTTGTAGATGGGGTTTCATCCGACGAGCATAAATTGACTGCAGGTGTACCACAGGGCTCTGTTCTTTCTCCTTCTCTTTTTCTTATTTTCATTGACGATCTCCTGGGTCAGACTGTGAATCCAATCTACTCTTTTGCCGATGACAGTAATCTCTGCCATTCTTATTCATTCGATCGTAGGCCAAGTCTTCAAGAGATTGAAGTCAAACGCCGGACAATGAATGAAACACTCGACCGCGATCTGGTGTCCATTGTTGAATGGGGTCGAAGGAATAGAGTAGATTTTAATGCGAGTAAGACCCAGTGTTGTTTGTTGTCGCATAAACGTATTGCTGACCCAGGTGTATCGTCATTGTCTATGGACGGTGTGGATATTGATGAATCAGACGCTCTTGATGTTCTGGGCATGAAAATACAATGTGATGTCCGTTGGGCAAAACATGTATTTGAAGTGTCGAAAGATGCATTCAAGTGTCTAGGCTTTTTGAAGCGGTGCAAGAAATACTTCACTCCATCTGATCTTCTCAATATCTACACCACCTACATCAGGCCAAAGATGGAGTATAACTCCCATATATGGGCAGGTGCTCCTAGGACTTCTTTGGAGCTTCTCGACCGTGTCCAGAGGAGAGCGACGGTGTTAATAGGGGACAGTAGGGTATCCAACTCTATTGCCTCCCTTGAGCATCGTCGAAATGTGGGTTGCGTGTCACTGTTCTATCGATATTTCCACGGTATGTGTTCCTCGGACATCCGTCAACTTATGCCGGACGTGAGGATATTTAGCCGAAGTACGAGGCTTTCCAGGAACTCTCATCCGTTTTCCACCCTCTACTACCTCAATTTTCCTTCGCCAACACAATGCACTGCATTTATAGGGGGGCATCCCCTGAGTGTTGGTTTGATAAAAAAAAAAAAAAAAAAAAAAGTATTGTTGCGGCAACCGAGCAATAACCGTTTTTCTTTCTTTGAGTGTGAGGAAATATCGATAAATGTATCGAAGGCCATGTATTTATTGATTATGCACCAAGCATTGATCCTACACGCTGAGAATTCTGTCCTTTTTCTGGTTTGGTTGGAAATATAATGTGTGTGTTTGTAGCTTGTCGTGTTGCTATTCAATATTACATGTTTGAGACACATTTATTAATATAGTATAATATATGTGTTTGTGATCCAAATCAAGCTTTGTTTGTGATACAAATGCAACTGTGTTTGGCGCACTGTTTACTTAATACATTTGTTTGTTGCTATGCTCTGTTCCGAGCTAAATAATAAAAGAAGAACAAAGAGAGATTGTTCTCAGCCTTAGTTAATGCACGCTGAAAAATAACGGGCCCCGCAACATATTGCAGGAACCATGTACATGTTTGCAAGCATTGCTTTCGTGAATAGAAGATCTGCTGCGCTTTGTTTCTGTTTATTGTCGGTCACGTTTTTGTCTTCAGCAGTTTTCAACAAAGAAATTCACATTTGGGTTACAAATATGTATATATATTACAAACTATTAATCATTGTGCCCCAAACATGTTATATTGAATAGCAAACACAATGTGTTTGGACACAAGTATACTATATTTGAAACTTGGTACAAAACACGTTCCATTTGCATCCAAACAAGAGAAAAGTGATTCAGTGATTTATAAATATTCCTGAATGCTTGTGTAAATTAATTGAGTGTTGGTTATTATGAGTTTCGCCCATTTAGTCGGCAACCGTTTGTTTGAATATGCTTCGTAGCACGCTGACATGCCATTGTTTGCATTTAAATATAAGTGAGTTTGGGACACGCAAAAATATAAATATTTGGAGCGTATTCCAAACATGGTTTCTGCAGAATGTGTTTGAGACAAGATGTTACTGAGGGCGGTTTTTTACAGCGTGTAAGTATTTTTTCAAATTCGCTTCACGTCACCATAAGTTTCCAAAGTTTGGTGTCATGGGTTGACTAAAATTCCAAATATTTTGGTTGGTTTCAAATCCACAAAAAGAAAACGAAATCGAAATCGTGAAAATATGATGTTTTTACTAGAGTTGACACTGATAGGGAGATTAGAGCCGTCGTAGACCTTAAATTAGACTCTGAGTAAATTTTGTATTTCGGTGATATTTTGCCTACCATTTATGATACCCCAAAGTCATGCAATTTTTTATTTCCTTGCCCTAGGAAATAAATATATTTGTTAGTTTTCTGCAAAGAAATATACTACTTGTCACAGCCTCCATAATTTCTTATTTCGTATATTGATTTGCCACAAAGATGGAAAATAAAATATATTAATAGTCCATCTCTCCGTAAATAATCGTAAGTAACTTCCAACATTTAAGCTTCTGTCACAAACTCAAAAGATGTAAAAATTGTTCTCTCCTTACAACAGGCAACCAAGCGTGCGGGCGACATTCCTCGGCAGGCCCGGGAACTACATTATACTATTGTACATAATATCCAGCATTGATTGCAGATATTCTTCTTTAACATTTTCTATACTCGTAAGTGCTGAAAACAAGTTGTTGTGTGTTTTTTTGTTTTGTTTGCGACTTTTGTTTTTTCTCTTCTTCCACTTGTGTTCCTCCTTGGGGTGGCGGCGGCGTCGGTGGTGGTCCTGATGAGTACCTGCTACTACAATTGGTAGCTGATGCAAAGAAAAATCAGGTCTTTTAAGCATTTATGCTGTAATGTAGAATATATAATGTATAGCCTAATGCTCTTACGAGTTTGAACTTGTACTCTTTAATATTATTATGTTCTCTCTTTTCCACATAGCACATGATTCTTTTTCCATATAAGTACTAATAACTTTTCTATGAAAATTTGGCTTCTGGTTGTATTAAATGTTTTTCCTTTTTAAATTGAATATCTGTATTATTAATTAACGCTGATGTTCGCCGCTTTAAACCAAAATTTACTTATAACAGGTGATAACAGGTGATATCAGTAGATATTGTTGTTATTGTGGACAAAAGCTACCGGCCAGTCGATTTTTGTTTACATGACTCGCACAGTCCACACAGTTTTATTGTTAAACTCAACAACAAATCGTCACCTAAAATGCCGTAACTACACATTTTATTTTTTTTTACAGGAGAAGGAATAAATGTTATACATATTTCTTAAAAACTAAATTTTTTCCAGTAATTTGTTTTTCAGAAACAAATCTGTCTTTGTTTTCTAAGCTTGAATCTAAAATTTGGATATTAAGTTTTAAGTAGAGTCTTTAATTTATAACGTTTATTCATTCTCCTGTAAAAAACTAAAATGTGTAGTTACGGACTTATACGTAATAGTAACGGGTCCGCCATCTAACAGATAATTAGTTTTATCCCTCCGCTGAACGAATATGGTTGTGTATACACTGGGAAATATGGGACAAATGGGCCTGCGATCGACTTACAGAAGATTCCGATTTTGCGAAAAAATCATCTTTTCAGATGAAGCTCATTTTGATCTTGGCGGGAATGTAAACAAGCAAAATTGTCGCATTTGGGGCACAGAAAACCCGCACGCATACATTGAAAAGCCGATGCACCCAAAACGAGCCACTGTTTGGTGCGGATTTTGGTCCAGAGGCATAATTGGGCAATTTTTCTTCGAAAATGAGCAAGGAGTGGCCGTTACAGTCAATGGCGATCGTTATCGGGCCATGTTGAACGAATTTTTGTTCACAAAAATTGAAGAGGAGGATCTTGGCAACATTTGGCTTCAACAGGACGGCGCTACGTGCCACACAGCCGAAGCTACACTCGATGTTTTGCGCCCTGTTTTTGAAGATCGCATTATCAGCCGCAGAGCTGATGTCGTTTGGCCACCTCGGAGCTGCGATTTGACACCGTTGGACTATTATTTGTGGGGTGCCCTCAAAGATAAGTGTTACGCCGACAAACCAGAGACAATTGACGATTTAAAGGACAATATTCGGCTACTGCATGGCCAGCCGAGGCAGCCATTTGAATGAAATTATTTTCCATTATTAACCGGAAGGATTGTACTTTAAAAAAAAAAAGAAATTTGAGAAAATATTCCGTAGCTTTTTTTTATAGCATTTTCAAAACAAAAAAGTTATTTGGCGGACCCTTTATTTAGTAACTCATACGTTCTGATTTATGTTTTACAATATAAAGGGTGGTCCAAATACAGGCACCTAATTAAATCGTATATTATTTTGACACTGATCGATTTTGTTTTTCTGTTCGAAATATTGTCTATCAGTCGGTATCACACCTACACGGACCAAAACAATATTGAAAACTTATCAACCATTGAATTTGACCGAAAAAATCAAGTTTTCTCATGAGGCGCATTTTCATCTCGGTGGCTAAGTAAACAAACAAAATTTCCACATCTGCTGATTGGAAACCCAAACGTTATTATCGAGAAGCCAATGGATCCACACAGAGTGACAATTTGGTGTGGATTTTGGAGTTGTGGCATCATTGGCCTAATTTTTTCGAAAATGCTGCTCGAAACGCAATTTCAGTCAACTGTGAGTGGTGCAGATCCATTATTATGGACTTTTTATGGGCTGCAATAGAAGATATTAATTTCGATAATTGTCGGTTTCAGCAGGATGGCGCACCATTCCAGACAGCTCATCAAACAATCGATCCTTTATCCTTTTACTAAGTTCGGTAATCGTGTTATCAGCCGTCTTGGCGATATCAATTGGCCGCCTCGGAGCTGCGATTTGATCCCTTTAGGCGTTTTTTTTGTGAGGGTTCCCGATAGAAAACCGATGCTATTCGAATAATGCTGAATATTCTTGGTTAATTTGTTGAACCTTCGCTCTCGAATCGCTCCTAGTTTTCGGATTTTGGAATTTTAGCACATTTTTCAAATTTGGTAGAACATTTAACATTTATATTTAATTCCCGATATTTTTCGTGCAGTTGATTTAGTTCAATCAAATTATTAAATGGTGAAAGTTTTAAAAAATCCCACACACTCTATGGTTTGCAAATCGGAGTTTGAAAAAATTTAGGAATTTCATGTTTTCAGATTTTTTTGTACAAAAAATGCAGTTAGATAAACTACAAAACCATTCCAATTACATTGATATTTTAGCTGAAGTATGTACGATTCCATGAAGGTATAACATGCGCAATTTTATCAACGATTTCATGATAGGGTACATCAAGGAAATAGCGTCAAGGTGACTCAATGTGGGTGCTAGATCATAAATGCAGAAAAATAACGGCCCCAGCAACATATTGCAGGAACCATGTACATGTTTTCAAGCATTGCTTTCGTGAATTGAATATCTGCTACTTTGTTTACTTATTCAACAAAAAAGCCACATTTGGGTCACAAATACACATATTATAACCAATTAATCATTCTGTCACAAACATGTTGTATTGAAAGCAAACACAGTGTGTTTGGACACAAGTATACTTTATTTAGTACAAGCTACAAATACGTTATATTTGCATCCAAACAACAAAACAAGATACATTTTTCAACTCATGTACTCCAACCGGTTCGAAATAATGGGCCTGTCGAGTAGATACAATAACCGGCATCACGACGGGGTTTGCAACCCGGTTTCAAGGAACGGGTTTAGAAACCGGTTCCAATTACAGGTAAACTATGCTCTATTAAGGTTTCAAAATTTTGCAGCTAAGAAAAAAGTCTGTATCACAATTAGGACAGATTTTATGAACACAGAAAATGTACACCTAAGGATTCTCCAGTGTTATGGAAGTGTTTAGAGGAGCTAACATCGATTCTGATCACTACCTGGTAGCAGTAAAGGTTCGCACAAGATTTAATACAACGAAAAACGTACGAAACGAGACGCAGAGAAAACTAGAAAACGGAAAGCTGCAATTGCCAGAGGTAGCCACAGTCTACTCAAGGACACTCTCGCAACTTTTGGCACAGAACCCACCCTCTCCCGATGACGATCCTGAAGAGCAGTGGAAACCCGTCTCCGAAACTGCATCAACAACTCCACTTGGTTTTGAAAAACCGCAATAAACCATGATACGATGAAGAGTGTCGCATGGCAAATTATGAAATGAACGCTGCATGGCAATGCTGCAGTCAATTGCAACGCGAGCTGCGACTGAGCGGTATAGGGAGAAAGGGAGAGAAGGAGGTAAACCGTCTTTTTAGGTGTAAGAAACAGCAGTGGAGAAAGTGCGAGAGTGAGAAAATTGAGACATACAGAAGGAAGAACAAAGCCCAAAAATTCTACCAAAAAGTTAAAAGCGGAACTAATGGACATGGTTCAGGGCCCCCCTTCTGTAAAGACAATGACGGAAATCTCAACGCAGATGTGCAGAGCATGTTGGGAATATGGAGAGATCATTTCTCTGCACTACTGGTACCTGAGATATCCAATGACGATGAGACAATAGATCACATTTTGGACGACGACGTCGATTGCCCCCTCCTAACCAAGACGAGGTCAAAACTGCTATTGTCCGGCTTAAAAACAACAAGAGCCCTTGGATTACAGGCGTAGCTGTTTAAGGCTGATTAGCAAAATTTGGTTAGATGTATGCATGTCCGGCGATTGGAGTCTGAGTGTACTATACCCCATATTTAAAAAAAAGGTGATCCGAGTCTATGTGCCAAATGCCGTGGAATAAGCCTTTTATAAATGGCATATAAGGTTATATCCTGATTATCCTAACCTGATATCCTGACCTGATATCCTGACCTCATTGGACCACACCAGTGTGGCTTTAGGCCTGGAAAATCGACAACTGAATAGATTTTCACGCTATACCAAAGATCCACGGAAAACAAATCGATACCTACCGTCTATTTGTCCATTATAAGGCGGCGTTCGATAGCCCGATACGGGTGAAACCCTACGAAGCAATGTCTGAGCTTGGTATTCCTGCAAACCTCATACGCCTTTGAAGGATGACCTTGACGAACACAAAATTCGCAGTGAAAGTTGTTAAGGATCTTACCGAAACTAAGCGAGGCCTCAGGCAAGGAGACACCCTAACATATGATCTATTTTACATCGTAATGGCGGTCATTATGAGAAAAGCTGTAGTCAACACGAATAGAACTATCAGTTACAATTTCGAGATAGTGGACGAATTCATTTACCTCGGATCTACTTTAAGCAGAACCAGTAACAGCAACCTACAAATCAAACGGAGAATTGTGATTGCAAACAGGTGTTATTTCGGGCTAAGAAAGCACTTCAGAGATAAGACCCACTTTCGAGAAGCGAATATCCAACTATATCAGACTCTCATACAACCTGTCCTGTTATATATCGTAGAATCGTGGGTCATATCGCATGCTGATGAAACATCACTGGAAGTATTCGGGTGCTCCGAAAATTAGTTGGTCCTATAATAGAAAAGCGCGAGTATCGATGACGGATGAACCACGAGCTGTATAATCTGTATCCAGACATCGACGTAGTTATGCGTTTACGCTGGCTATGCCATGTCAGTAGAATGGATCATAATGAATCAGTGCGAAAGGTATTCGAAGACGTACTCGAAGGACATTGAAAAAATAGGACGACCAATGCTTCGAGCTTGGTGTTACCAATCGAAGGAGAAAAGCTGAAGATCGAGTCGTTTGGAGAATCATGTTATCCTCATTTTGTAAGACCCTTGACGCCTATTGGTTGTTTGAGGCCATTTCTATTAAGGTTTGACCCCACAGACTGGAAGTCGTAATCGTTTGGCAAATGCATGACCATAACCAAATACATGCTTTTTTGTATGGCCGGATGGTCACAATACTTTCTCTTTGTACAGCCATGTCCTCTCCATTGCATTTTCTGAATAGCAGTAATAATCTCAGCATTATAATTTTCGAGGACATCTGCCATTTGGATACTGGCACCGGATCGGAACGGGGTGCTTTCATTCCAGCTGCATATGCGGAAATCGTGTTTCTTATAAAGTTGGCGGGGGTCGTCAGCAGATAGAGGTTTGTATGTTACTTTTTCGCTTTTGGCAATACCAGCCCATCGGATGTTTCTATGTCACCAACAGTTAGTATTCACAGTGCACCCCATTGTAATCTTATCAGGGTATAGCTCTCTCAGAGTCTGTCTGACTTAGATTTTTGTGGCCTTTGGTTTGTTTTATCCCCCGCTGACCAGTAATGTTGGACGTCGTTCTTCTAATTCTAAGGATAAAACAAATGGCTAATATTTCGATGAGCTTCACTGACCAACTGAATAAAAGGTATTTTTAATATCTACGAAACATACTTTATTAATCCCATGAAATTTTTCATAAATTTCATAGATATAGTAACTTTCATTTTCGGTATCTTGTGTTGAGTGGCCTTATTATATTTCGAACAGTTGTATACTAAAGAATTCTCATTGTAGTTAGAGTTTTTTTTACATGTAGCATTGTTAACCTGACTAACTGTTATTGATCGAAAAGCGGGATATTTGATTTTGATTTTGAAATATAATCTTAAAACTAAATTATACTTTACTAGATCTAAAGACAAATGACGAAAGTAGGACTTCTCTTTAAAAAACGGTATTGAAATCCAAGACGGCATGAGTCATCGAAACGCGGGATAATCCCGCCAAAAGTGGGATGGTTTGCCAGGTTAAGCATGATGCATTCCTTTGGCCCTCGGTCATGCACAGGTTAGCGTGCACCGCTCTTGTACATGAGAACGGGGTTCGATCACTGCTCTGACCCCCTAACATTTCTTTCGACAACGGTCACCTCGCATAGTGACGGCGACATTATGAAGTATTTAGCCATGACAAAGCTTCTCAAAATACCATTCGAAACCGATATAAAACTGTAGGTCTCAATCAGTGAGTGTAGAAACTAGAAACTGGATAGGGGGTGGATTCTGGTTCTGTGAAAACTTTTCAGTGATAATTCTTGTACCTAAAACAAAACTGGAGATTTTTTTCATTTCACAGTTTCACAGAAACAGAATCGACCCTCAGCTCACTGGTTGTAAGAAGCTCTCTCCCATCGCTTCAGGGAATGTAATGGGAAACCAGTTTATTTTTTTTTAATGATGCATTCCCTAGTGGCATCATTTGTAACAATCGCCGACTATGATCTGTGATGATGATATTTTGTAAGAAACCAAAAAGATGCCTTCTAATTCTTAAAATCTATGGAAATGTATCATGGATGTTACGAACTAATTTCATAAATTTCGCTTCTTAGGAACTGTCTTCATGGAATTCGTTTCACAGAATTAATTTCGTAGAATCAGTTATTGAATCGCTATCCGATTCAAGACCATTTTTACCCCATTAAAAAACAATTTTAACAGAAAAAGTTTGTAAAGAAGAAGTGAAATTGATTATTTCGGTGGATGGTTGGGAATACAGCTATTTCGATGCCCACCAAGGCATGTCACTTGTGGAGAAGGGACCTGATGATTGGTGGGTAACAAATAGCTGCATATATTGCCATCCATTCTCCGAAATAATCAATTTTACTTCTTCTTTACAATCTTTCTGGTTTATTTAATGTTTATTTCTAATGGTTTATTTAGGATTCCGCATTATTGATTGTTTTTTTTAAGCTGTGACACCTTCGAAGGCACCTTTATAATTGAAAGTAATTACGTTAATATTTTTGTACACTAATGGAACTAATTGTTTGAAAAGAGGTTGTAGCAACCATAAAAGTGGTTGTTGTCACCGAATTACGGTTGCTACAACCGAATTGAGGTTGTGGCGACTGAATTTAGTCCTCACAATTGAAATTCGAGTGAAACACCTTAAACCTAAACCTTAAACCTTAAACTTATGAATTTAATTTCGCTTTAAAAAAATATATTTATAGAAATTTTTCCAAAATTATGATTTTATCGGCAAGGCCCAACATTAATATTTGTGAATGAAACACAACATCGTTCAAATGGCTTCCACGACTTGCTTTACAGTACCTCATTCGATCTACCTACATTTTCAGTACATTTTCGACTATTTGGCCTCTATTTCCTGAACGACTGTGTCGACTTCATGTTTTAAGACCTCACTGGACCTAACCGGGTCAAATCGCAGCTGCGAGGCATCCAATAGCCTTCCGAGTTTCGGTTGATAATGCGGGTTTCGAACACAGTGCTGAAAAGATTGATTATGACGTTTTCTATGTAGCACGAAGCGTAGTCCTGTTGAAACCATACGTCGTCCATGTCAGCCTCTTCAACTTTTCGGAGGAAAAAAACCTGATCACGGCACGGTAATTAATGTTCGCCGTTGACGGTAATGACAGAAAAAAAAATGGTTTCCCATTACATCCCATGAAGGGTTAGGGGAGAGCTTCTCACAATCACTGAGCTGTGCGCTTTACAGTTTTCACTCACTGATTGGGACCTACAGTTTTACACCGATTCCGAACGGTATTCTGAGAAGCTTTTTCATGGCTATATACTCGATAGTGTCGCCGTCACTATGCGAGGTGACCGCCGCCGAAAGAAATTTTAAGGTGGTCTGAGCAGGGATCGAACCCAGGATCTCATGTACAGGAGGCGCGCACACTACCATTGCACCACCGACGGTAATGACAGCTGCTTGATAATTTTCGAAGAAAAATTGACCTATGATGCTGCCATGCCAAAAACCGCATCAAACAGCATCGGCTTCTCCTCGACGACGTGTGGATTTTCTGAGCTCCAAATGAGAACAATTTTTTTTGTTAACTGAACTTCATCGGAAAATATAATTTTTCGGTAAAAATGCCCATCTTCAGCCAAGCGATCTTCAGCAAATTCAGCGAAGCGAAAACGCGACGGATAGTCACGAGGCTTCAGTTCTTGCACTAATTGGACTTTATAATTCTTCTTATGGAGGTATATTTGTGACCCTGCTTAGCAAAACCCTCTGTGTTGCATTTTCAAAGTGTGTGCGTTTTTACTGTTTTATATAATTGCAGTTTTACATTACATTCCGATGTTCTTGAGACTTGCGAGCGGAAAAATGCGAATTCATGAAATTTGACACACTAGGTAGATTTTCTTAAGCAGGCTTACATTTGCAAAATTCTTCGCAAATTCGTGCGAGATATTTTCAATTGCTGCGAACGGCGGAGAGTTGATGTTGACGGCTGTTCGGGCGATTTTTCAGCTACAGCGGCAATATTTTCCACTGAACGCACTGGACGACCACGCACACTAGTTTTTTTTCCAATATGGATCTGGATTGACGAACTCTCTTCACAAATGGATCAACGAACTGCGTTTATGTTATCCTATTTCTCTCCCAATTATTTCGTAGATTTCTTACAGTTGGAGATGCATACTCAGAATTTTGAAGAAAAGTTCTTCGAAATAACGTTTGGGGGTGGTGGGGAGATAGGGCTTTTAAAATTCAAAATTTTACAAGGCCCACCCTCTACTTACATATATATTCGTTGTATGAACAAAATTTTCTATAATTTCGGTTGCGACAACCGTATTTGGAGTCAATTTGGTTACAACAACTATCGAATTTGGTATCAATTCGGTCGTAACTACCGAATTTGGGTTTAAGTCGGTTACAACAACCGAATTTGGTGTTCATTCGCTTGCAACAACCGTATCTAACGTATTTATGAGAATGCTGAAACCGAATTTCTCCTGAATTCAAATGGTACAATTTCGTTTTCAACATATTCGTATACGTTTTAAACCTGACGTTTAAAATTCAAACAACAATGATTATATTAAAAATAAAAAGAATTGAATAGTTACTGTCATTGTTTTGTTAAGACCTAATGCGGTTGTGACAACGTCTATTTCGTTTGTTATGACCTCTAGTTTGGCTGTGACAACGTCTAATTTGGGTTGTGGGAACACTCTAAATTTGGTTACTGATAATTTGGTTGTATCAACCGAATTATGATGTGAGAGTTTTTTGTAGGATTAGGAAAATATGTTAGATCTCGAATATTCGATTTAGAATATCTTGATCTGGAACCTCTATTTCGGTTGTCATGACTTCTAGTGTGGTTGTGACAACGTCTAATTTCGGTTGTGGCAACACTCTAAATTTTGGTTACTGATAATTTGGTTGAATCAACCGAATTATGGTGTGAGAGATATTTGTAGGATTAGTAAAATATGTTAGATCTCGATTGTTCGATCTGGAATGTCACACGTCGATTGTTATTTGTCGTTGGGTTGCCACTGGCCAGGGGTCCTTCTAGTTGATGGGTAAAATTGAAACAGGTTTCCTGACGCTGAATGTATACGTATTTTTCTTCATATCGAATAGAAGATATACAAACAATACAATTTTATCAAATACAAATGAATCGCCTTTAAAGAGATGCTTCGTCTCTAATGAAAATATACCTATGCACTCCTTTTATTGGTAAACTTTGCCAACATACGCCAAAATCCTAACTCAATGGTCTCTGTATATTTCTTCTCCTACGAGTACATTTTTCTCTTAGCATTTAGTAGTTGGTAGAAGCTCTCTTAGATTTGCTTTAGCATTTTCACCAAATTTTTAAGAGTGCATGCGTTGTTTATTTTATTTTCCGTCATTTTGGCCTTCTTATGGGCTGTTGTGTTGTTATTTTTATTGTCACTGCCATTCAACAATTTTTCATTGTTTGCTTTTATACGCTCCGCTGACAATGGTAAGGATGTTGTTGTTTTTGCTGCTGCTGCTGCTGCTTGTGTTGGGTACATGCTTAAGCTTTTCCTTTTTTTCCACTACTAACCTATATCTACTGCATTCCTGTACAGATGAAAATTACAGACCCAGCATGAAAAGCGTAGCAGCAACAACTTGTTCATCCCTTGCATCGTCACCACCTTCTTCAGGGCCATTATCTGCACCACCACCTCCGCCAGCAGGAGCAGCTATCATCAACAAGCTCACAACATGGCAGATGTTCACTCAGTTGTAATGTGCACGACGAATGTGATGAAAACTGTTCTTTTTGTGGTACGAAATACTAGCAAAAGCTTAATTTCCCGGCATTTCAGGAAATTGTTGCGTCTACTAACTAATGCTACTCTCTATATACTTATGCTCGGAACGGCGGATGGACGGAAAGCCCTAGGATGCTGGTGTGTGTAAAGCTTCACGAAACCATAAAATAGTTATGACGTTGTTGTTCATGGAACATTTCTGTTCTTAACTATGACGTATTACGCTGAATAGTGGATAAAGAGAGGGGAAGAGAGAGCGAGGGAGATATAGAGAAAGAGACTAAGAGTGATTGGAAGGGTGCGTGTGCTGTTGAGTATAGAAATTCCATTTAAAGAAATAGTAGTCTTTCTGTTTCTACAGAGTTGCCAAATAGTTTACATTTTTTGACTGCCGTGGAAAGAAAATCCAAAGATGACGCAGTTGCGGACAGTATGATAGTAGTGCATATATCAAGAATGTTTAAAAAAGTTGTAAAAAATATTAAGAAGAAGCAATCGGTTTTGAACAATACATACACTCCGGTTCACTTATTTAAAGGCCCTAAAAAATCCATATTCAGCAGCCTGTATCTTTGTAGCCGATTGCAGAATTTTAAAATGGAAATGGAAGATATACAACCAATCATGACAATAGTGGTTTCTTAACTAAAGAACTTTTTTTGAGAAATTTATAAAAAAAAGTCCAAAAATGTGCTATTTTTTTTGATTCACTTGAATAAAGGAACTTTAACTTATTTTAAAGAAAAACAGTTGTTCTCTTTTTTTAATTTATTTTACTTTATTTAAGAACTATCGGGTTTTTCAATAAGAGCGCTACAAAAGTTTTTTTTAATTAAAACAAACCCGGTTTTAGATACCAATGAAATTCTTTATTCCTGTGAAAGTACGTTCGATGTCATTATGTACGGAACTCGATTTCTTTTGCATGGCCACCACGGGCACGCTTGCAGAAGTCCAGACGCTGAACCCAATTTCGACGGTTTTCAAGCATAAATCGGCCGATACTGCTGCAATTTCACGTTCGATATTCGTACGAAGTTCATCAATCGTCGCTGGCTTGTTGGCATAGACCATAGACTTGACGTAGCCCCACAGGAAATAATCTAACGGCGTCAAATCGCATGACCGAGCCGGCCAACCGACTGGGCCATTTCGTGAGATAACACGTTCACTAAACTTGGTTTCCAATAAATTGATTGTGGCATTCGTTGTGTGGCTTGTGGCGCCGTCCTGTTGGAACCACATGTGCTCCAAGTCCATATTATCCAATTGGGGTCAAAAATATTCGGTTATCATTGAACGGTAGCGATTCGCATTCACAGTAATGTGTCGGTCTTGATCATCACGGAAGAAGTACGGCCCAATGACGCCGCCGGACCATAAACCGCACCAATCCGTAATTTATTCGGGATACAATGATGACTCATGGATTACGTGTGGATTGATGTCTGCCCAATAACGCATATTTTGCTTATTGACGAAGCCATTCAACCAGAAATGAGCCTCATCGCTGAAGACCATAAATTGGACGTAGCGGTCTTAAAGTTGAGGCCACTGACTCCAAATTTCGGTAGTAAATTTTAATAATTTCGACTCGTTGTTGGCTCGTATATGTTTTCATGATGAAATGGCAAACCTTACTGAAGAGAAATGTCAAAAGAGCGGGAAAAAATATGGCGTCGTTTGCTGTCCCTATCGATTTACTTTTGTAGCGTCTCTGTTGAAAAACCCTTTATTAGTAATGTGTACAACCCCCATTTGTTTTTAAATAAATAAAATAAATGGTTTCCCATTACATCCCATGAAGGGACTGGGGAGAACTTCTCACAATCACTGAGCTGTGCGCTTTCCAGTTTTCACTCACTGATTGGGACCTACAGTTTTACACCGATTCCGAACGGTAATTTGAGAAGCTTTTTCATGGCTAGATACTCGATAGTGTAGCCGTCACTATGCGAGGTGACCGCCGCCGAAAGAAAATGTGAAGGTGGTCAGAGCCGGGTTCGAACCCAGGATCTCATGTACAAGAGCCGCGCACACTAACCATTGCAACACCGACGGCATGTGGGTCCACGTAAAAGTATACATTTTTGCAGGTAAACATGTTAATATTTGCATATAATATAAGTGTGTTTAGGACTTGCAAATATATGAATATTTGGAGTGTGTTCCAAACACATATGTACATGGTTCATTCACAATTTGTTTGAGAGAATATATTACAGAAGCCGTTTTTTTCTGCGTGTGCATACCACCGGGATAGCCAATGCCTACGCCAATAACCTACTCGCCTAATTCTGTTGTTCCCGACACATATTGGCAGCATATTGCGCATTCGATGGCCACCGTCTCAACGACCGAACTGGGATATGAAAAACCACGCTCAGACAACCCCAAGATATGAGGGAGAGGATGCTGCATACGAGGCAACACTGCAGTTAATCGTAACGCGTGCTGTGAGGGAACGATATAAGGAGAAGAGGAGCGGGACGAAACGCCTCTTCAATCAGAAAAAGTGTCTATGGAGGAGAAGAGAGAGGGAAGATATCGAAAAGTACAGGGCTAGAGCTGAAACCCGAAAGTTCTACCAAAAAAAGGTAAAAGGCAACGATTTGGAATAGGGATCCCCAACTGTAAGGACAGAGTCAAATACGCGCAGAGTGTGCTCCAAATATGGAGGGACATTATCGTAATCCTCTCGTTCCCGAAAGCAGCACAATCAACAAAATGACGTTAACGGAGTAGCGCATGACGTAGTAGATTGTCCACCAACGAGCCCAATTGAGATCAGCACGGCAATTGTACGACTTGAAAACAATAAAGCAGCAGGTACCGATAGACTGCCGGCAGAGCTTTTTAAGGCCGGCGGCGATGAGCTGGCACCCTGCATGCACCAACTCATATATACGATTTGTTTAAAGGAATTATTCTATGTCGTGTACGTTTGAAAGGCGGTCCAAGTGTCTGCACCACCGAACGCGGGTCAAGCCGTTTACCCATCGCTACAAGGTCCTTTCGAATGACTTACTTATCCGGTCTCGGACAACCCCGGGGGGTCAGGGACCTTACAAACCGAAGATAACATATTTCGCCAACCAGTTCGATCTTTTGCTTTATTTCTCCAGTTGGCAATACCAAGTGTACGCAGGGATTCGTCAACCTGATCCCTCCAGCGTAGTCTTGGTCTTCCTATTTTTCGTCCTTCGAGTTCGGTTTAGAAAACCCTTCGCGCTGGTTCATCTTCATCCATTCTACTGACATGGCCTAGCCAGTGCAATCGCGTTATCTTGATCCGCTTAACTATGTCAATGTCGGGATATAGCTCATACAGGTCATGGTTCTTGCGTCGCCGATACTCGCCGTTGTGCACTATTGGGCCATACATTTTTCGAAGTATTTTTCTCTCGAAGACTCCTACAGATGTTTCGTCTGCTTGCGATAGGACCCAGGATTCTGCGCCATAAAGCAAGACAGGTTGAATGAGAGTCTGGTACAGCTGGATTTTTGTTACTCGAGAGAGGGCTTTATCTCTAAAGTGCTTGTTTAGCCCAAAATAACATCTATTCGCAAGCACAATTCTCCGCTTGATCTCAAGGCTGACGTTGTTGTTTTTGTTCACGGCAGATCCGAGGTATATAAATTCGTCCACTACCTCGAAGTTTTGCAGGAATACCAAGCTCAGACATTGCTTCATAGCGTTTCTCCCGTATCGGACTATCGAAGGCCGCTTTATAATCGATAAATATATGATAGGTGTCGATTTGTTTTTCGTGTGTCTTCTCCAGGATTTGGCGTAGCGTGAAAATCTGGTCAGTTGTCGATTTTCCAGGCCTAAAGCCACACTGGTATGGGCCAATCAGGTCAGCGATAATTGGTTTTAGTCTTTCGCACACTATACATGATAGAACCTTATATGCTATGGATAAAAGGCTTATTCCACGGTAGTTGGCACAGATACTCGGGTCACCTTTTTTAAATATGGGACATAGTACACTGAGACTCCAATTGCCGGGCATGCATTCATCTAACCAAATTTTGCTAATGAGCTGATGCATGCACCTTATCAGCTCATCGCCGCCAGCCTTAAACAGCTCCGCCGGTAATCCATCGGCTCCTGCGGCTTTGTTGTTCTTAAGCCGGGCAATGGCTGTTCTGACCTCGTCTTGGGTAGGAGGGGGGCAATCGACGTCGTCGTCCATATTGTGATCGATTGTCCCATCGTCATTGGATATCTCAGGTATAGTAGCGCGGAGAAATGATCTCTCCATTTTCTCCACATGCTCTGCACGTCTGCGATGAGATTTCCGTCCTTGTATTTACAGAAGGGAGGTCCTGAACAATGTCCATTACTTCCGTTTTTGGCTTTTTGGTAGAATTTTCATCCTTCGTTCTTCCTTCTGTATGTCGCAATTTTCTCACTCTTGCGCTTTCTCCACTTCCGTTTCTTACGCCTAAAGAGGCGGTTTACCTCTTTCTTTTTTCCATCGTTGCAATTGACTGAAGCATTGCCATACGTGCAGCGTTCGTTTCATCATGGGCTATGCAGCACCCGTCATCGTAACATGGGTTGTTGCCAAGTACGGTTGTTGCGGCTGTTTTTATAGAGTCGGAAATGGGGTTCCACTGCGCTTCAGGATCGTCATCTGGAGGGGGTTGGTTCTGTGCCAAAATTTGCGAGAACTTCCTTGAATAGGCTGTGGCTACCTCTGGTAATTGCAGCTGGTAATTGCAGTCTCATACCATTGTCGGAACTGTCAGTATGTAGACAGAAATTGCCAATGGTTGGATGAAACACATTCTCCCTGCCTATTTTGTAATTATACGTTTCCTTTAGGCGCTCATAGAACATGTCTTTGGCATCATCATCTTTCTCTTCTATCGGGTCATGCCCACAAATGAGGGTAATATATAAATATTTCGTTTTTATGCGGATTATGGGTATACGTTCACTCACAGGATTGATCCTAGAGACGGGATGTCGTAGTATTTTGCCAACTACAAATCCGAAACTAAATTCATGTTTTTTTCATGGCAACTGTAGTATATGTCGCTGTTTTTTCTCCTTGTGGAGCCATGTCCTGTCCATCGTATTTCCTGGATAGCGCTAATGTCAGCTTTATAAGTTTCGAGGAAATCTGCCAATTGGATACTTGCACCGGACCTAGACCAATTGGATACTTGCACCGGACCTAGATAAAGTTCTGACATTCCAAGTGCATTTCCGTAAATCGTGGTCCTTACAACGTTTGAGGGGATCGTCAACAAATAGGGGTAGTTTATGTTTTCCTTCTTTTTCGTTCTTGTATTTTCACTGCTATTATGAACGGTGACGGGAGGCAAACCCAGTCGTCCTGGTTTTTGCATTTTACCTACTACCAGGATATTTGATTGCAGCCGCCCATTATGGATCAGACGCTGACCAGGATGCAATATGTCGAACTTGAATTTTCTTCTTTTGGTTTCTATGTGTCATTGGACCATATGTTGGCTCATCCGCCTTCTAAGGACAAAATAATATGCCCGATAGTTTGATGAGCTTCAGTGATAACAGTCACCTACTAAACCTGAGACATATCAGTGATCGCTCATTTGTTTCGCCTTCTCACTTTAGCTAGCTAACGGAGGTTTCCGATTGCCCAGGACATAATGCGCGGAAGTAGTGAGCTGCTTGGACTGCCCAATGAAGGAATCATTTCTGGAAACTCCCAAGTGAATGACTATCAAAAACGTTCCACCTCCACGGACAGTCCCGTGCCCCATGTAGTCGAGTTTTCCAGTTAAAATTCGTTCAAACACCTGTCTGGATGTTATATTAGTCTTGTCATCCTGTGCTCAAATTTCTTCCACCCTCTGTAGCTGCTGTGAAAAACTGATGATGGAATAATTTTGCATTAAGTTAATTCAATAAACAACCTTTACATACTGCAATACTCACATGGCATCCCTATTTCTGTTGTTTACTTGGGAGAGTATTGCTTTGCTAATTTCTCCTGCACACTCACTCTTTCTCTTTCTCTTGCACTCTCTCTCTCCCCCAGTATTTTCTATTGTTATTTTTGGTCCTATTTGTTGTTTAAGTAAAAGCTTTTGTTTTCTCTATTGCCTTGATGTTTTGTTGTCATTTTGTTGCTACAACTCATTCTTCGTATTTACTGTTGTTGACAAACGTTTCTCGTGTAAGTGAGTATTCCCCACAAAGCTCAAGGTAAATTTCTATGCTAAATTTTGCATACATTTTGTTAGTACGATATATACATATATATTTATGTGGGAGTGTGTGATTGTGTCCATGTGATGTTTCTCTCGATACGAGTTCTTGAGCATCATTTTCTTTGATTATGCTGAGTTGTGTGGGGTATTCGTTGATGTTCGTGTATTAACGATTTGGGGGGGGGGGGGGGGGGACTTTATTCGTGTGCGTGTTGGGATTTTTCTTGTTCTCTGCGCTGTGTGTGTGTGCGTGTGTGTTGCTTTTATGGGGGTCTCCAGAAATGCTTTCAAACGGTAGGCTGATAGTCGTTGGATATACGCCGCGATGTTAAGATTCGTTAATGCCAACGGAATAACGTCGCTTGGGCTTTTCGACTATAACAAATTTACCGTTAGATGTGGTCTTGTGGTACTAGTGCTTGTAATTAGGTCTAAGCCCCTATCGTTTGCAAAGGAAACCCATTCGAAAAAACCTAATCTTTCTTACGAGAATTAATTAAGAAAAAAAAAGCAAAAAGAAAAACACCGCCACCACCACAGACACTACGCAAATCGTTGGTGAATAATAAAAGTGAATTGAAGTGAAAACGAAAATAAGTGAATTTGTGAAAAATGTGCTTGAAAAATTAATAAAAATATTTTAAAGAAAATCCCAGAAGTTGAGAAAATTAAGTTTTTAAGTGCTTGCTGGTGGTCGGTCGGTTATAATCCTAACTATTAAAAAAGTTAAAAAAATAGTGCAAATAAATTCACAAAATTTTGCAAAAGTGAAAAATTCCCTTTAAAAATTTGGAAAATTTATAATAGAAATCATGTAAAATCAACCGTTACATTAAATTGTTAACCGACTTGTGATTTTTTTTATATTTTGTTAAATTTGTTTCGTTTTGAAATTTGCGCGTGCTTCGTGTTTTCGTAAAAAAAAAGAAACGGAAAGTAAACCGTTATAATCACTTCGTTGGCTCTCGTCGTAATATGCTGTGGCCCCCTAATAACGGTACTCGTGCCAATCTCATTTGGTGAACTTCGCGAATTTTGTTGCTTTTTTTCTACTACCAGTATGTCAACATCCCGAGAGTAGTGTCTCCCTGTACGCCTCCGCGTGTCAGAGTGTGAGTGAGTGAATGAGTGAAAGTTATCATTCATATGACATCTTGTTATTGTGTCTGTCGTTTCTGTTATATTCTGTGAGATTTCAATAATTTCGAAATGAAATTTTCAAAAATTAAAAAAAAAAAAATGTAAATAAATAATAATCAAACAAATGCAAACATAAGCAAAATTGTTATTAATGATTTTTCAAAACAGTGACGTACATATACATACATATATTAGTGATAATTTGTTTTTAAACCAAAATAAATAAAAAAGTTTTTATAATTTTTATAAATTTTATAAATTTTAATAAAAAAGAAGATTCTCCTACAACTATGATTTCTTTAAATATATTAAAACATTTCAAAGCCATAAAGTGGCATTAAACCAGAAAATAAAGTGAAGAAAAAACACAAGAAAAGGTAATAAATACAAAGTTTCAAGTCACTGCAAAAATTTAAAATATATAACACATTTATTTAATGCTGGACGTTAGGCCATTCACGGGTCGCTTAGCTTAACACACTAAAACACCCGATTCGTTGTTTTTCTCTGGTAGTTGGTTTCGCTTAATGATGGCAGTCAGTGTTGCCACTGGTAATGTCCTTGAAAATGTTTAGGATGTTTCTCCCTGCAAACACAAATACATAGGAACAAAATACACATACATTCCTATACATATACAAATCTGAGTGTGTAAAACACACACAGTTATGGCTATATGGAGTGTTTTATATTCCAGTTTTACCCCTACATTTACATACATATGTACAAACATACATACATCTTGCGAGTAGCATAATTTGGCTTTATGTTTGAAATCTTCGCGTGCCTTTTTACGAGTTTGAGTTTTTTTTTTAATATATGACTGTGATAAAGTATATCGTACATGTGTGTTTGTGCGCCTGAATTCTTGATGAAATTGTTAATTAACATTAACATAACAGCAACAATGTGAATAAAAGAAAAAAAAGTTGAAAAGATTATGAATTAATTAAAAGAAATGCAAAAGGGTTGTGCGGAGTTAAACATTCTGGAGTGAAAACAAACAAAGACAATAAATAAAGTATCTAAAGTTGGATGAAGCGCGGCAGCAAACAACGTCTGCCCCATTTTATGGAATGTAATTTTTCGAGGATTTTGGTGTAAGTTGTGAAATATATTTTTCTATAATGTCAGTTCATATAATTTGAACTGACATTATTTATGAAAATATATATCGCCCTGAATTGAAACATTTTAAAATTTGGATTTTATTTGTGGAAAATAATTTTAATGCGTCATCGAACAAGTTTTCTGCGGTGGTAAAGTAAAGTTTGGACGGAATAAATCCGCTTTCGTGGATCACTTTCCTCAAGTGAATCAACAGTTTTGGTGGTTTGAATTTCAGAATTTAAAAATAAATCTCAAAAATAGTCGGTTTCTGAGATCGAAGAAAACTTTACACGTGCTCCTAGGACATACGTCAAACTGGTTGTTACATGTTTTGCACGATTTTGATATTAGAAACAAGTGTTACACAGGGTGGGCCAAAAGTCAGTATGAGGTTTAAAAATTTAATAACTTTTGCATTTATATATTTTTCTATTTTTGTTCTAATTATAATATATACAAAATGGAAATTTTTTTACACTAAATATGGAAAATAATGTCATTGAAATGAACCCCATTTTCAGCTTCACATTGATGGGCACGTTTCAGAGAAATTTCAATAACATCTTTCAAAATTTGTGGCTGCAGCGTTCGAATTTATACAGCAAGGTTGGCCTTGAGTTCAATGATTGTCTCGGGCTTGTTTAATTTATAGTCGGTCCTACAAATACCCCCAAACAAAATAGTCGGGTGCTGTCAAATCTGGCAACGCGCTGGCCAATTAATTTCCGAATATCTGGAAATAATTCGCTTTCCAAAAATTTGACTTAAAAGTGTCATTGTTTCTCGGGCAGTGTGTGTGGGCGATGGCTCCGTCCCGCTGAAACCACATCTCAGGCCTGTTTTCAAGAGCTGGACGTAAAAAATATGCTATCATAAACCGATACCGCTCTCTAATTACGGTTACAGCACTTCCATCTTCATTTTCGAACAAGTAAGGCCCTATGATATTTTCAGATGTAATGCCACACTATACTGTACTTTACACCTAATGGGTGCAATTGACGTTGATGAAAGGCGCTTAGATTTTCAGAACTTCAGAACCTGCAATTCTGCTTATTAACAAATCAATAACAATCACTCATAATCAGATTTTCAATAAAGTTGAAAATAATTAATGCCTGATTTAAATAATAAAATTCTATTTTTCTGGTTTTTTGTTCAGTTGTGAATGTCTCTACTATTTATTCTCTAGGTATTATGTATGTAGTCTAAAAAAATATATATAAAATATAAACAAATAAGTTATTACATTTTTAAATCCCATGGTTACTTTTGGCACACCCTGTACATACAAAATATATCATTAAATCTTAAAAAAATTTAAATCTCCCGAATTTTACATAAAGGATTTGACTAGTTGTCAGGATTGACTCATAAATTGACCATTTGTTTGCTGCGCTGTGGATGACGCCTGCAATGTTTCAAATTTTTTAGTGACATTCTTCAATATATTTTTAGATAAGGTAATGAAAAGCTACTAATTAATCAAATGTGAGAGAACACAAGGGTTCCCATTTATATTTCTGGCCTAGGCAATTTTTGCGTTACCAGGCGCAATCTGGCAACACCATTGAAAGTATTACAGTGTGCAACATGACGGTACTAACAACATTTTGACGTATGCGACCATTATTTATTTATTTATTTATTTATTTCGTCTATGGATACAATTTTATCCTTACAGACTAGCATCTTAAAATCTAAAAACTATATAATAAAAATTACTTTAATAAATTATTTAAAATAATTTTAAAATGATGATGTGGCAAACTTAGATCTAATTGTTTAGAGTATTCATTAAATAATATGAGGGCTTTAGTTAACGGTTCATTTAAAGCGTAATCGGTTCTATGTAAATCTATATGAAAAAATTTTACATTATTTCTAAGCCTTCTGGAAGGTATATTTATCTTTATAACTTCCAGCAAATCCTGACAATCAACAAATCCCCAAATAATCCCATGCAAGAAATTAATTGACAACACATTTCTTCTAACTTCTAAAGTTTTCATACCAATCAAGATACATTTATCCGGATATGATGGAATCAATCTCGAATGAACTGATGTAGAAAAATTCAAAAATGAAAGAGCAAATTTTATAAACTTTTTTTGAATTCTTTCTACACGATTAATGTGAACTTTCGCCGAAGGCGCCCATATAAACGTAGCGTATTCCAACTTAGACCTTACAAACGCAATAAATAATGTTTTTTTGGTGTAATGGTCAAAGCATTTTTCACAATTACGACGAATAAAAGCCAACATTGAATATGCTTTAGGAATTATATAGTTCAAATGATTATTAAAAGACAGTTTAACATCAAAAACAACTCCTAAATCTACAATTTCGTCAACTGCTGATAAAGTACAGCCCTTAATTTTGTATTTGGACATTAAAATATTACGGCGTCTATGGTACGTCAAAGAATAGCATTTATTAACATTAAAAGGCATACTATTTCTAGCTGACCAAGAGATAACCCTATCCAAATCCTCTTGAAGATTAGAGATATCATTAAGTGTCGAAATCTGTTTAAAAATTTTTAAATCATCAGCGTATAAAAGAAACTGGGAGTATTTAAAACAAGAAGTTATATCATTAATGAAAATATTAAATAAAAGAGGACCTAGAATACTACCTTGTGGTATTCCGGAAGAAGGGATGAAGGTATCAGAATGAAACCCATCAATAGATACAACGGAGCATCTGCCAGTTAAATAATAGCGAAACCAGCTCAACATCTGCGAATGGAAGCCAATTTTGGAAAGCTTTAATAACAGAATATTATGCGGAACACGGTCAAATGCCTTAGCAAAATCTGTGTAAATAGTATCAACTTGCAATCCCCTTTCAAAAGACGATATACAAAAATGTGTGAATACAGCTAAATTAGAAGTTGTAGATCTACCAGGCATAAACCCATGTTGGTTAATAGAAATAAACCGCTTCAGACTGAAGAAAAGTTTATCATAAACAATATGCTCGAAAACTTTGGCTACATTAGTCAACTTAGAAATCGGTCTGTAATTGCAAACATTATTTTTATTACCAGATTTATGAACTGGTAAAACGGATGTGTATTTCCATCTTTGTATAAAATAACCTGACGCTAATGATTTATTAAAAATTATTTTTAGAGGCAAAATTAATGAGGAAGAACATTTTTTTAAGATAAATGCTGAGAGACCATCATTATCACAAACATAAGAATTCGAAAGTTTATTGATTCCATTTACTACATCTTCATCAGATATTTGCATTGATCCAAAATCAAGACAAGAATTGATATCATTTAAATCAAAATGATCAAGTGGGCCAGAGTCTATGTTAAAGTTAGATTGGAAATATAAAGCGAAGAGATTTAAGGAACTGTTAATTGTATTAGATGTTAAACTGTTGTAATTCATAACTAGTGGAATTAAAGAGCTTTTCCTTTTGGAATTTATAAAGTTAAAAAACCGTTTAGGATTGTACTTAAGAGAAACATTAAGATTCATAATGTACTGATTGTATAAAAACTTATTAAGAAAGTTAAATTCTCTTTCATAGTGTTTGAAATATTGCTTATCTATAGCATTATTTGAGGATCTGTAAATTTTGTGGTATTTATTTCTAAGATTTTTTAGCTTTTTTAAACCTTTAGTATACCAAGGAAGATTATGCACTATTGGCTTAGCTGGAGAAATATTATTTTGACAAATATTTACAACATTGGACAAAAATATGTCATAGCAAATTCCAACAATTGGGTTATTCAACAAATCTATCCAATTTAAACTATAGAAAATATCAGTTAATGCATTGAAATCACAACTAAAATAGTTATACCGTACAAAATCATTTCTAGCGTAAGATGAATATTCATAGAATTTAATTTCAATTTCTAAAGCAGAGTGGTGAGAATTGGAAGGAGAAATCGGAAAAGCAGATTCACAAACTGAAAATTGTAGATCCGAACTTAGAAATATTAAATCAAGCAGTTTATTATGACTATTATAAATTGAGTTTATTTGCAACAAATCGAGACTAAAAAATGAATCAATTAGATTTATCTCGAAAGATCTATTAACATTACTAGGTAGAAATGAATTTGAGTTAGGTACTTCAGACCAAGATACGTCACTCAGATTAAAATCACCTAGTACGCATAATCTATCATCCGCACCAATATGATTGTACAACTCTACAATATTAGAGACATGAGCATTATATATTTCATCAGCACTCCTTGGAGGAATATAAGATACACAAATAAACAACTCAGAATTAAGCAACTTAACAGAAATACACAACTGGTCCAGAAGTGTATCCATGTTAGTTAATGAAATAGATTTGCAAAATAAAGATTTCTTGACTGCAATAAGGACGCCTCCTCCTTTATCATGACCAGTTCTCACCGCATCCCTATCTTTTCGATAAACTATATATACATAGGGATTAAAGAATTCTTCACTATAGAAATCCAAGTTAAGCCAAGTTTCAGTAATAACAAAGATATCATAATCAGACTGTAATGTATAAGAACAAAATAATAATGATTTCGTCCTCATACCCGATATATTATGGTAGTATATTTTTAATGAATTAGTGCCAGTTGTTAGAGTTTTTGCAGTGGGTTCACAATTTTTGGAAAAAAAACGAAGGGGCGAATTTTAATGGCAGAATTCCAAAGATTAGGATTAAAAAGACCTTCATAATGAGCAGCTGATATTCCAAGTTTAAAATTGACAAATTTTAAATCTTGCGTTGAACTGCCCTTCTTCACCAATTTAAAGCATACTATTTGCCCTCTATCAATTTGCAGGTATTTCATTACATACAATATTATGTTTTCTTCAGTAACAGACGTTTTGAATGACGACAAGTGCACCCATTTGAATTTCAGTGCCACATCTAGTTCAGAATTATTGGATTGGCCAACCACAACTCTACGCGTTCTAGCAGATTTTTTCCTCCTAGTAACATTATTCCACTCAGAATTTACATTAACACCACCAAAAGCGTTAGTATCATCAACCACAATATCATCATCACAATTCACATTATCTTCAATAACAGCAACAGCATCCATCTGACAAATGTTATCAACAGCACACGGAGCAGCAGCATCATTAACAGCAATTGAAGCGACAGAGTTATTAGCAGCATTCTTTTTAGCTTTACCTTTTCCACTAGAGAATTGAGCACCCAGAGAAGTTGTTGTTTGTTTAGATTGCACTAGAGAAGGATTAGGCAGATTAGGAAATAAACCAGTATTGACGTCAACATCATAAGCAGCAGCGGCATCATTAACAGCAATTGAAGCGAAAGAGTTATTAGCAGCAGCCTGTTTAGCTTTACCATCAGAGAGTTGAGCGCCAAGAGAAGTTGTTGTTAGTACGGATTGCTCTAGAGAAGGAATAGGCAACTTCGGAAATAAACCGGTATTGTTCATAGGCAAATTGGAGGGAGACGTAGAGACCTGATTATTGTTTTTTGCATTGTTCTCCAAAAATTGTGAGAATAACATTTTGATTTGCTCAATTTCACATGATAAGAGACTTATTTTTTGTATTAATTCCCGCGATGTTTGTAAACAATTGTCGCAATTAAAGACAATATTTTCAAAGTTATTGAGAGCGTTAAATGCACCATCATCTTCTATTTTGGCACATAATTTATGAAACTTGCAGCGGCAGACTTCACAAATAATGCTGCAGTTTTTTTGAATGATTTTGAAACACTTCGAACAAGTTATTTTTTCCGATGACATTGTCAACAACCGGTCTTATTGAAAGCAGAACTAGAACTGAGTCTGGGTTGTTTCAGTTACTCGGAAAATTCATCTCAGTCAAAAAATGAAATTAACTAGAACTGGAACTGGAATTAGATAGAGCTTACGAATGGGTTAGCTGTGAAATGAACTGTGATACTGCGCTGACTTTTTGACATTTATGATCAGCATACTCTGGAATATCACCATGAGAAGATCCAAATTTGAACAATGCAACCAAATTATTCAATTTTACTTTGAAAACTAGTCATCGATGCGCGCAACTTATAGACGACTTCGTGATTTTTATGGCGCACATAATCGTTCATCTGAGGAAGCCATCCGTCGATCTGTGGATAAATTTTATACCACATACTCTCTAAATGATTCAATAACACCAACACGTCAAATGAATGTGCGCCCTGAAAAGAATATCGTCGCTGTAAACGAGAGTGTGCAAGAAGATCCAAATTTATCGATTGGTTATCGGTCGCGGGAATTGGGGCTCTGTCCGTCCACTACATGGAATATCTTACGCAAATAGCTTGGCGTACATCCGTATAAGATCTAACTGGTGCAGAAATTAAAACCGCGAGATCATCATATGCGTCGTTTTTAGGGTTCTTAGGCCGCTTGGGCTCTAGAGCAGTTGGAAACTGACCCGACGTTTTATCGCAATAAGGCTCAGTTTGCCGGGCACTATTTGTCATACGGCGACCGAAACCTTCGATTTATTGAAAACGAAATTTGGCGACAAGTTGATTTCGAAAAATGCACCTGTCAATTGGCCTCCAAGGTCGTGCGATTTAACACCCCGCGATTACTACGTGAAGTCAATAGTTTATGCTGATAAACCAGCAACAACTGACACCTTGGAGGCCCAAATTGTTCGTGTTATTCGTACCATATTGCCAGCAATGCTCGAGCAAGTGACCCTAAATTGGACGTCCAGAATGCGCTTCGTCATGAACAGTCGCCATATACCCGCAATCATTTCCAAATGTTATGACATGTAGTGATCTTTGGAATAAAGTTTTTTTTGATTAAAATTTTTTTGTGCCAGCTTCTACAATTTCAATTTCTAACGCATTTAAAAAAACACCCTTTACAATGAATGAAAATGGGGCCCACGTTCACTTCGGAATGCATTTCGTGCAGCTCGCCCAAGATCGATTGTTGTGTCAGAAATCATCGATGCTGTGCGAGAACTTATATTGAAGCAGGAATGACATGTGGCATAAATTCAATAGCCGCAATCGATTTTCGCGCTAAATTCACGAAAAGTTGTTCGCGTACAAATACCTGCTTCCTGCTTCTTCGGCATAACTGGTCGTGTGGCAACAGTTCTGTTCGACCACCTTAGGGCGGTGAATTCTGAATGGTAATCAACTACTTGTTTGTCAAAAGTTTTTGGTGATCTAAGGAAAACGAACCCCCAAAGAAGAATCGTTCTCCATAACGACAATGCTAGCTCTCAGATATCGGCTCAAACAAACGCCTATATGACCAGGAAAAAAATTGATTTGATGGTTTATCCGCCTTACAGTCACGATTTGGCACCTAATGAATTATTTTTATTCAAACACATTAAAACAAAATTCGTGGTCAAAATGTTGTGCCGCCTGAAGAATCGGTTGACGACCTTTGACGACCACATTCAAGTCTATTTGGCCTAGCATTTCTGACACCTATAATTTTGTAGGTACGACATAGAGCTCACATATCCATGGGTGATTTATAGAAGAGGATAACGGCAATAATTCTGTAGAATTATTATACACGGCATTATTTATACACGGCATTTATCTCCCTAGTGTTCTGAGTCTTTTTATTTTTCGCCTTAATAATAAATTCGGAATACGTGGACGAATATTAAACAAAGAATTGACGAATTCTTCTAAGCTTGAAGTCATATCTGCAAAAAGAACATTTATTATGAATTGGTTGAAGTTTTTTTTATAGTCTACCGGAAGCTGTTAGGTTTTTTTTTTTGATTTCGGTGAAATAAATTTCACCTATTGTAAATATTTAAGCTTTTTGCCTATATACTAGAAGTATAGTAATATTAATTACGCCTAAAAGTATGTCCTCGATTCAAGATGTAAAGGTATCTCATACCCACTCACCACGAACGTTTTATGATATCGCAAGAACATGCTGACACAATCGAGAAGAGATGTCAACTCACCACCAACCATAATTTCAATATTAGTTGGCGTTAATCGGCGTTAATAGAAGATGGTTCTGGAAATAGATGTATTGGTATAAAACAGAGTAAGTAAAAATTCCGCTCGCGAGCTGAAAAACTCAACTCCTCCTGTATATAAAGCTCTCACTTCGAGTTTAAAAAAAATTAAAATCTCGTGCGAATTAAATTTTTAAAATTTTTGTTTATTTGAATCACTCCCGAGCGAATCAAATATAAAAAATAAAAACTCAATTCGGAGTTTAATTTTTATTTTACTGGGAGTGAAAGTTTTATATTGAAGAGGAGCCGATTTTTTTGACTCGCGAGTGGAATTTTTTTGAAACGTCTATCAGAAAGGCAGTATTATAAAAAGACTAAAAAATCGGATGGAACAATGGGGAATGTACCTAAATTAAGTAAATAGTATATGTGGTTGAAAACAACAAATAACGAGATCATTAGTAGGAATGATTAGGTCTACAGGTCGACTAAATTGGAATATAAGTTTGTATAAAGCTTCTAACGGCAGACAAAAATTAGTTTTTGACAATGACTGGAGTTATATTAATTATAGTGTACGTGGTTTAAAAGTGGTACAAATTGGCGAAAAAGAGTTAAACTTCAAAATGCAATAGAAATTGTGTGCAATGTTAAAAAATAGTATCTGTGGGTAACAAGGGGGATAAATTGGTAAAAATGTTACAACTTGCAATAACGGTAAAAATATTTAGAAATGATTAGAAATTCATTAAAAATAGTGTGTCTGAGTAAAAAGCTGTAGAAGGATCATGAAAGGGTACAACTACAAAATGCGATGAAAATCGATGAAAATGAATGAAAATGAATCAATGAAAATGAATCAATATTTTTGCACATTCCTATGCTTTCCAAAAGATTTTTCTCGCATTTTCCAGTTTTACCCTTTTTACGTATACGTACATTTTTCATACGTACATTTTTCCTATACATTTAATAATTACAAAATATTATGAAATTTGACTCGCGAATCATTCTTTTTGAATTAAAACGGAATCGAGCAATATTTTAAAAACTTTGAAAATAAAAATTCGGCTCCCGAGCTGAAAAGAAAACTCGGGAGTTTAAAAGATTTAAATCTTCAAAGAATTAAAAATTAAACTCCCTTGCCGATTTAAATTTTTCGAGCGAATCGAAAATGAATGGCTCTCCCTACTCTAATATAAACAACTGATTTGCAGCGAAACTGGGGTCAGCCTCATTTCGATAGGGTAAAGTTCTACGAGAGTTCTAGTTCAAAAAATATATTTTTTGGTGAAAAGTGGTAACCTTGTGTTATAAGTTTCAAGGCGTCACATTGTTTAGTATTTTTATTTGAGCCATCAAAAGTAAACGATCTCAGTGAATTTGAAGACATGGACAAAATTGGCCACCGTTATGTAATTCAATATTTCCATTTGAAAGGTCTCCAAGCAATATTAAAGCCGAGCTAGATTCTACTCTGGGAGAATCTGCTCTTTCGTTTACGACTGTAAAATATTGGGTAGCAGATAGTGTATTCAAAACCGAAACCGGTTAACCGAATTCCGGCTGGTTAACCTTACGTCGGTTTTTTAAAAAGTGCTATTTTCGAAGAACCGGGTTTACCGGTTATTTCAAGCCAATTAACCGAGGTTTTTCGGTTTTTACACAATTGATGTAACAACTCAGAATTACAAATCTAAATCCTTTTTCATAGGTCACCCATCAGACAGACACAAAAGACTTTTCCAACGATAGTTTTCTGAAAGAAGTTGTCCAAGGCAATAGCAGTCATATCTGCCAACTCCGATTTAGATGCAAGTTCCTGAACTAATTGACAACACAGGTAGTTTGTTAGCAGAAATGCATAAAACAATAAACCGTATTCACAATCCTGAAAGAAAGTAGTATTAGATCAGATAGGGTGAATTAAATAAATAAAGGGTGGGCCATGTAAAACATGGAATTTGAACCCGTCGTTAAATCGAAGCAGATGGTCAATTTGACACTAATGAACAGATTATTAGTTAATGGTTAGAAATTTACTAAATGGGTCGCTTTACAATTGAAGAAAAGTGGAAAATATTACAAACTTTCATCTAAATTTCTGAGCCTTCAACTCAAACTGTAAGAAATCTACGAAATAAATTCGATGGAAATGGAGTTCCATCAACGCCGTTTGTGGATCAATTTCTGAAGTGAGTTTGTCAATCCGGGTGGTTATTGAACATAAGACCTCGTCAACGTGCTCGCCCAGTGGAAAATATTGCCGCTGTAGCTGAAAATATGCTGGAACAGTCATCAACATCAACTTGCCACCGTTCGCTGCAATTGAACATTTCTCGTAATTGTTTGCGTAGAATTTTGCATATGGACCTTGGTTCAAAGGCTGAAGTCCAAATAGTCCAAGAAACGAAGACTTGTGGCCATCCAATACGTTTTCACTTCGCTGAATGGGCTGAAGATGAGCATTTTTACCGAAATATAATCTTTTCCGATGAAGTTAATTTTCATCTCGGGTCTACATTACCAAACAAAATTGTAGCATTTGGGTCTCGGAAAATCTACACGTCGTCGAGGAGAAGGCGATGCTATCACAACGAGTGACTAGACATTAATGGAAGACCGATTTTTTGAGCACACTAGTAGCAGAGCTTAAACGAAGCCGTACGAGCTGCCAAGACGAACACCGTAGTGGTCGACCAATTGAGGAGTCCACGCAGACACGGTTAAGAAAATCCCCAAAATGGTATAGGATGATCGTTGGCTGAAGGTGCGTAAGCTATCTGAAATGATAGGCATTTCATAAAGTGCTATTCATCGTATCTTGACCGATTATTTGAAGATGAGAAAGCTGTGCGCAAGATTGATGCCGCGTTTGCTTTCACTAGAGCAAAAACAGCGTCGTGAAGATGTTTCAGAAGAGTGTTTGGCGAAGTTTCACCGCCATAAGCCGAATTTGTGGGTTGATTTATAACAATGGATAAGACAGGGGTCCACCATTTTACACCTGAGGCAAAGGAACAGTCAAAGCAGTGGACTAAAATGGGAGAATCGTGTCCAAAGAAGGCGAAGACGGTTCCATCGTCTGTTTTTTGGGATGCGCATGGGATAATTTTTTTTGCTTATCTTCAGAAAGGAAAAACCATCAACGGCGAATATTATGCTAATTTATTGCAGCGTTTAAGTGGGGGGTACGAAAAATTACCCAAAACAAAATCGCCCAAAAAAAAAAAAATTATGAAAAATAGCCCACATTCCGATTATCGATTTTGTAAAAAGTAGGAATGCATTCGCAACAACAAATGCTAGAATTACAGTTATTCTAGGTAGATGGATGATAGACACTTGATATTTTGCTACAGTTGTCTTCATAGACGTGACCAGGAACTAGTCAATTGGCGTTCAAATAGTGGCCGTTGGTGGTGCAATGGTTAGTGTGCGCGCCTCTTGTACATGAGATCATGGGTTCGAACCCTGCTCTGAGCACCTTAAAATTTCTTTCGGCGGCGGTCACCTCGCATAGTGACGGCGACACTATCGAGTATATAGCCATGAAAGAGCTTCTCAAAATACCGTTCGGAATCGGTGTAAAACTGTAGGTCCCAATCAGTGAGTGAAAACTGGAAAGCGTACAGCTCAGTGATTGTGAGAAGCTCTCCCCTGTCCCATAATGGGATGTAATGCGAAACCAATAATAATATAATAGTAACTAGAAATGTATTTTTCAACAATTGCTGCTCACATCCCTGACACGCGATTTTATTTTAAAAAATTTTGCCTGCGGCGCTTAATACATGACAAAAAAATTTGAATTTTTTAAAAAAAAATTGCTCGATTTTATTTCAAAATTTTTGCCTGCGGCGCTTAATACATGACAAAGAAATTGCATTCGTTTAAAAAAATCGCGCGATTTAATTAAAAAAATTTTTGCCCGCGGCGCATAGGACATGAAAAAGAAATTAAAAAGTTTTTAAAAAAAAATCGCGCGATTTTATTTAAAAATTTTTGCTGCAGTGCTGAAGGTCATGACCCTTTACATTTTTTTACTTAATTGCATTTATGTGTATACAAATTAAATTACTAAAAATAAAATTATTGCATAATTAACATTTTATTTTGCCTTCTTTGGATTTCTGACAGCAATATTCTTGTTATTTTAAAAAAGAGAAATCGGTTTTTTGTGGCTGCAGAAATGGGCGATTTTTCATATGTAAACTTTCTCTGCTTTTATTTTATTATTTTTGGGCTACTTTTCATATTTCACTTGGCTCATTTTTCATTAAATTTTGGGTTATATTTCATTTTAATTTTTGGGCTATTTTTCATAAATTTTGGGCGATTCTTATTTTGGGCCGTTTTTCATATTTTTTTTTGGGTCATTTCGTTTTGGGCGATTTTTCATGCCGCCGTTTAAGTGATGAAATTGTTAAAAATTGTGCGTTCGGCGAAAAATAAAGTGTTGTTTCATCAAAATAATGCTTCAGTTCACTCATCCACTATTGCGAATGCCAAAATTAATGAAGTAAAGATCGAACTGCTTCATCACGCAACATTTAGCTCCCTCGGACTGTTTTCTATTTCCAAACGTGAAAAACTTGAGACAATTATATAAGAATTGCCAACAATGAAGAGGTGGAGTCTGCGGTTGATGGCTATTTTAAGGAGTTTGACAGTTCTTACTATAAACAGTGTATCGAAGCTATTGAACAATGCATTGTATCTAACTAAAAGTAGATTACGTTGAAAAATAAAGAAAATTTTTCCCAACTTGTTTGTGTCTTCTTTGTTAGGTCTGCTAGTTTTGGGACCGCCGTCGTAAAACAACCGACCTGAAATTGGTCAAATAAGTTCCGCTTTATTCAGATGCGTAGCGCGCCATTGCTTGTGGCCAATTAATTTCCTATATGTCTGGGACATAAAAGTCAAAGTCAGTTGCAAAAATTATGAAGAATAAGTTTTATAATATTTTCTTTTAAATTTTGAATTCAATGTGGAATTTGAAAATACCATTTGAAATTTTAAATGCACCTATTGCTTTTTAAAATGCCGTAATGGAAATATGAAAATCACCTATAGAAGTTTCAAAAAATATAAATTGAAACTAAAAAAAAAAAAAAACAATTAACATTAAATACTTATCAATTATAATTAATTATGATTGAAACCACATTAATTAATATGGCAAAGACATTAATTGAAAGCATATCAAATAATTTCAAAATTTCACTACTTTCTTTAAATCTATAAAATAAGTTTTATAAAACTTAAATTTTCAATTTTTTTCTAAAGCAATAAAAATATTACGAACAATATTTCGAAATACAATAAAACAACTTTCCCCCCACACCCACAATTTTTTGTTTTATTTTTTTTTAGTCGACAAGGAGCCTTTTTGTTGTATTCCTATGAAGGCCTGAATAAATAATGCTTTCAATTAAAGTTCTTCCCCCACCAAATTTATTATATAACACTTTCCCGGAACACAGTAAACACCAAGTGGATTCACTGCTTCTTGGGTTGTGGTGCTTTGTGATGCTAATTGCTAATTAACATTTCTCTAGTGTTCACTCGCAAGATGAATGCCAGCATCAGCCTCATGTAATGACAATTTGTTGCTTTTCTATCTTGGAATTATATGAAACTCTGTCTGTGCCGTCCCAGTAATGGTGAAAGTCATAAATAAATAGAAGCACAAGACTGAATTCTGAATATATTACATTCGCGCATAATGAAAGGAATATTCGCTTGCTACGAAATCTTCATTAATTCTTTTTCTTTTTCTCTTTTCGGATTTAGCGGCAAGATATTACTTGGGCTGTACTTCTTTATGCTCTCGCTTTGACTGTCTTAAATAGCAGCTGCTTGAAGGAAAATATGTTTCCGAGTCATCATAAGAGATAAAACGGAAACGAAAGGGATTTCTTGCACAGCGAAACTTTGAGAAAAGGGGGAAAATGCATTATCAGCCGCACAAGAGGAATAAGAAGAGCACTTAGCACCCACACGACTCAATGACTATTTAAGACAAGATCCTGACGACGAAAAGGGGATGTAGCGAAACTGGAAATCACAACAATGAGATACAGTAGTTGAAAAGATACCTAAACTACATATTTGAAAATTTAGGTTGAATTGTTGAAATTGACGTTTATATGAATGCAGTTCTCCTTACGAAGTGAAAATGAGCTCTGGCACTCAATGAGCATGTTTAGATCTCTACCTTTTTTGTCACAAAGGTATTTTATGCTTCCTGCTGACTGTTGTAGTAACCAATAAATAACATTTGATGGTCTATTTCGTAATGTGGTATCTCCTTCTTATGGCGATTTCATTTCTGAGAAAAAAAACTACAACATTTTTTCTGTCCATTGCCGTAAAAGTGCCGTTTTGTTTTCGTTTGTGGAAAACACGCAATCCTACGACAAGAGTGTTCTTTTCGGAGAATGCTGCCCTTCAAAAGTGCAAATCCGCACCCTCAGCGAGTCACAGAGGAGAATGTTGCCAGAGAAAATGGCTGACTTTCTGTCATTTGGTATGTGCTAAAGCTAATTTTTCTACCTTTTCTGTGGGGCGCTAAGTGATTTTAAGCGGCTTCAGTTAAAATCGCTAACTTCTGACGCGAAGTGGTCGAAATATTATGGCGATTTCCTTTCTGAGAAAAACTCACCATTTTTTCTGCCCTTTGCCCTAAAAGTGCCTTTTTGTGTTCATTTGTGAGAAAAGTGCGACCCTACTTCAAGGCTTTGTGTTCGTTTCTGAGAATGTTGCACTCAAAAAGTGCAACAATTGTGCATTTTTTGACCTCTCAGGGAGTCACGGGGCGGTAAGCTAATTTATGCGACTTCAGTTAAAGCGCTAACTTCTCTCACGAAGTGGTCGAAATAATATGGCGGTTTAGTTTCTGCGAAAACATTCAACATTTTTTTTGCCCTTTGCCCTAAAAGTGACTTTTAATGTTCGTTTGCTAAGCTAATTTTTATACCTTTTGTGTGGGGCGCTAAGCTAATTTAAGCGGCTTCAGTAAAAATCTTAAAAAGTGCAACAATTTTGATTTTCAATTCTCTCACGAGGAGAATGTTCCTCTGTAAAATGGCTAACATTTTGTATTTTTGTATGTGTTCCGTGTCCTCGCTAATCTAATTTTTCTACCCTTTGTGTGGGGCGCTAAGCTACTTTAAGCGACTTCAGTTAAACTCGCTAATTTCTGACGCGAAGCGGTCGAAATATTATTATTTGCCCTAAAAGTGGCTTTTAGTGTTCGATTGTGAAAAAAGTGCAACCCTACTTCAAGGTGTTCGTTTATGAGAATGTTGCACTTAAAAAGTGCAAGAGTTTTGATTTTCAACCCTCTCACGAGGGAGAATGTTGTCCGATAAAATGCCTGACATTTTGTGTTTTTGTATGTGTTCTTTGTCCTTACTAAGCTAAGTTTTCTTCCCTTTGTGTGGGGCGCTAAGCTAATTTAAGCGGCTTCAGTTAAAATCGCTAACTTAGTGTGATTTGGTTTCTGAGAAAAAATTCAACAAAATTCAAAATTCAAATTTTAGTGTTCGTTTTTGAAAAAACTGCAACGCTACTTCAAGGTTTTGTGTTCGTTTCTAAGAATCTTGCACTCAAAAAGTGGAACAAGTTTGCATTTTCTGTTGCCCGATAAAATGGCTGACATTTTGTGTTTTTGTATGTGTTCCTTGTCCTTGCTAAGCTAATTTTTCTACCTTTTTGTGTGTAGCGCTAAGAGATTTGAAGCGGCTTCAGTTAAATTCGCTTACCTTCTCAAACAAAGTGGTCGAATTTTTATTTTAGCGGGAACAACAAAAACATGCCAATTGATTTGGTACTTTGTCGACCAGGTTGTATGAAGAGTCGCTTAAAATCTCTTAATATCGCTTAGGTCTTCATATATACTGGTCGGTTATATTTGATCAGCCAAGTAAATAGGACATGCTAAAACGCAAACGGAAGAATACAGTTGTGAGACATGCAACATTTCTCACAACACGCAACATTTCCATGTTCTTTTCTCACCCCAAAAAAGGCACAATTTCAAAGGGACGATGACAACATTTTTAAACTATCGCCTTATACAAGGGCAACATAAAGCCTGTTTTTTATTCCCTGCTAAATGAACTAATGTTTCAACTACTTTGTCTACAAAGTCGTCGAATAATTAGTTTAGCAGGAATTAAAAAAACAAGCTTATTATTTTTTAGAAACGAAATCACCATTAGTTTAGAGAAAATAACCCAAAAATACCAATTGATTTGGTAGTTTGTCGACCAGTTTGTATGAAGAGTCCCTTAATATCGCTAAGATCTCCATATAAACTGGTCGAAAATATTAGTTTATGAGAACTTCTAAACTATTGGTCTGATTGTTTTAAAATCAACTAGGCATATGTAGGGGAAGAGTTAGGTTTTCAAAATATTGTATTAAGAGACACCCTGTTTCACCGTATGTTGTGCTACAGGGTGCCAAAGTAAATCATCATGGTGTAGTTGGTAAAGACACCAAGACCTGAAATATTTTCTTGGACTGTAATTCAATTATCTAGCATCGTGGTGATACTGAGGTGCATTTGCACCCCTAATTCTATTTCAGATGTTGGATGTAGTTGGGATTATATAATAAAATGATGAGGCCATAGAGCAATATCCATCGCAAAATCACGTGATGGATATATAAAGGGTCTACTAATAAAAGTGCAAGATTTAATTTGAAATTAAAACGCATATTTTTTTTATTTTTATTTTTATTTTATTATTTAAGCTCAAGACCATTCTATATCTCTATAAATAGATATATTGTTTTTTTAAAAAAGAAGAAGTTTTGCAAATGCCTCCTCATAATTACTGGCAAACCGTATAGCTATTTCAGATCTAGCCACAGATCTTCATCAGCGGTTGTTTGGAAAAAGACATATTTTTTAAACGAGGGCCGATGTTTTTATTCAACAAATGACCCCTGTTTCGCGAAATCTGAAGGTGTTGTGAACGATGCCGCCCGGGTTTTCGGCGACACTTTCATTTATAGCAGCAATGTTTTCGAGAGACCAGGCGGTACATCGACGCGTAGGAAACATACTGCCGCTAATAGGACAGGTTCGTTCAAATATATTGATCAATCCTCGAATTGTTGACACATAGTTTCACTTTCGCGCAAAAAAAATCGACGAAGTTTGCGAGCGTTTTCAGGTTAATTTTCCTCATTTTTGTAGTGGGGTTTTCCCAATGATAACACGTTATTGCTTTGTGTAGCGCGTCATTTTCAATTGACAACAATGATTTTGTATTTAAAAATTCCATTTTTGAATTTAAAATTTTAATTCAAAAACCAATCCCTGACGCCATAATTCAGAGGCCCGTTTAAACAACAATTCAATTAATAATAATTGAATTAAACTGATTAGAATATAAGATTCGAATACTTATTGTTAGGCTCTTTAAGAGCAGATTCAATAAAAAAACCCACAGTATGAAAAAAAAATTCACTTGAAATTTAAAGGACATCAAGTAAAATTTTGAAAAACATTCATTGAAATTGAAAAGACACCAAGTGAAATTTGGAATACTTATAAGTAAATTGAAATTTGAAATACATCAATGGACATTGAAAATGTATGAGATGAAATTCAAAAGATGTCATCTGAAATTTAAAATGCATCAAGTGAAATCAGAAACAGAAATTGAATCTTATAGGACATCAACTGATATATAAAAAATATCATGTGAATTTTGGAGGACATCAATTGAAATTCAGAATACATCAAGCGAAATTTGAAAGAATTCAATTGAAATTTAAAAGACTAGACAAAAGGCAGAAATTGAAATTTAAAGACACCAATTGAAATTTAAGACATCAGTTGAATTTTAAAATAATTCAATTGCAATTTAAAAACATCAATTTTAATTCAAAAGACATAAGTTGAAATTTAAAAGACAAGAATTTAGATTTAAAATATAGCAAGTGAAATTTGGAACACATCGATTGAATAACAACATACATCAATTGGAATTTAAAATACAACAATTTAAGTTGAAAATATGTTATGAAATTTGAAAGATATCATTAAACTTTAAAGGACATCAAGTGATATTTAAAACATATCAAGTTATTTTTGGAAGACATAAATTGAAATTGAGAAGACATCAAGTGAAAGACATCAACTGAAAGACATCCGTTGAAATTTAAAAGACATCAAGACGTCAATACAAATTTAAAACTCATCAATTTGAAATTTATGACATCAACTGAAGTTTAAAAGACAGCAATTGAATTTCAAAAGACATAAATTGAAATTTGGAAGACATCAATGGAAATTTAAAATACATCAATTGCATTTGAGAAGACATCAATTGAAATTTAGAAAACATCAATTGTATTTCAAAAGGCATCAAGTGGAATTTAATATTCGTCAATTGAAATTTATAAATTATTAACCGATTTTGATATTTTTTGTGGGTTTTCAAGTTTTTTAAATTTCAAATAAATTTTTTTTTAATTTCAATTGATGCAGTTTAATTTTCAAATAATGTTTTCAAATTTCAATTGATACAAGGTGGCGCAAAAGTAATCCTCCTATCAGGAAATGCTATAAATTTTGCGATTGGCCCCTAATGTCAGTTCTGTTTTGACATTTGTGTAGTAAACACATGCGAAATACACGTTAATAAACAATGTTACGCTACACTGCTCCAGAACGCGGAATATTGCTGACTATTTATTTGACCAATAATCGGTCGGTGACTTTGGCACAACGTTAATTTCGTCGCAGATTTCCTGGCCGTCCAACGCCTACTGGTGAAACACTGCGACGTTTACCCGCTCGCCTCGAAGAGACTGGCACAACACGAGATGCTGCCAGGCGTGGCAGACCCAGGAGTAGCCGTTCTGCAGAGAGTATTGCTGCTGTAGCCGAGGATGTCATGGAAGCGCCGTCGACATCGACCAGACGACGTGCCACGCTACAGAGCAATGATCGACGAGTTCTTTTTGCCGCAACTTGATGAATTGGGATTGGAAAACATGTGGTTCCAACAGGACGGTGCAACGGCACACACTGCACGTGCCACAACCGATATGCTGAAGGATGCATTTCCCGGGCGCCTAATCTCCCGTTTTGGCGATTTGCACTGGCCAGCAAGATCGCCTGATTTGACCGCTCCAGACTTCTTTTTGTGGGGCTTTTTGAAGTCGCGGGTTTATGTCAACAAGCCTCAGACTCTTGCAGCTCTTAAAGGCAATAGCCGTCAAGAATGTGAGGACCTATCGCCGGAAGTTTTGGCCAAAGTGATGGAAAATGCCATAAAAAGGGCTCAAATGACAATCAACTGTGGCGGCGGCCATTTACATGACATCATATTCTCGACTTGATGTAAAAAAAACTAAAAGACCAAATAAAAGTAATCCACAAGACGAATCAAAGTTTTTCATTTTTTTTTTTAAATTACAGCCAAAAAACATCGGAAGTTTACTTTTGCGCCACCTTGTATTTATCTAAATTAATTTGATTTTAATTGAAAATGGTTTAGAATTAACAACTAAATGAACTTTTGAAATTCACAGTTCCAGGATTCCAGCGGACAATACAACGAATAGTGGTTAATAGAGAAGTTAAAACTTTGGACAACTAAAAGAGTTTAAAAGAAGATGGACAAATTATTGTAAACTATTTTTGTCCTTATGTGCTTGATTCTACTTTGTTTCAAAATATTGGTTAAATTTCTAAAACTCTTTTCTAAACTCTAAACTAAACTAAACTCTTTTCTAAAACTCTATAATAAATACTAGTATTTTGGGTATTGGTTGTTCGTGGTGCAATAGTAGTGTGCACGGCTGTTGTTCATGAGAACGTGAATGCGATCCCTGCTCTGATCACCTTAAATTACTTTCCACGCTTTGTGACGACAACACTATCGAGTATTTAGCCATGAAAAAGCTTCTCAAAAAATACCGTTTGGAACCGGCGTTAAACTGTAGGTGCCAATGAGTGAGTAAAACTAGAAAAAATACAGTTCTTTGGCTGTGAGAAGGTTTCCGCAATCGTTTCATGGGATGTAATTGGAAACCAGTTTTTGTTTGTTTTTATTTCGGTTATTGCATACCGCTCTTGCTGTCCGCAGTGGAGCTCGAGTGACTATGTTTTTTAATTCTCAAATTTCGCAATCCAAACCACTGTGTGCGCTCGCGTAAAAATAGAAAATTGTGAAAATTGTGAAAATTATAAAAGGGACTACATCAGCTACATCATCAACATCTGTATTTTTAGAGGAAACAAAGGGTGGTTTTGTTGTAAAATATTTGCTACAAAAGGCGAAAAAAGAAACGCAAAGAAAAGAAAAGAAAACAAACCATAACACTTTTCGTAGAGGAATTGAAGATAGAAGAACTCGGGCGGACAGGCGGCAGGCAGGCCGACCGACAATATTTTGCAAACAATACAATTTTTTTCCTTGTTTTCAGATGTTACAAGAGGACAAACATAAACGATTGTCTCTTATCTTTGTGTAGGTATTTTTATGCATAAAAGTGAAAGTGTTTTTGAGTGTATAAGCGTTGGTGTATTAGTTGACTGTGTGTTTATGTGTGTATATGAGTGTGTTTCTTTATGTGTGTGTTGCTTTATGTGTGTGTGTTGCTTTATGTGTGCAAAAGTGTCAAAGTGTGGAAACCATTAACAGTTTTTGTTGTCCTATGTTTTATTTCCTTTTATCCGTTGCGAAATATTTAAGGATACAATTTGAAAAGCAAAAGTGGATCACTCTTTTTGCTGTTGTTTTGTTATTGTTGTTGTATTTTGGGTAACAATCAGAATCTTTTGTGGTGTGCAGGATATATTGGGTTTCCTGTAGAGCAAAAACAAAACCAAATCATTTCAACATTCAAATATATTGTTTTGGGGGTATTTAAATATTTTCTCCGGAAATGCTTTACATCCGGTTGGTTTTATGAATAATAACTCCGAAATCGATTACACTGTTGAAACATTTGCTTGGAGACAAATAAAAACTCCAACTGTGACAGGGTTGTAACCTGTAGCTTGCAGGAAGATGAATTGTTGTTGAGAAAAAGGAATGAAATAATTGGTTTTCCATTCAGGAGCCGAAATGTGTTTGAATAATTTCTGTTGTACCGAAATTATGGAAAAACTTAACTCGATTCGAATTAAATAAAATTCAAATAATACTGTGTAATAAAGAGTAAGGGAGAAGAGCCCGCCGTCAATACATTTGATAGATTAGGTTTTTGGCGACGAAACCAATTTCGCTTGTGCACTAGTCGCTTACATTAATCCTTATCACACGAATTTGGAATTTTACTTGTCAACTGAAATATATGAAATAGCTAATATCTAATTTCGTCCTTTTTATTTGATACTCTCAAAATTATACATAACAATAATCTGTTTTTCTTTTCTCCGTTTTCTTTGCAGATTTTCAAAAAAATATACATATGTATGGGTTGGTGTATCCGAAAAAATTTTTGCTAAGAACAAATTGTAACAATATTAGCAACAATATTTTAAAAACCTTTACTTAACCAAGAAATCACAAAAGAAGTCGGTTTTACAAAAAAATAAAACAACTGTGGAAAATGTGCAATAACCAAAAAAGAAAGTAATTATAACAAAATAATTATAACAACATAATTATAAGAAAAATTAAATTTTAATTTTTGAAATTCAATCCAACCCAAAAAAGGAAAAGAGTGTCAACATATCAGCAAACCAAAATACACACGTATATATATCCTGCAATAATAACCACAAACCAAAAAGGACATTCAACCAACAACATGTGTAAATATTAAAAAATAATACAATTTAAGTGAAAGTGTAATAAAATTTTTAAAATTATCAAAAGTGAATTTAGAAATTACTAACGAATAGAAAGGTGAGGCTCTGAACCCAAAAAAAATAAATGTAAGTTTGAAATTTATATAGAAAATGGCAGTGAAACTTCCTAAACACTCAAGCGTTAACATGTTAACATTTTATTTTACAAAACATCCGAAATCTCTGCCTCAACTACTTCCTCGCGTGATTCAATTCAACCGGTATTTTTTAAATATTAAATAAAAAAAATCCTTTTTTCTCTTTGTGTTAACGAAATCCCACATAATCTCATAGGATTCAGTATGAAAAACCGCAATTCTTTTTTCAATAACAAAAACGCAAAAAATTAAATAATAAAATTAATAAATTGTTTTGAGGGCCAATGCTAAATAATAACAATTAAATCATTTTTATTAACAATAACAACAACATGATTTGTTGACATTAATAATAATTAATAAATTCTGTGTAACCTAAACAATATTTTAAAATTGTTCTCGTTAAAATGAAAACAAGATCAAAAATCAAAAAAAAAAAGGAAAACTAATTTTAATTAAAAATCACACAACATTTTTGCTCTACTACTGCTTTAGCAGCAGCAGCAGCAGGAATCGATTTTCTTGTTACTCGTCCACCCCGTCGTCCTCCTCTTCCTAGTCTTCTTCTTCGTACTGAAAAGCAATAATTATAATCAACAAACTAAAATTGAAATTAAAATTATTATAAATAATAAACAACCTAATTATCTATTAACAACAGCAGCAAGAATAATAAACAACAGCAGCAGCATCAGCGACAACAACCAAAAAAAAAACTACTTTTAAATAAAAAAAAATAAGGTGAGTAGTAAGCAAAATGATACGTATTTATACAAAAGGGAAATAAAATTGTTCTCTGGGATGCATTGACACTACACTTCATATGAATAAGTCCGCACAAAATTTTAAATTCGAACTTAAATAAAATGTTAAAGATACAATGTAGCGAAGTACAGTGGTTCCAAATCGATTCTGTTTTGGAATTAATAACTAAGTTTTGAACGGAATTAGATGTCGTGATGAAATTTTTCACATGCTTAGAGCAGAGGTATTTTTAAGATGATGTGGAAAAGTTTGGATACCTAGTTGGCATGGGGGCTATGGGGCAATCCTCTAAATTTGGTCACCTCGGTCATGCCAAATTTTTAATTGAGTGGCAATAGTACAATTATGAGATGATTGCAAAGATATTTTGCATGGTGGCTGTCACCTAAAAAATATATGCGTACATGTGTGGATTATCTCAAATAGTTTAAGAGATATGTAAGTTTTAAGAAAAAAATTTCAAATTTTTTGGCGAGGTTTGTTCCGTGTTTTTAGTGGTGCGATGTCATTGTTAGCCTGATTTGCAAATGATACGTGACTTTTTGAATGAAACACAGTTTTTTTTTTGAAAAAAAAAAATAAATTTCTAAATAATCTCGCTTTAGCTCAATATTCTCAAATTCTCCAATTTTTGTATCCCTTCCAAAAAATAGGATTTTTCGAGGTCCATAAAATAGGCATTTGTTTGATCAATAATTTCATCGTTGGAGCTAAATCTCTTTCCACCGACCCATTTCTTTAGATTTGGAAATATGAAATAGTCACTGGGGGCTAAATCCAGAGAATATGGCGAATGAGGTACGAATTCGTAGCCCAATTCATGGAATTTTGACTACACACGTGTGCACCCGTGCATTATCTTGATGATAATAACTTTTGTTCTTCGCCATATGGAGTCGTTTTTATTTAAATCCTCATTAAATCGGTCCAATAACTTGGCATAATATTCGCCGTTTATTGTTTTTCCCTTTTGAAGGTAATCGATGTGGGTTATCCCGCGTACATCCCAAAAACTGTTGTCATCACCTTATTGGCCTTATTGGTCGATTCACCCGGAGAAACCCATTGTTTAGACTGCTGCTTGGTCTCCGGAGTGTTCTAATGGATCCATGTTTCATCCACAGTTACAAAACTCCACAAAAACTCCTTCGAATTGCGGTTAAACAACTCTAAACAATCCTTTGAAGTCATCACACGATTACGTTTATGGTCAATTGAGAGCAAACGCGGCACCCATCTTGCAGATAGCTTTCTTAAACCCAACTGATCATTTAAAATCGAAACCACACTACCATACGAAATGCCTACGGCATCATCAATCTAACGTCCTTTTACCAGAACGTTCAGCGTCATTTGTACTTGTGCGAACACAACGAAAGTCAGTAAATCAATTTTTTACTATTGAAATCGATGGTGCAGAGTCCCCGTAGTATTTATCAAGCTTTGCCTTGGTTTGATTGACGTTTTTTTTCTGTTTAATGTTTAATTAGCCCTCGAAATTAACTTTTCCATTTTTAAAAAAATGCACGAGGTTGTATGTTTTGAACACTTGTTAAACGCAAAGTAAATGACGGAATTTTGTTCAAAATTTGACAGTAGTCTATTAACAGGTGGTACTTGATGGGAGCAGTTCATATAAATTCGAGGGAAGTTCGAAAAGTCACTGACTTTTTGATCCGCCCTCGTATTGCTTATAAAATTATAAATAAACTGGTGGAAAGATTGATGTGCGTGAAGATAAATTTGTATTTAAATTAGCAAAGACACAAGCCAATTTACTTAGTAGAGCTACATATGTTATAGAACTTACTGAGCTCTGTTAAGCACTTTATTTTGAAGATAAATCAACAATTTATTGATTTTTTTAATTAAAAAATCGATGCAGAAATTTAAAACACAGCGGTTAATAAAAACACACTCCAAGCTAAATATATTTGTTGCTCAAACTAATATATACGCACCCAATTCCCAAATATTGGTATTTAAATACGTCACATATAGTGGGACTATTAAGTAAAAATATGGTCATATGAATAATTCTCCACGAACCAAACATATGCCAGTCGATAGTCTTTAAGGAGTGTCTTCAAAATATAAAAACTCGAATTGCCCAAGTACCTTCAGAAATTCAGAATTTTAGTTTTTCTGTGTGAGAAACGAACGCAGTGGGCCCAAATCTTGCACAGGGACCTCAGACAGAAATTTTCAATTTCTGAAGGTCCTTAAGAAATTCTAGATTTTATATTTTGGAGACACTCCTTAAGGACTATCGACTGACATATGTTTGGTTCGTGGAGAATTCTTCGTTTTGGGCGCAGTGGGCGAAAAACTGATTTCGTATATGGAATTCAAAATTACGAATTTTCAGTTCTGTTGCTGCATTGGGGCTCGAAAAATCCACACGTCGCACACTGCAGCTATAGTAAGAATTTCGTTCAAAATAACCTACAGATCCCAAATTTCATCCGAATTCAATGATTTTTTGAGGGTATATTTATTTTAATATTTAGAAGAGATCATCGAAGCCCAATTTTTAAATTAAGCAAACCAACCCCTAAAAACCACCCCTACGAAACCACAAGCACCTACCAGATATATATCAAACTAGCTGGTTCGAGTTCTCGTTAAAGACTGACTTTATTATTAACATAATTATATTCATACGCTTATACTTAATAATAATACATAGTAGAGAGAACTTATAAGAGAACTTATAGAGAGAACTTAATAACTAAGAGAACTTAATTCTAAATACATATCACTACCTACCAAATTATTATTCTTCAATTAACATATCTTTTGCAGCTTGATCTATTTCAAGTTTCGTATTCTTTTTTTTGTGTCTTAAACTAGAAATATATGGATCGGATGAAAGTAGTAATTTATGTATTACTTCTTCTTATTACTTCTTTTATTTCCTAAAAGATCTTCAATAATTTTTACAAGATTTCGTTTCCCGGAATCTTGTAATTTTTTATAAAACGCCAGTTTTAATTCTTCTTCTGAATAAGTATCTGCCAACAACTGTATTTTTCTACGCTTAGTAGATGTAGAACATTCTTCAAAATTTACAACTGGTGGTCTTCCGGCACTTGAATGACGTTTATTAAAATCAATTGTAACACTCTCTTGCAACCATGTATGATATTTTTTGTCAAACGAATTTTGTCTATAGAAGACAGCTGCAAGTTTCGATTTAAAAGTCCGAAAAAAACCATGTTTTAGTTTTTCCTCAACCACCTGCATCATTTCTTCATTTAAATCAGGATATTTAGAACTCACATAAGTTATTAGAAACGTAATATTTCTCTTATCATATTCTACACTAAATAATTTTTCACACAAATCCTGGTGAGAGAGAGTGAGACTCTCCATTTTTAACTGTTTAGTCATAAGGTTTTTTCTGACAATCGACAAAAACAAAAAATTAAAGTAGGCGGGGGAATTCCGATGACCAAAAATAAAAAGTATGCGGTGGAGTCATGTGATTTGTTCAACGTTTATTAGGCGAATGATTCTTTGGTTTTTATTACAAGCATAGCAAGGCAACTTAATAAAGGTAGTAGCAATATTCCAAAAACAGGTTTTGAGTTTATTCGAGGGTGGGTCAATAAGTTGGGAAATATTTTTGGCTGAAAATATGCATAAAAATTTACCACACTTCCGTTAAAGTTGACAAATATGTTGTATATGCATCTGAGTAGGCTTATGAGTGTATACGAGGGTGGGTCAATAAGTTGGGATTGGTCAATAAGTTGGGTTTGCTTAATTTTAAAATTCTAAAATTGGGCTTCGATGATCTCTTCTAAATATTAAAATAAATATACCCTCAAAAAATCATTGAATTCGGATGAAATTTGTGATCTGTAGGTTATTTTGAACATTTCAGCTGCAGTGTGCGTCGCCGAGGAGAAGGTAATGCTTCCATAACGAGTGACTGTTTTTCTGCGGTTTTTGGCATGGCGGCATCATAGGCTCATGTTTCTTCGGCAGTGAGCAAGGTATCAATAAATAATCAATATTCTTCGAGCTTGAGGTCAGATTTGCTGTTGTTGTATTTATTTTCCTCGATATTTCGTTACTCCTTTGTGTAGCATCATCAGGAGATATGAACAATATTTAACAATTAAAACAAAATAGCAATTGTGAAAAAATTATGTCAATTTAAAAATGTTCAAACAAAAACAAAATATCAAAGAAAATAAATACAACAACAGCAAATCGGACCTCAAGCTCGACGAATATTGATTATTTAAAAATTAATTTTCATACAAAAAGTAAATTTTCTTAAAAAGTAATTTTCTTTAAAATAAGTACTTTTTCTTAAAAAAGTGAATTTTCTTACAACAAATATCCTTTTCTTAAAAATCTACATTTTCTTTAAGGAATACATAATAAGTTTTCTTGAGATAAGTACCTACTCTTAAAAATGTACCTATTCCTGACAAATGGACCCATTCTAAAAAAAATTTTCCATTTCTTTAAAAAAAATCATTTTGTTCACTTAAAAAAAAATACATTTTCTTACAAAAATTACGTAGAAGTACATTTTCTTAAAAATAAAATAATACCTCTTCTTTTCTTAATCCTTGATCCTCTCTTCATATTTTTGTCACATGCTGCATCAGGGTATCCATCAAACACAATTATTGCTTTTTACCATACCAATGCTTGATATATTCTACATACTTTGTTATTATGGAGGACACTGCTTCATTGGTCTCCAACACCACTCCACTATGACAAACTGGGTCTTTTGAAAATCAATTAGTTCTTTTCTTGTATCAAACAACTTGTAAAAAACTGATTTTTGTGTTTTACTCGTACGCATACCCACATCATCAAACAAGGATAAAGGATACGGAGCAAGTTCATGCTGCAAATATCTCTTAAGCTCTTGATTCGATTTTTTGTTGTTCGCAATTCCCCGAAAAATCATTTCAGCATTGAGTGGAACTGGTTTGTCATGGATTTTCATGGAATTTCGATCTAAAGCTCGTAGTTTCATAGATATTTAACGTTTTATAGTAAAAGAAATGTGTTTTTCAAAAACTGTAAAAATTTAGCAAATTTCGACGTATCGGTTCTATGAAACTACTTGATTAAAATATAATGTAATAGTACTTTTTAGAAGCAGAATTTAATGCTGAACACTTTTGAACATAACAAAGTTTTTGATAAAATGCTTACTTTAGGAGCTATTCGAGAAAAACATAAAAAGTTCGAAAATTTCTAGGTTTTTCGAACGTCACGCCATACGCTCAACTGGGAAATTGGGGCAAAACTCAATCTACTCATATTAGAGGCCTAAATGAGTGATTTAAACAGTTTCCTGAACTCCACCAATTATTTGCAAGCACAAGTCAAATGTGCTTCGCCTAATAAGTAGCCTTTCTGAAAATAAGTACATTTTCTTGAAGCAATAATCTTGTCCTAAAAAGAGTGTCACTTCTTTAAAAAGTACCTGTTCATAAAAAAGTAGTTCTTTGTAAAAAAAATCATACTGTTATGGCTTTTTCTTACAAAAAGTGCTCCTTCTTAAAAATATTACCTTTTCTTAAAAAAAAAAACGTTGACTTTTAATAAAAGATGTACCTCTCTATATAAAAGCACCTTTTCGGGAAAGTATAAAAAATTTTCTTACAAAAAGGTCTTAAAATATGTTTTTTTTAAAAACAAAACATTCTATAAAAAAAGTTTTCAAAAAAATATTTATCATTTTACAAAAAGTATATTTTCTTAAAGAGCGTATTTTTCAACGGGCGTCTTGGGCGTACACACAGGGAAAAGATTAGTTGCAAATCAATTTAGGCATTGGAAATTCCAAGATAAAGTCTATATTTTGATCAGAATTCGTAATTGTCAAACATCAGAATTATTTGTCGATGTTATTGATAGATTAAAAATCGGTCTTACTAAATACAACTTGCTACTATCGAATTGTAGTTGTATTAACCAATTTGAGTATTTCAAAAACCTCATTCATATAAAATGGAAGATACAACTAATTAAAAGTACAATATTAGAATTCGTGTTCAACTAACGGGTCCGCCAAATAAATTTTTTTTTTGAAAATGCTATAAAAAAAAACTACTGAATATTTTCTCAAATTTCTTTTTTTATTTGAAAGTACAATCCATCCGGTTAATAATGGAAAATAATTTCATTCAAATGGCTGCCTCGGCTGGCCATGCAGTAGTCTACACGATCGGTCCAATTTTTAAGCACATTATCGATTGTGTGCAGCTGTATTTCACCAATGGCTTCACGAATATTGTCCTTTAAAGCGTCAATTGTCTCTGGCTTGTCGGCGTAACACTTATCTTTGAGGGCACCCCACAAATAATAGCCCAACGGTGTCAAATCGCAGCTCCGAGGTGGCCAAACGACATCAGCTCTGCGGCTGATAATGCGATCTTCAAAAACAGGGCGCAAAACATCGAATTTTCGCACACATTCTGCAACATTACCATGATTTTCAAAGTAATGTCGCAATATTTCCCAGCGTTGTTCAAGCGTTTACACAACCATATTCGTTCAGCGGAAGGATAAAACTAATTATCTGTCAAATCAGACATGAGCTAAGTGTTACCATTCACGAAATAAGCACTAGTTGAAAAAAAAAAACGTTAGATGGCGGACCCTTTATTAGTTACTGTAATCATAATTTAGTTTCTGTTACAGAAGCACTTGTTGCAAAGTTACGAGTATGTATTCGATTTTTCACAAGAGGCTTTGTTGTTAAAGATAAACTACCTATATTGGAATGTTATACGAGGACTTTACAGAAAAACTATTAAAGGGTTTTTCAACAGAAACGCTACAAAAGTAAATCGATAGGGACAGCAAACGACGCCATATTTTTTCCCGCTCTTTTGACATTTCTCTTCAGTAAGGTTTGCCATTTCATCATGGAAAGATATACGAGCCAACAACGAGTCGAGATAATTTAAATTTTCTACCGAAATTTGGAGTCAGTGGCCTCAAGTTTAAGAGCGCTACGGTTCGGATTTTCATCGGAAAGTCATCTTCAGCGATGAGACTCATTTCTGGCTGAATGGCTTCGTCAATAAGCAAAATATGCGTTATTGATCAGACAGCAATCCACACGTAATCCATGAGTCATCATTGCATCCCGAAAAAGTTACTGTTCGGTGCGGTTTATGGGCCGCCGGCGTCATTGGGCCGTACTTCTTCCGTGATGATCAAGACCGGCACATTACTGTGATTGCGAGTCGCTACCGTTCAATGATAACCGAATATTTTTGGCCCCAATTGGATAATATGAACTTGGAGGACATGTGGTTCCAACAGGACGACGCCACAAACCACACAGCGAATGCCACAATCAATTTATTGGAAACCAAGTTTGGTGAACGTGTTATCTCACGAAATGGCCCAGTCGATTGGCCGCCTCGGTCGTGCGATTTGACGCCGTTACATTATTTCCTGTGGGGCTATGTCAAGTCTATGGTCTATGCCAACAAGCCAGCGACGATTGATGAACTTCGTACGAATATCGAAAGTGAAATTGCAGCAGTATCGGCCGATTTATGCTTGAAAAGCGTCGAAAATTGGGTTCAGCGTCTGGACTTCTGCAAGCGTGCCCGTGGTGGCCATGCAAAAGAAATCGAGTTCCATACATAATGGCATCGAACGTACTTTCACAGGAATAAAGAATTTCATTGGTATCTAAAACCGGTTTTGTTTTATTTAAAAACAACTTTTGTAGCGATCTTATTGAAAAACCCGTTATTCAAACAAAGTTGTGTACAAACAATAAAGTGTATAGATATCAGCCAGCGAAGAATACATAATATCATAAATTGTGGTGAAGTGAGACTTTTAAACATAATCGTTGAATATGACGTCACTATTGACATCTTCACAAACACATGCAAACAATTGTGTACACTTGGCTGGAGGAACTATTATTCTGGATGACAAAAACTAACTTAAACATACATATGATACCCAGGGTAACCCATTCCTATTTTTGGTCGAAAATATGAAAAATTTAGAAAAACTCTCTGTGTCTAGAAAACGAAACGTCCAATTGAAAAAATAAAATTTTTTTTACGGGTTCCTAAGGGTTTCTCACAAAGTGTTCCAATTCGCATCAAATAATTTTTTTTCCAAAAAATCGTCAAAATAAGAAACTCGCTAAAATAAAAAAAATGGCTATATCTCGGAAACGCTGCGTCCAATCGCAAAAATAACAAATTTGTTACCTCCGTAGGAGGCTTTCATCTATGGACGTCTTCAATATGGCATCACTTTTATTTTTATAAAATCGCTACAACTAAAATTTCTGAAATCAAAAATCGCTAAAACGACCCTGAGACAATATCTCGGAAAAGGAGCGTTCAATCGAAAACAAAACAACTTTTTACGAGTTTGCAAAGGATTTTTCATAAAGTGGTAATTTTTTGTTCAAAAAAATCATCAAAATATGAAAAACGCTGAAATAAAAAACGGCTATAACTCGGACATATGTACATACATATGTGAGTTTTAGCTTTTTTTCTTATTTGGGTGATTTTTTTTGAAAAAAAAAAATTATTTCATGCGAATGAGAGCACTTTGTGAGAAACCCTCAAAAACCTGTAGAAAATTGTTATTTTTGCATTTGGACGCTACGTTTTCGAGATTTAGAGAGAGATTTTCGATCAAAAATGGTCACGAAATACGAACCGTGGTTATAAATAATAATAAGTTTGTTTATATTTAAATATAAAATACATAATTTAAAAAAAAAAATTATTTTTTTTACTTTTTATTTATAAAATTCATAATGGGTTAAAGCATCAGCAAATTAGTTGAGCATACCAATATATTATTTGGTACAACCGAATTAGTTTTTACATTTTCGTTAATGGAACTAATAGAATATTCACCACTACAGGATAATTTGATTGAAACTCGATTGACAGATCATATTTATTTATTGTTGCTGTGTTTTCAACTAAATATTTCAGTTCTTGTAACCAAAACTGAATTACAAATCAATTGATATGTACAACATTTGGTGAGAAAGAGCACATTTATTGGTAATCACAACTGTATAATGTGATAGTCCAAGGAACCGCCAAATTTTAGTTGGCTGCAAATATAGTGGTGACAACGAATCTCTTCTCTGTGTGTATTGGAACTAAGTAGTAATAGTATATAGCGAAAGGAACGTCGCACAGAGGGATTTTGCCGGCAAAAATACCCTTTTTCGAGTGTCAAATATCAAAAATGTAATGATGCAGTTTTGTAGAGAATTGTTTAATTAAGAGAAATAAATCATTAGGTTTTTTCAACAAATTTTGTTTTTGTACAAAAAAACGCGGCAAAGTCAACAAAATGAAACTCTGCAGTAACCTGCCTCAGATTTTCATGCATTTCAATGGGCTGGAAACATAACTTCTTTTTGTCGTATCGATTTGGAATATGTATATTTGAAAAATATGGTATTTCTACATTAAGTTTTAAGAAATAATAATTGAATAACAATAACAGATTAAAATATATTCATGCTTTTATGATGACACTCAAAAAACTAAGTGTTTTTAGTTTTTCTTGGACTAAAAAAAGGTGGTCGTTATCGATCGTTGTGGTCTGGTTGCTAAAATGTGAAAGGTGGGAGTGTATTCTTTTGATTTCATAAATAAAATTCCCATAATATTTTATACTGTTGAACAAAGTTATAAATTTTATAAAAAAAAGTGGCACGAAATATCATTACAAAAATGGATGAAAACACCATATAAAATGGTGTATACTTTTAGGCATATGTGTTTTAATGCAGTCGGTAATAGAAACGTTAGTTAAAGTTTTTTTTTACAGCTGTATATCATATCCCTAAAAGTATACACTGAGAAATGCTGAAAAATTAATAAATTTCGATAATTTTATAGTACAAATTTGACTTTTATTTGGAATGATTGGTTAATTCAAAAAAAACGGTAAACTATGGCCTCCTAATTTTTTTTGCAAATATTCAGCTAACATATTAGGCTTTAGTTATTTATATATGCAGATGTAAGTGCTGATTTACATCTATCACAAACTACAAAGAATTATATCTGTGTTTTCGAAAATTTTGAAAAAAGAAAATTTGTATATGGGCGTTGGGCGTGACACTTGAATTTTTAATATAATTGAGGACTCAAATGCAAGCACTGGCAGTAATTTTTATTGACATACATATATATGAAAATCAGGAAAATACAACGGTTTTTTATTTTACGTTATATAGGAGGTAGGCGTGGTTGTGGGCGGATTTAAACAAAAACTTGTTTTTTTTTCTAATTTAGCAATATGAGAGATGTGTGCGAAATTTCAAAGCCCTAGCTCGATTCCTTCTAATTTTTGCCGCGGCTTGTATGAAGAAATCCCACTGTGCGTCGTTCCAACCGGCTGTCCCCTGACACCTCATGTATTTTTTTATCAGAATTATATTTTTTATACTTGAATTTTTATGTGAAACTGCTCACCTGAAACGGACTATAAACCAGAAAATCGCTAATTGCCATTGGAATATTGTTGACATTTGCGTTTCTACTCGTATGTTGCAATTGTTTACTATCATGTGATTAATGCTAATCCCTAAACGGTTCAACGATACCAACATGTCGTTAATTGAAATCTCATGTTAAATTAATAGTTACATTAATTACAAGAACTGAGATAATGATTTTCTTTTTCCAACATTGACTGTTGGAATTTATGGACGAACAGTTTGACGGCTATATGTCTTAATTGATTCAAAAGTTAATTCGACGTCGATACTTAAACTTTAAAGTCGCTGAATGTCGTATATTTTCAGTTCTCCATCACCCTCCCATAATATCCTGCACAACAGGGTAATGTTGCAACAATTTGTGGGAAATCCTTTATATCAGTTACAACATTTATAAATAATTTCCTTTAAAGTTTATTAGCAGCATAACAGGTTTATAAACCCAATTTTCTGCTGCTTTAGATTTACACACCATGGATTCCTTTGTAAGGATTTTATGTTTTTTTATTTTTTTTGTGGACTAAATCTATGCATGTGTAAATGAACATGTTCAGAGGTATTAATGTGTGCGTAGAATAAAATTAAAACATTTCTTTCATATTATTTTTCTTTATGCCATAAGTAGTACACAGCAGCAAAATAACAAGAACAAAAATAACAAATACATAAACACTTCAGTTGATGATATTTTTGTATAAAATTGTTGGTTTAAGCTTCGTTTTTTATGGTAAATTACTATACGGGTTCAAAATGTGCTCGCACTCTCATTATAGTACCTTGCGCCTATATCAAGTCCTGCCACAACAAACACACACACACAAACACACACACATTTACGCAACATACACCTACATAAAAACCCACACCTATAGCTAACTGTGTATAGGTTAGGTTAGGTTTGTGTTTCGGTAAATAAGAAACGAAGAAAAAGTCCTTTTATGTTTGCCTCAAATAAAACTTTTTGTTTCCTTTATTTCTGTTTGGCCGAGTGTATGAGCCCTAAAGTCTGAAACATTTTGCGGCTTTTTGTGTAAAAAAAATGGTTAAACATTATTAGGTACTTTCGAGGGTTTATAATTGTTTACACTAAGAACTTTCTCTATGGGTACCGTTTGTTCCTTTGCAACTTTTCCCCGCTACTCTCACCTTATCCGTCTCTCCAGTGCAGTCATTATTTTCCGTTATTTCGATTTTATGGAAGAAAGTTATGTTAATGACAGACGGACAGACAGGCAGAAAGACAGACAGACGGATTGGCAGGCAACGCAGTTGAAAAAAATAATACAAATTGAAAAATATTGAATTGAATACCATTGAAGTACTTGGGCAAAGTATTTATTGAAATTTTGTGAGGGGGGGGGTCTAAATTAGTGCCCGGCAGGAGTTTTCTTTCCTAAACAAAACTTGAGTATTGTCTGACTAACGCAAATCAATCAAATTGACAGTGGGATAGAATTAAAGTTATCGGTTTTTCGAAATGTGGTGATAAAAGGACCAAGAATGGTAATCGAAAAGCAATGGGTTGAAAAAAGAAGTAATTGTTTCAGAACTTTTAAAGGAAAATGATAAAAATGTAATTAGAGAATAATACAAAAAATGTTTAAGACATTTTAATTTATTTGAGAAATAAATTTCTCCTTCACTATTCACTGACTGAAAGACTAATGAACAATGTCTCTTTTGTTTTTTTTTGGATGCAAATATAACGTTGTTTGTAGCTTGTCGCAAATATAGAATACTTGCGTCCAAACACATTGTGTTTGCTATTCAATATTACATGTTTGAGACACAATGACTAATAGGTTATTATTATACATGTATTTGTGAACCGAATATGGTATTGTCTTTTGTTTTTTTTGGATGCAAATATAACGTTGTTTGTAGCTTGTCGCAAATATAGGATACTTGCGTCCAAACACATTGTGTTTGCTATTCAATATTACATGTTTGAAACACAATGACTAATAGGTTATTGTTATACATGTATTTGTGAACCAAATATGGTATTGTTTGTTAAAAACAACTGAGAAACAAAAACATGACACACAACAAAGACACAAAAATGCAGCAGACCTTCAACTAATAAAAACCATGTTTGCAAACATGGGCATGGTTTCTGCAATATGTTGCTACCAGCGTGTAAGTATGGTATAAATTTACTTAGGGACTGAGAACAATCTCTCTTTGCCCCTCTTCTATTATTCTGCTTTCGACAGAGCATAGCGACAAAAAAAATACGTAAACAGTGCAACAAACACGGCTGTATTTGTATCACATACTATATTATAACGTACACGCTGAAAACTCTGTCTTTTTTTGTTGTTTGGATGATAATATACTTGTGTCCAAACATATTGTTTTTGTTATTCAATATTATATGTTTGAGACACAATGGTTAATATGTTAGAATTTATGTGTTTGTGACCCACATATACTTATGTTTGTGATACAAATACAGCTGTGTTTCTTGCACTGTCTATGCTCTCTCAAGAGCAAGCGAATACAATAGGGACAACAAGAGAGTCTAACTTGTAGGTGTGAATCGGTATTTCTGCATTATTCTGTCAGTCATTGAGTCATAAATATTCCTGAATTTGCGTGTAAATTGCAGATGAAGTGTTTCTTATTTTTAGCTGATGTATTGCATTTTAGTTTCATGTATTCAGTCGTCAATGGTTCATCGGACAGAGGATATCAAAAGCGCTAGATCAGTAAAAAAAGAATAAACGAAGGCTCGTACGGTTAAATAGTTTGTGATGTTGCTTTGGTTTTTGTGTGTGTTTCGTAAATATGAATGTGTCGTACTAACGTGAGAAACGATTTTGAGGAAAGAAACTGGAAAGGGCATGTTTGCCAGTAAACATGATGCTATTCACATTTAAACACAAGAGAGTTTGTGGCTTGCAAACATATTAATGTTTGATGTGTGTTCCAAACATATACATGGTTCCTGCAGAATATGTTTGGGAGAATATGTTAGAGAGGCCGTTATTTTTCAGCGTGTATTCATCATTGTGTCTCAAGCATGTAATAATGAATAGCAAAAATAATGTGTTTGGACACAATTAAACTATATTTATGACAAGGTTCAAACACACGCTATATTTGCATCCAAACAAGACAATAACACAGATTTTTCATCGAGTTGGTGCCTGACGGTTCGGGAAAGAACCGACGAAAAATTGGTAAAAAATCTAGAAAAATAAAATAACTAAATCACATTCAAAAATTAAATTGTTCGAGCGTTTGGTCGTATTTTGAATATAATACGAAAGTTCGGATAAATCATCACTTATTTATAACTAACTCACTTCAAATACTCGCAATAACTTCTAGATCCTGCTACGACCACGGAAATATTTTTTTCATTTTCAAGTTCGACGTATTTAACACAAATAAAAAAAGAATTTCAAAGTACGCAGTATCACAAAAGTGTTTTACCGTGGTTGGATCACACTCCTTAATGGACACTTGCACAAGACGTCTTGGCAAGACATTTGTTTTTTTTTTTCAAGATATTTACTAAAGCGAAGTTGCGACAAACAAGTACTTCGGGGTACTGTCGACAAAACATTCGTGAAGGTATGTTTGTGCACAAAACTACAATACGATGTGAAGCGAAAAAAAAGTATTTGTAATGTGTTTTGTGCTCTACAGCTTCACAGTGTGTACTTTTGTAGTGTAGTTTTATGCATAAAGCCCCAATGAAATAAGGCCCCAAAATTGGGGCTTTATTTCATTTCGAAGCAAAGTCCCAATTTCAAAAACGAGATTAAGCCCCTAAGAAATGAAAAAAAAAACCCCAAACAAAAACGAAACAGCACCTCAATTGTGGGGACTTATTTTTTAATGAACTAAAGCACTAATTTAAAAATGAAATAAAGCCCCATTTTAAAAAGCCAATATCCCACACTTTCAACGAAACATAATGTTAAAAAATAAAATCAGAAAATATTTTGTGTTTTTCTTTATTGCAAAATAATATATAGTTTGTAAGCATTAGTGTAATTACAAAAAAAAAAAATTATGAAACCACTTGCAATCGAGGAAGTTTTTTGTGTAATGTAAGAATATTAATTGCATTTTTGTGTTTTTTAAAAAAAATTCCCCCTTTCATTCGGATGAAAAAAAAGTGAAAAATTAATTTTTTTTCAAAAAAATTACATGCTGTTTTTGGTTTATTCAAAAGATTAATAGTAAAAAAATTAATAATATAAAACAGTTAGTAATAAGTACAGAATGTACAAAAAAATGTTTAAAAATTATTTTTTCCTATGAACTTTAGATTCAGAAATTCAAATTTTTTCGAGTTCGCATGTAGTCCATCCATCAGTTTTACAGCACGTTCAGCATTTTGGTTAGATCAGGGAATGTCAATTAATGACTCCTCGACCGACCAGCTCGTCTTCAAACATTTAATTGCCTTCTTGCATTTTGTTTTGGTGAGTGAGGTTAACAGTTCATTGAAGGACGCTTCGTTGTAGTGTTGCGACTTGAACCAAGCATTTGCCCATTCATAGCAGATGAAGTCGCATGCTGTACCGAGGATGCGGCGCCACTCTGGCATCAAAAAAAAGGCTATAACAGCATATATTGTACGCGAGTTCCATCTTGCCTGGTGTCAGTTTGGGACGTTCTTCCAGCTGATTCGGGGCCATCGTGAAGTTGTTTTGTACTGACGATATGCCTGACATAGTTCGTATAAGAACTTTAAATCATCTCGCCATCCAGGGTTCTCGTCTGTGTTAACATCATCTGTCGCAACTTGGTGGTACTGAGCCTGAGGAGAGACATAGTTTTCTCTTAATTTGTCAATGAAGCTATATTTCAGTTCTGGTTTGCTCGTTGGCTCTTGAATAAGAAAATTCATGACGTGCTTCAGAAGGACGTCGAGTACATGGTGCTGACAGCCAATGTATTGTGGCTTCTGAAAGCCCTTGCTCAAGACATCATCCTGTATCAGCTTTACAATCCCGTGCAAACGACCCGTATTTACTGCTGTTGTGTCGCAGATTATCATGCGAATATTTTCCCAAGCATCGTATTCATCAATTAGCTGATGTAGTTCCTTGTGAATGGCCGCGGCAGAACCACTCTCACATTTCAGAATACCGAGTTTGATTTCGGTTGTGGTATTTTTCAGCAGAACTACTTGATACTCCTCCCCTTGGACTCTTTTACCATCAAACTGAAGACAATAGGGATCTTTGCTTTGAAGTTTTTCAAATATTTTGGCTTGCATTTGCTGTCCTTCTGAGATTACTCGTTTCCAGACACCCGACTGACTTGGAACCGGCACATCATGACCCTGTTTAGCAATGGTTGCAAGAACGTTATGTGCTTTATGTGTAGAAATGTTGTTTTCCAGTACCAGTAACCTCGCTGTTGTAGTGGTTGTTCTTTTGTATTTCGGTTTGCATTCAGAAGAAAATGACGTGGAAGAAGGGCTTGGAGACTTGGGTGAAGAATCGGAGGCAGATTCAGAGACAATATAATGTGTGGGTTGCGTTTGAGAAGTACTGATTTAAGCTTGAGATATTGATAGTCGGATTCGTTTTCTTGGGTGGATTGATTCCAAAGGGGCTTGTTTGACCCTTGAATAACCAACCTTACCTCCACTCTCAACTTGACTCTGGTAGAACTCTTTATCTTCCGAGCTTTTCCATTCTCCATTCACGTTGGTGACATCAAATAACTGAGAAAGTGTTGCAGTGAATTTGTCAGACGGTTTCTTTTTGTTTTTGTCATTTAGATCAATCAGCCGATTGAGTTTCTTTCTGATGAGTGCGCTGGATAAAAGTGGAAAGTCTAGAGTTTCCCTCCAGAGCAATTCTATATCCGTAATCATATTTTTGATTCGATCCAGTTGCCGTTTCTCGCTGTTGAACAGAAAAGTGAAGTTTCCAAGAATGTGGCGGTTTGTCAGCATCCGTGTGAGATTGGAGAGCTGTTTAACAGATGGAATGCTTGGATCCCTTTTCTAGATTCTTCATCCAAATAGACCTGTTTGCCTTTACACTATTGCTGGAATTTCTATGAGACATTTTATGGTGGTTTAAAATAAAAATAAATGAATTCCCATTACATCCCATGAAGGGACCGGGGAGAACTTCTCACAATCACTGAGCTGTGCGCTTTCCAGTTTTCACTCACTGATTGGGACCTACAGTTTTACACCGGTTCCGAACGGTATGTTGAGAAGCTTTTTCATGGCTATATACTCGATAGTGTCGCCGTCACTATGCGAGGTGACCGCCGCCGAAAGAAATTTTTTTTTTAAGGTGGTCAGAGCAGGGTTCGAACCCAGGATCTCATGTACAAGAGCCGCGCACACTGACCATTGCACCACCGACGGCCGGTGGTTTAAAAGAGATTAAATGACTTTGTTGACAAATGGCTACTAGTTAATAATAATTTTGGCAGTGTATGCATGCCAGTGATCGTCCAGGGTAAAAAACGAAGACAAAGGAAAATAGCAAAAGAACAACTTCTTGTTGTATTCAGCTACGATGATGGCGTGAGTGTTACAACAACAATAGCGAAGGCAGTGGCTGAACAATGATGGGCAATGACGACTGCGACGATTACTTATTGCTTTGGTTGTGAAATTTGTTCAAGTGATCGAAGGTGGTTGATTGTTGTTCTCTGTCTATAGGCTGTTTTGCAAAGACGATGAGCGATATTTAGACTTGAATTTTGAATAACTGTTTTGTGACAAACAAATAATATTCATCAAAGGGCAGACAAGAACCAAGAATCAAAGTATGCAAAAAAAAAATGTTAACCCATTGTGAAGCAACGGCTGAACAGACTTCTTCTTACTAAGACTACCACTGAAAAGATTAAAAAAAAATTAAAAATGAAAAAGGGGGGAACTTTTTTAAATTTTTTTTTTTAAATTTGATGTTACTAATGCCATCTGAATGCAATTATTCCTCGAATTTGAGGGGTTTTATTTTTGTAATGTAAAATAATAAAAATAGTATTCACCCTAACCTGCATAGAGTCATCAACTATTTGACGACAGTAAGGGCAATTATAATTGTGTAAACCTCTAGGAGCGGCATCTGCCTGTATTTTCAGTTGACATCCATCGCATATTTTGAGATGTTTGCATGGTATAAGTACAATATTTGGCGTTTCATCGTTGCAAACTACACAATCGTTATCCTTGTTGGAAGTCGCTATATTATATCATCATCTGACAACTCGTCATCGGAAGATTCTTCTTTAAATATGTCAAGTTTTGGCACCATATTAACACATATATCGTTTTTTTTTTGTCGACCATACGGGAAATGAATGTAACCACAGTTATAATCATTTTATGTATCCACTGGTTTTCAAAATATTTTAGGAATGGTAAAAATAAGCCTTCGCTATCCATCAAAAAAATTTTGGATTTTATTTCCTTTAATCCACTTTGTATTCAATGTGGAGGCAGTAACGGAAGTACCAATATTTTGTGGTATAGCAGCGATTTATTCTTAGAATCTCGTATGTATTGAAACAATGTTTTCCACTTACACATAATTCGTCTAATTGCTGGGTAGAAATGAAAAAAATGAAAATTCGCGCGAATTTTTATTTTCAAACTTTTTGCACTCTAACAATTTTTAATTTTTTTTTCTAAATCACGAATTTTTATTTAACCAATTAAAGATTTTAAAGTTAGAAAATTTTAAATGTTTGAAAACTCAAACAAATTCTTTTCAACACCATAGTCAGGGTTGATACCGAGCGTGAATTGCGTGAATTATACGTGAATTTGTACTGGCGTGAAAAAAGTGTGAAATATACGTGAAAAATCGTATTTTTCGAGTTTTTTCCGTGAATTTCATTATATTTTGAGAAAAAGATTTTTTATGTTTGGGATGTTGGTGAGTTGGCTACACAGGCAGCAAAACGCGCAGGCCGGCCAGCAGACGAGACTACAGTAATGACTCACAAGAGTATGAGCGCTGCTGGAAAAGATGTAAAAATAATAAAATTAATGTTTCCTGAGCATGACCTTATAAGTAATTTACAGCTACAAAGACATAAAATTGGCTACTCAGTGGTTTATGGACTTGCCCCTCACTTTAAAAACCAATTGATGTCCGATTTTGCAAAATCGAGGTTTGTTGTTTCATTTGACGAGTCATTAAATAAAATCAGCCAGAAGCAACAAATGGATGTTGTGATCCGGTTTTGGGATGATAAAAGTGACCTAGTCAGCACGAGGTACTTAACCTCTGCCTTTTTGACACGAGCACAAGCTGCAGATATTCTCAAGAACTTCAAGTCAGCATTGGAAGGCGTCGAAATGAAGAACATGGTGCAAGTGTCGATGGATGGGCCCAATGTTAATTTCGCCTTTCTGCGGGAGCTGAAAGCTGATCTTAATGAAAATGGCCAGAAAAATGATTTAATTGATTTTGTCAGTTGTGGCATCCACACCGTCCACAACGCGTTAAAGACAGCATTGACGTCAACTGGATGGGATTTGCCCCGTTTTCTGAGACTTGTTTACAATCTTTTCAAAGATGTACCTGCCAGGCGCGGGATGTACATCCGACCAACTAATTCCAAACTATTCCCCCTAAAATTTTGCTCAATCCGATGGCTCGAAAACTCGGCGGTAGCACTAAGAGCCGTCGAAATACTGCCTCATATAAAGACTTTTGTTGCTCGAGTCGTAGAAGAAAAATGTGCACCAACATCAGCTAGTTTCAAGATCGTCGAAGCGTTTGTTAAGCATGCTCTCCTTGGACCAAAATTGGCCTTTTTGAAAACCCTGGCGACTGACGCTGAGCCGTTCTTAAAAGATTTGCAATTTAACTGGCCGCTAGCTGCGTTGCTGCACACGGGGCTTAGCGTTCTCGTCGACAGTTGCGACAGCTGCCGGATGAACAGATATCATCGTTCCGAAAAACTTGTTAAACTGCTCTGGTGACCTTTATTTCGAAACTTTTGGAGAAATCCCCTTTGAAGTACTCTATCACCAAATCCTTGACGTCTCTGACCCGGCAGTTTAACAAACTCCTGGAACATCTCGTAAAATGTGGATGGATCAGCGGCGCTCTTGCTGACAGAGCAGCATCACAATACAAAGACATGTGTTCGACGCTGAAGACCCGGTTGGAAAATTTTAAAAGAAAATACCAACGTCTGGATGACTTCTGGGTTCGCCTGCTAAGCGAAATGGAAGCAGAAGAGTTGAGGACAATTATAAAACTAGTGCTAATTCTATCTCATGGAAACGCTGAGGTAGAGAGGGACTTTTCAGTTAATAAAGAGTGTCTCCAAGAGAGACACATTGATAGGGTTTAGAATGGTGTACGACACAGTGCAAAAACTGGGAGCCATAGACAAAGTTCCTATCACAAAATCACTCCTTCACTCAGCTAAAAATGCAAGCGCACACTACAAAGAATCTCTAGTAGAGAGGAAAAAGCAGAGAAAGAAGAAAATGAAGAAAAGATGAAACGGAAGAGAAAAGGTAAAATGATCATGGTGTTGGAAGAACAAAGAATGAAAGTGACGGAAGCTGCAAAAAGACAAGCGATTCTAATACAAAATAAAATATTAGAGCTAGAAAAGAAGTAGTTTGTTTGCGGGAAAAGGGTTGTGTACAATACATATCGAATTAGTTGCTTTTATTAGTCTAAAATTATTGTTTACCAATATATGTATGTGTGACCCAGCATAAGAAAACCCACCTAGTGTGTCAAATTTCATGAATTAACTTTTTTTTAAATTAATTAATTAATGTAATTTTTTTTAATTGCGTTTTACTCAAAAACTTGTTTTTACACACTAGCTGGGTTTTCTTATGTAGGGTCACATATAGTTGTTTTTTTTTTATAATTTTATTTTTGTTGTTTTTTGGAGTACTTCAAAATTACTTATGTTTTGGTTTAGATTTAGTTAAAAATAACAGTTGTTCCTTTTTAAAATGACTGATGAATAAATGATTAGCCTTGGTGGTACCAAATACAAAACACTAGTATTTTGTGTTTAGAATGGTTGGATCACAGTTGGTTACGGGAAATATTGCGGCAATAAGCAGGGGAGTGTGCTCGCGCCTCCAAATAAGTATAATAAACTGGCGTGAATTTTGAAATATACGTGAATTTTGAAAATGAATTCTGGTACCAACCCTGATAATGGTTAAGTCATTGAATGAATAAAAATTACCATTTTTGTAAATGAAGAATGAAAAACATTGCTCTCTTTTAATACTGACCAGCATCCCAGAAGTTTCGATCGTGGAAAAACTAAATTAACTGCCTGCCTCATTCCTTGCTCGTAGTCAGTTACCATTATAGATGGGTCCATATCAAATATGTTTTCTATAATATATATTGCAACAGTGAAATATATATTCCATTTGTTTTTCTGCCCATTAAAATGAAAAACATTGCAAAATCTAAGGCAAAACAATTTTTTAATATTGTGTGTTGTAAATAATGGCATTACTTAATCTCGTCGAAGTATTCAATATAAATAATTAACAGCTGCTTAAAACAGCCTTGCGGAACAATTTTAAACGTTGCATCCATTAAATATGTCCTTTTCTCCGGTGGAATATTTTCCTTCACTAAAGTAATTGCTTTTTTCCAACGATGATAACAAGCAAAAAGAGAACTGCTCACTGCTCATTAAAAAAATGCATCGGGTTTTCGTCATCTTTCGTAATTCGATAAGAATTCCATACGTTTACGAGTTTAAAGGCTTCGATTACTTGGACAGCATTTTCCGGCGATGTTATCAAGCTTTTGTTTACAATATATTGCAATCCCCTTTTATATTTTTGAGAATGCAATATTTTTTGTTACATCGTGATTGCTAAATAAAATATTGGGAATATAAATTAGATTACTGTCTATTCAAATATAACAAATAGTAGTTACCTTTCACAAGTCTTCCGAAAAGCTGACCTAATCAAACTCATCGCTGTTGTATTGTCTCCCAGTGCTCCTGCAACATCCTGGCAATCTTGCTTGATTTTATTTATAGCCTTTAATTCTTTGTAGGCTACTTCTTCATGTCGATGGTTGTGTTCCACATACTTTTTTGCTAGGACACACGTGCCATCAGCAAGCAAATTTATACTTTTTTCTACATTCATATTTTATAATGTTATTTGTACACTGATTTTTTTTTTTTGAATATCATTTTTTGCTCAATCACATATAATAACTCACTATTCCCACTGTTTCCAGAAAAAATTTCGAAACTCAATGTTATTAATTGATTCATGTTTTCTTCTCGACGTAAACTCACACAACTGAATGATGAATAACTAGTTCAGCTAATGAATGGTCATGTCAACTAGTAATTCTAACGGGTTGTTACCTAGTTATTTGCAAGAATCTTAATTTTTTTTGAATTTGAATTTGTATGACCGATTTTTGTTAGTTTTTGTTTAGTGTATGAGAAATTCATACTACAAGCTTACAAGTCATGAACATTTTTCTAATTGATTTTTAAGAAAATGAAATAAAGCCCCAAAAATAATTTTTTCATGTTATACACCATTTTTATAAATTGAGACAAATTGGGGCTTTCTTTCATAATGAAATAAAGCCCCAATTTCTAGAATGAAATATCGACCCTAGAAATTAAATAAAACCCCAATTATAGTTGTTGTTTTTTCCTATACAAATGTTTGGGGTCTTATTTCATTTTCGTTTTGGGGCCTTATTTCATAGAGCCACCCCGAAGTACTTGGTTGTCGCAACTTCACTACAGCAAATGCCTTGAAAAAAAAACAAATATCTTGTCAAGACGTCTTGTGTAAATAAATAAATGCATTCCCGTTGCATCCCATGAAGGAATTAAAGAGAGCTTCTCACAAACCACTGAGCTGTGCGCGTTCTAGTTTTACACTCACTGATTGCGACCTACAATTTTACACCGGTTCCGATAGGTATTTGGAGAAGCTTTTTCATGGCTAAGTACTCGATAGTGTCGCCGTCACTAAGCGAGGTGACCGCCGTCGAAAGAAATTGAAGGTGGTCAGAGACCAGGGATCGAACCCACGTTCTCATGTACAAGAGCCGCGCACACTACCATTGCACCATCAACGGCCAAATGCCTCCTACTAAAGAAACAGCTGCCAAATGAAGTTGGGTTCTAGCGGCAATCGTCGCAAACGGTGGCGCTTGGATCAAGCTGCAGCGGGAACTTAATAAAATATTTGTTAAAAAAACTTCAATTACACAGTGCAACACGAAAAAATATAAGCATTTACGGACACGTGATAAAATAACAAAATGGCTCATATCTTGCAAATCGTTCGAAATTTTCATTTACTCTCTGAGGGAGGGTTGTAGCTCTTGTCATAAAGAACAAAAATCGTTAACATATAAAATAACAAAAAAAAAATTCATCTTCAAAATCAAAATCGCAAAAAACTTTAAAAATTCTATTTTTTTTAAATTTTTCCCTGATTTCCTGTTTTTTCACGCAAAATGGATATCAAAATCGGGGTTTGGAAATATGTCCGCTAAACACATACAACTTTAGCGTCATCTCGTGGTTCCAAAAGGAATTAATTTCAAACAAGGCTTTTACATTTGTATGACAAGTATTGCTAGTCTTTGTAAAATACTATTTATTCACAATTTTTTTTTTTTTAGTTTTTGTCTATTGGACGAAGCACTGTGCGCTGTTATATTCTTAAATTCATCAATGATTTTATTGCTCCCAAATGAGCAACCACACCAACCATTTCACTGACTGTAGGCAGATTTTCGATTTATTTGTTTACCCCACATGTCTTCCAAAGACCTTTTTTTAATTTTCAATTCGCATCTCAATCCAGTATTACACACATATTTAAAATATTTTGACCTGCCTGAGGGATTCTTATTAAACACACACGCACACATTGGTTTCATTTAAAAAATAAGTTGATATCCTTTCTCCTGCGTATTACGTTCGTTTACGTTCAACGTTATCCTTTCGTTAGGTATGTAAAGTTCCTTTTTATTTCCGTGAGGTAATAAGAGAAACAGAAATAACGACGAGAAACCCTTAAAGCTAAAAACTACTTATCTTTTGTATTACTGTTCGTCAAGCAAAGAGCAGAGAAAACGATGTGCAATGGTGAAAGCGGAAAGGGGGAAAATGGAAAATAATATAACAAGAAAAGCGTTTGTGTGAGATGTTTATAAACACTTACGCACACACCCAGCCAGTTCGAGATGTATGTATACGCGTACAAATTCCAATTCCATTCCTACGCACACCAACACCAACACATTGACATTTTACACATCCTTTCTTTTATACTTTACATGATGGCAAATACACAAACAAGGCAGCAAAACAAATTGTTGCTTTTTGACCCTGAAATGAATGTACTTGCAAAAAAAAAAGAGAGCGCAATGAAGGATAATAGCAGCGGAAGGAACATAACGAGGATACATCTGCCACTTATCTTTATTTTCTGTTTGCCCTTTAAATATTTTATACCCTTAACTTGACTTTTGTCATTTTGGGCTTGCAAACGCCAAACAGTCTTCCTTCCAGGGAAGCGCAACAACCCATCTTCTTTGCCAGGACACTTTGGCTTGTAAGGCGTACGTAAAGGTCTCTAATGAATTGTGCCTGCCATTTAATCGATGGAATGGTTGCCAGAGTGTGGGTTTGTGTGGACCATTACAGCTGCCTTTTGGGAGTAGAAAGGCGGCAGCTGTTTATGCTGAGGGAGGTGGATTAATAAAACGCACTTGTTGTTGTCCACACACAAATGGGTGGCAAAGTGGAGAATGTGATACTTTATATTTACAATTGTCTGTCTGCTGGCTAATGTGCACAACTTGTACGAGGGTCGTTCAAAAATGCTTAGCATTCAGTTTACTACATTATTTCCGAGGGAAATAAAAAGTGATATTTGAAAAAGAAACGCCTAGAACAGAACAATAACAATTTCAGCTACAAAGACAAAATTATAATTTTAAACCAGATTTTTGCCCAAAGTTGAGAAATGTTTGGAATTTTGATTTTTTTTAAATTATTAGCAGATGTAATTTTAATTTTCCATTTTAAATTAAAGAAAAGCAAATTAAGATCGTTTAATAGCAACAAAGAAATTACTTAAGTATAATTGATAATATTTTATTTAAAATTGAGAAATAAACTTTTTTGATTCGGATATGAGGAACAAAATCGATAAACATTTTCAATGTCGGATTGTTAGGTTAGGCCGTTCATTGTAATACCACGGTCTAACGAGACCTAAAAAACTCAAGATTCTGTCTACGCCTATCTGAGATGATTCTACCACGCCCCTAAATAAGTAGACACCCTCATGCCGGCTAGTGTTGGATACATGTAGAAAAGATGTTAAGTGGATTTTTCCTTATCGTTATAGCCTCGACAGGAGTTACTTCTTCTTTTATTCTAGTCTTATGTCGAGCGCAGTGTGGGTTCATTTCCCACTCTATGAAAACTGCTGCGGATACCGTACTTGGTTACGCAAAACCGCGTAAAGACAACCCATGTCTCGTTAAAGAATTTCGCATGGCATGTGATGAAAAGAACGTTGCACGTATGGCAACTCTTCAGTCAGTCGCGACATAACGATGTAAGGTGAAGAGGTTGTTGAGAAAGCGCGAGAGTCAGCAAATTGAATCTTTCAGATGGAAGAATGAAGACCGTAAATTCTACCGGAAAGTATGAAGCCGGACAGACGACCATTTATCGGGGCCCCCCTTTTGCAGATATAAGGACGGGGATGGTAGTGTGCGCGGCTTTTGTACAAGAGTACGTGGGCTCGATCGCTGCTCAGACCACCTAACATATCTTTCGCCAGCGGTCACCTCGCTTGGTTACGGCGACACTATCGAGTATTTAGTATTTAAAATCTTCTCAAAAATACCATTCGGAATTGATGTAAAACTGTAGGTCCCAATCATTAAGTGTTAAACTAGATCGCCCACAGCTCACTGGTTGTAAGAAGCTCTCCCCAATCCCTTCGTGGGATGTAATGGGAAACCAATTTTTTAAGGACGGACATCTTTTTACAGCTGTGCAGAGTATGTTGGGTAAATGGAGCGATCACTTCTCTGCTTTACATTCCCAGGAGATTTCAACATAAATGAGGGTGTTGAGCACATACAGAACGATGGAGTCGACTACCCACTCCTAGCCAAAGCCAAGTTAGAATGCAATTTCCCGGCATGAGAATCCCGAAGCTGCTGGTGTCGATGGAGTACCGACAGAGTTGTTTCAGGCTGGTGGTTATAAGCGGGAAAGGGGAATGCACAAGCTTATGCGCAAAATCTGGCTAGACGAATGCATGCCTGATGATTGCAGTCTTAGTACACTGTGTATTGTTTTAAAAAAGGCGACCCGACTGTATGTAGAAACTATCGTCGAATAAGCCTTTTATCCATCGCATGACAGGTCCTCTCGAAAGTAATGAGCGAAAGACTAAATCCGATGCAGACCAGATATTTAAATTACGACAAATCCTGAAGGAAAATCACGCAAAACAAATGGACACCCACCATCTTTTTGTAGATTATAAGGCTGCCTTCTATAGCCCGATTCGAGGAAAACTATACCAAGCTATGCCGGAACTTGGTATTCCTGCTAATCTGACACGCCTTTGTGGAATGACTCTGACCGACACAAAATCCTCATTAAAGATTGGTAAAGATCTCACCGAACCAATTCGTACACGCTGAAAAAAATGGCCCAGCAACATATTGCAGGAACCATGTATACATACATTCTATCCATGAATTGAGGTTTTGCTGCTTTTTTGTGTCTATTTTGTCCATCACGTTTTTGGTTTCAGCAGTTTTTAACAAAGAATTCTTCATTGGGGTCTCAAAAGCATATATTATGACCTAGTAATCATTGTGCCTCAAACATGTGAAATTGAATAGCAAACATAATGTTTTTTTTTCAAAATATATTTATATAGCAAACATAATGTGTTTGAACACAAGTATACTATAATTGAGACAAGCTACAGACACGTTGTATATGCATCCAAGCAACAAAAAAACACAGACTTGTCAGAGTGTACGAGGCGACACATTAGGCAGAGCGACACCCTGTCATATGATCTCTGCAACATATTAATTAAGATCATCGTGTGAAAAGCTGCAGTCCACATAAATAAACCTGTTACAGAAAAGCTCTCTCCAATCCCTTCATGGGAAGTAAAGGGAAACCTTTTTTTGTTTTTTCTCAGCAAAATTATACATGTTAAAGTGCAGGTTGTCATTTTGTATGAATTAGCGTGAATACGAGGGCGGTCCCAAAACTAGCAAACCTAACAAAGAAGACACAAAAAAATTGCGAAAATTTGCTTTATTTTTCAACATAATTTCCTTTTAGCTCGATACATATTTTCCAGCGTTATTCAATAGCTTCGATACCCTGTTTATAGTAAGACCTGTCAAACTCCTTAAAATAGACAGAAACCGCAGACTCCACCTCTTCATTGTTAGCAAATATTTTACGACTAAGCCATTTTTTCAAGTTTGGAAATAGAAAATAGTCCGAGGGAGCTAAATCTGTCGAATAAGGTGCGTGATGAAGCAATTCGAACATTAATTCTTTAATTTTGGCCATCGCAATAGTGGATGTGTGGACTGCAGCATTGTCTCGATGAAACAACACTTTGCCAATGGCGTCCTTTTTCCACAATTTAATCACTTAAACGCTGCAATACATTAGCAGAATATTCGTCGTTGATTGTTTTTCCTTTGTGAAGATAATCAAAAAGATTATCCCCTGCGCATCCCCAAAAACAGACGCCATGACCTTGCTTGCAAATGAAACCGTCTTCGCCTTCTTAGTACACGATTCTCCAATTCCCGTTTACTGCTTTAACTATTCCTTTGCCTGAGGTGTGAAGTGGTGGACGCATGTCTCAGCCATGGTTATAAATCGACGTAACAATTCGGCTTTATTGCGATGAAACATCGCCAAACACATTAGTGTAACATCTTCACGACGCTGTTTTTCCTCTATTGAAAGCAAACGGCGCACCCATCTTGCGCACAGCTTTATTCACCTTCAAATCTTCAGTCAATATACGATGTATATCAATTTTGAAACGCCTATCGTTTCAGCTAGCTCACTCATCTTCAGCCGACGATTTTGTGGATATACCATTTTGTGGATTTTCTTAACCGTGGCTGGCGGGGACACCTAAATTGGTCGGTGTTCGTCTTGGCAGCTCGTACGGCCTCGTTTAAGCGCCCAATATTTTACAGTCGTAAACGAAGGAGCAGTCTCCCCTAGAGTAGAGTGTATCTCGGCTTTAATATTGCTTGAACTTTGACCTTTGAAATGGAAATATTGAATTTCATAACAGTGACCAATTATTTTCGTGTTTACAAATTCACTGAGATCAATTTTGAAACGCCTATCGTTTCAGCTAGCTCACTCATCTTCAGCCGACGATTTTGTGGATATACCATTTTGTGGATTTTCTTAACCGTGGCTGGCGGGGACACCTCAATTGGTCGGTGTTCGTCTTGGCAGCTCGTACGGCCTCGTTTAAGCGCCCAATATTTTACAGTCGTAAACGAAGGAACAGTCTTCCCTAGAGTAGAGTCTAGCTTGGCTTTAATATTGCTTGAACTTTGACCTTTGAAATGGAAATATTGAATTTCATAACAGTGACCAATTATTCTCATGTTTACAAATTCACTGAGATCGTGTAATCTTGATGGCTCAAATAAAAATACTAAACAACGTGGCGCCTTGAAACTTAAAACATATGTTTTATAAGGTTGTCACTTTTCACCAAAATATTTGTTAGTTGCGAAAAAAAAACTCCATTTTAAATTTCAAGTAGTATGGGCGGTACCACGCTGCTTTATCCAATCACTACCAAGTATAACCAAGGACTACCAGTAGATCATCAGTACCACATTGTGAAATTTTCATAACAATCGGTCTATTGGTCTATTAGAAAAGCCGTCAGAGTGATTTTTGAAAAGGGGGCGTGGCACCGCCCACTTTCTCACTGGCTGTGTAGCCTATGTCACCCGCTAGATGCTTCTAAATATTGTCTGAAAATTTCACCAAAATCGGTCCAGCCGTTTGCGAGTCCATACGTAACATACACACATACATCCATTTTTATATTTAATTGGTTCATCAGGGATGATTTTTATTTATTCGGCCTTTTTATTGGTACTTTTTAATTTTATTGGTCAAGTTCGATGCCATTCTATATCTATACTAATATAGATATAGTTTTTTTTTTATTTTTTTTCTAAACGGAGTTTTGCAAATGTATTCCTATGTTTCCTGGCAAACCGTATAGCTATTTCAGATCTAGCCATAGATCTTCATCTGCGGTTGTTTGGAATGATGCTATTGCAAAATTCATCAAACTAAATTAAAAACTAAAAATTAAAAAGTTTAATTGGTTATTTTACAACCTTATGAGGTCAGATGCCTTACACATATTAATTAAACAAACAAATATATAAATTAAACAAATTTTAACATATTTCTCCAACTGTTTCTATCCTTCGCCTTTTCTAGCCAGTTGGAAAAACTAAGAATGCGGAGGGATTCTTCGCCCTGGTCTTTCCACCGGAGTTGTGGTCGTCTTCTTTCCCAACTTCCAATGGGTGCGTTATCGAAAACCCTTCGCGATGGCTCATCTTCATATATTCTGATAACATGGCCTGGCCAACGCGATTGGCTCAATTTGATTCGTCTAGCTATGTCCATGTCGGGATACAAATTATACAGGGTGATTCAGGAAGTTACGGACAAATTTCTCCATTTCCTTTCTATTCCTTGGCTCATTTCATGAAGAAAAGTGCAGTAGGACCATGTCCGAAAATGCAAGGGTGCGAAATTGACAGCGGGTTCAAAATTTTCGGATTGGCGGTCGGAGGGTAGCAGGGTAAAGTTGCTAACTTCTGAGCCAGTGGTCGGATATTTTTGTTTTTGGGCTTGTTGGAAAGGTCTTTAAGAGATGTATGTGAAGATAAATTCGAATATAACTTCCAGAGCTCTGCCGGCATAGGAATTGGGAGCGGTCTGTTAATTAGTTAACAGACCTATGTTAACCAGCTCTAATATATTGATTATATATAAAATCACTAAGTTTTACAAATGTAAAAGGAATTTTAATGCGATATTATTACAATACGTAGAAAACTCTATAAACTTCTTATGTCAGGAGTTTTGTGAAAGCTGTATGACTGCAATATATAATATTTCTAAGCATTGGCAAAACTATGTTTTCAAAAGGATTCAGGATCAGGATTCAGGTTCCGTCAATGGGACTAGTATCAAATAATAGGTATTGGTGTCTAGTTTAATAATTTCAGACCCAGATTTCCCAAAAAACTTTCGGAATATCATATTCTTCGACGAATATAACTTTTTCATATGGAGGACGGACTCAGTGCGTACATGGTGGCCAAACGGGGAAGGTTGCGTCAATGGGACTAGTATCAAATAATAGGTATTGGTGTCTAGTTTAATAATTTCAGACCCAGATTTCCCAAACAACTTTCGGAATATCATATTCTTCGACGAATATAACTTGTTCATATGGAGGACGGACTCAGTGCGTACATGGTGGCCAAACGGGGAAGGTTGCGTCAATGGGACTAGTATCAAATAATAGGTATTGGTGTCTAGTTTAATAATTTCAGACCCAGATTTCCCAAACAACTTTCGGAATATCATATTCTTCGACGAATATAACTTTTTCATATGGAGGGCGGATTAAGTGCGTCCATGGTGGCCAAACGGAGAAGGTTGATACCTAATCCGTTCACATGCATCAATTTTGCGTTTCCTACCTGTAACTGATGTTTTTTTACAGAAATTCCACGCACATTTATGAGCGGTCATTATTTGGAAATTGTGTTTAGTAGAAAATGGGAACCACATTGAAAACTTCCTTTAACATCAAATGTTCCTAGTGGACTTTTCTTCATGAAATGAGCCAAGGAATACGCTGGAGAAATTTGTCCGGAACTTCCTGAATCACCCTGTATAGCCCTTGATTCCAACGATGTCGGTACTCGTAGTTTTCTTTAACATTACCACATATTTTATGGAGAACTTTTCTCCCAGGTAATTTTTAACCGCTTGCTATATGACCCAAGTTTTTTGTCCATCGACAATTTACACTGTCTTATTACCTCCTGATCTTAAGTGGAAGAATTTGAGTGGGGTAGTACTGAAAAGTGGCCTCTCCACATTTTAAGCACACACTGCTTATCAGTCACCAGATTCCCATTCTCGTCCTTGCAGTAGGGCAGCCCATTATTCGGCCCGTTATTCGAGTTTCTTACCCTCTGGGAAAAAATATTTTTTAAAATATTTATTCTCAGACTTAAAGTCATGTTAGACAAGCTTTGGTCAGAGAAAATTAGTGGCGTTCATCAGTTTATAGGTTATTTTATTCAAACGCATTAACAAATATTCTCGGTTTTAGTACCGGGTGTTTTTAATGTTCCAGACCGCTTTTTTACCGCCATTTCTGTTTGGGTGACATTTGTAGGTTTGTATTTGACATTTGTACAGAGCAGTCGATAACAATTTATTATGGAGCATCTAGCGCACCAACAACGTGTTGAAGTTATTAAAACATTTTATATAAATTACACTGTGCGACAGCCAAAATCGGCGGGGGTTCTGACTACCAGGAAAAGTTATATTGGTCGAAGAAAAGTTATACGTGTACCGGCGTTTCGCTGGGTCACGTCTAGGAATCGAGATATATCGATTTGAAGTTAGTATGTATCATATAGAGGAATTTGTCACATTTCGGGCTCGTTTGTTTGCCATAACTCGGGAACGACTAGTCCGATTTTGCTGCAACAAATTTAAAAAAATTAAGAATTACTATTCCTTCAATCTATTCATATACTGTTGCTCTACATAATCAACAGTTTGGCAGTTATAGATAAATTTAGAATGGAGCATGAAAAGCACACTGGACAAAATTTTCCCAAAATTGCCTGATTTGTCTACTATTGAAGATTACTTAATTCAGGTAGTGGAAAGCTTTGATGCCCAGTAATTTTATTTTGTAATATGACACAGTCATACAAAATTTCTTCAAATTTGAAGATGGTAATGTACAAATTTTCATTATGTTTGTTGATTTCCTATGCTTTAAGTTAAATGCTACACAAATTTCATTTTACTGCTACACGCTGAAAAAAAAACCTACCCTGTAACATTAAGCAGAAACCGTGTGTATGTTTGGAATATCCATATACTTTCGTGTAAGCATTGTTTTTATGAATTCTAGACGTGCTGGCTTTTTTGGTTCTTTATTGTTTGTCACCTTTTTGTTGTCAACAGTTGTCAACAAACATAGCCATATTTAGGTCTCAAAAACATAAATTATAACACATTAATCCTTTTGTTTCCAACATATAATATTGAATAGCAAACAGAATGTCTTGGGACACAAGTATACTATATTTGCGACAAGCTACAAACACCTTATATTTACTTCCAAACAACAAAACAACGATTTTACAGCGTGTACTGTGTTTATATTAAAATTTCCATTCTCTACAACTGACCCTCTTATGGGAATATTTATTCTTCATATCTCCTGCCTGGCACTGTCGTTATACATTTAATCAAGTTTTTTTTTTTATCTAAACGCATTTATTCTCAACGCCATCATTATTACTGCCATTATCAGGTTGATGCTCATTACAGGAACTTTATTGCAGAACATTAATGCGGAACCATAACAAATACAGATACAACATAATCACTCACATTGTCACACTTACTTTTGTAAGTAAACATATACACATATATCCACACACACACAAACAGACATCATAAAATCAAACTAAAATCCAGGCACTCAAATACAACAAGAAGTTGCTTAAGGTTCACTAGAATTTCAGGTATTTAATAAAAATTAAGCTCTTTGCCAGAGAAAAATTTGGAATGTAAATGGATTTTTTAGCCTATTCATCTGAAGCGTCATTAATTACATGCTCTCTGCTGCTGCTCCCTCCACCCTCCACCCTCCGATACATGAACATGAACATCTTTCAACTTACGTTAAATGGAAGGCTGACGTTGAAAATGTAGGTTAATACACACTCAAATGTATTTAAGTAGATCCACCTTTAATTATTGGGCTAGAGTCAGCATTTCTCATTATCCCAACGATGTGCTTTAATTCAAAAGGACACATAAATGATGATGATGACTCTCCTAAAAGTATGTAAGTTTAAGTTTTGCTTTTAACGTTCATCGACTGAAATTGTATGACTGTAATGGAACGAAATTTCGAACGGATTTTATGTAAATATTTTCACAACTCGAGGAGCTTGTAAACAAGAAAAGAAAGTACATTATCGTGATAATAAATTTGAATTTGAATGTGGATTACAGAACAGCTCTTTTAGTTAGAATTGAAGTCTAATTTAGAAAAGGAAAGGGTTTCCTTTATTTAATTAAAAAAAAGAATTAAAATTTACTTCATTTGCATTCTGCTCAAAACAAAAGAAATTTACACACAATACTAATTTACATTCCAAGGGAACAGCAAATGGAAATTAGAATATTCATATGTTACTAACAGAAATGGACCTACAGGAGAGAGATGCCTCTTGCAAGTAGCTAAACTCCATTACATGTGTCAATACTGCAGACAACCAGTATCATTAGATTCTACCCACTATTCACTCGAATCCTTTTTGTTTTGCTTAAAAGCAAGGCAACATGTATACAATGCAGATGCTCCATCATGGCATACATCCTGTTAATGGAAGCAGGGGTGAAATGTCTTTTGCGAAAGCAACAAAAAAAAAACGCTTCGTTTCATTCCATTTTTCTATGGCCTTGCTGTAACCCTATTTAGTTATCTAATCCCTTTTTACTTTTTATTTTCGAACATTTCCATCGGAGGGGAAGGTAGAAGAACGAACAACAGCATCAGAATTGCAGCTACTTAAGGCTTCTCCCAAGAGTATTATGTGGGAGTCCACAATGGGGAATTTGAAAGTACTGCAGTTTTTCTTCTCTCTCTGCTTAAGCTAAAGCATAAACTGCTGGCTGTTCTTTCATTTTGATTTACACAAGAGTGCATTTTTAGAAAATTGCATTTATGGAATATTTTGGGATAACGACTACGATTTGAATTTGAATTATAAATTGAATTTTGCAGTGCTGTTGATATATTGACAGATTGTTATGTTTTGTTATTGAGTGAAATACATTTGTGGTAACAAGGATGTAATAAATAAGGACAGTGGACAATGAATACACGACTTGTTAGAATGAAACATGGAGAATTATTCATATTGAACATGTGGAAACAATACACCTGGACGGCAGTGAATGCGAATTCTTATTTCTGTTGATTTTGCTTCCAGGCGTTACTGCAGTGTTGAAATTCTATTGCATATTGCGGTGCGAGCAGAATGAATTCACCACGGAAATGGAACTGTCTACAAAATACTAGTAAAAATCGAGACAATTGTAAACAATTCTAGATGACCATAGATTTCCCTGAAAAAAAAAATGGTCTTACTTTTATTGACTATTTTACAATCTCATGAGGTTAGTCAGACGCCTTAAACATATTAATTAAACAAATTTCCACATATTCCTCCAACTGACGCCATCCTTCACCTTTTCTCGCCAGTTGGTAACACCAAGGATACGGAGGGATTCTTCTGCCTGGTCTTTCCAGCGGAGTCTTGGTCGTCCTCATTTCCTGCTTCCATCGGGTACGTTATCGAAAACCTTTCCCGCTGGCTCATCTTCATTCATTCTGATAACATGGCCTAGCCAACGCAATTGGGCTAATTTGATTCGTCTAGCTATGTCCACGTCGGGATACAAATTATATAGCCCTTGGTTCCAACGACGCACATAGGAGTATTTCACATGTAAAACCGGACAAAATTATTTTATATTTTATTTTGCTATTTTATGAAATAAAAGGCATTTATTTAAAAAGAAAAACAATAAAAAAATCAATCTGAATCATTGTCTGCGAGTTCACAGGTGATTTGGTCCTCATAATCTTCGTCGTGGAAACTTTCAGAATTCAGTGTTTTCGTAAGACGCATACTAATAGCTTCCTGGGAAAAGGACTTGCTTTTTTTCTTCCGTTTTAATCTGTTGCAGCTGATGAAGGGATCAGATGTCAGCAACGACCTATTTGAAATATCTCTGTTGCATTCCACTCTTGAAAATTTTCTTGCAAAGTCTACGCGATATTTACGGAAATGTTTGTTCCGGGCTTCAGCAGCCTCCTCTGATAGCTGTCCGATAGGTACAATGTGACTTGATATTACTTGAGCACCATGCATCAGAATTTTGTGAATTGTAGGTGACATGGGATGCCAACCATACAGTTTGGCAGTTGTGTGAGCAAAGTCGTCGAATTTTGCAGGATCAATATCATATCCGCTTGATATCACTTGGAGAATGATTTGGAACCTTTTTATCAAATCTATATTTATTCCAGTAATCCGAGTTAAGCATTCAGGATTGTCCAAAAATCTTCTCAACGTATTTCCGTCGTTACTATTGCCGTAACCGACTTTGGATATGTCAACAAGAAGGCCCATCCCTTCTTTGAAGCATATTTGTAATTTCTGTTTTGTGTCTTTTAAAATATTTTTGTCTTCTACCGTTCGGGCTTCCCACTTCTGTAAGAGCGCTTGCTCGAAGAAACGAATTCTCGCGTGCAGAGTGGAGAGTCCGAATTTCAGTGACTCTTCACAAACATTACTTCTTTCAAGTTTGTTGAAGTCCTTAGATGTCTGCCCACTAGGGAGGGCCAAATTTTTTGTTGATTAGAGCCGCCCTCTAGGATGACTCTATGGACAATTCTAAGCAACTTTGGTGAAGGAACCATAGGTCTATCTCGATTTTCGAGTCTCCCACTTTTCAAAAATTATTTTTTCCCTATAACATCATTTTGATTCAAAATTCGATTTTTTATTCATCGCTATATTATCTTTTTTATGTGTATACGGGGGGTTTTTGGGGTCGAGAAATTCATTCACCTTTGACCACCGCCAGAGGGCGTTTCATGCATATTTTAACTATTTTTCGTCTATTTTCCGAGAAAAATTACAAGTTTTTCGGTAAAATTGATCTTTATTTTATTTTTTTCAACAGAAATTCAACCTAAAAAATAAGAACATGTGTAAAAAGAAAATGAATTTAGTGGAAGAAAAGCGAAACAAGTTATTTTTGAAAGTCTTTCTTGCTTTCAAGTCTGGGGTATTTTGCACGGCTTTCTGATCTAACTGCCATAACACTGTGTCGACTTTTTTCTAAAATACGTTTACAAACACTAGCCAGCAATTGAACATGTCTTTCCGTTGCTTGTATGTGTACCGGACTTCTTGGAACAGGCAATGGTGGATCATCGTATTCTAAATATTGTTCCAAATGATCATACGGAATGGTATGCGTAAACGGTGGTTCGAATAAGACATCATCTTTATTTAAATCAATCATATTCGTATAATCTGTACAATTGAAGTTTATCAAAGGTTTTTGATAAACTCTAAGATGTGCCGGGTCGTACAGATTTCTTCGGTAGTGTAAAATGTTCTTGATTGCGATGTTTCGTGTCTCTTTTTTATCATCAAATAACATCGCTAACAAAATATTTTCGGAATGTGCGTAATATGAATTGTCTTTAATGACATTATTCACAACTCCGCGTAGATTTGTATCCAAATATTGTGTCCAACGAATGAATTTGTTGGACACTACCAAAGACCACCGAATTATAGTACTCGATGTTGAAGTGCATCGGCACGGCACATACACTTTCATTATGTATGTTGCCAGAATTTTCAAATTCCTTGATGGATTTTCAGTTGACACATACAGCCGCAACAATCTATTCGCCTTGGTGAGCCAACGTGAATGTGCTATTGGTCCTGGTTTAATGTGAGACAAATCCGCAGGAACAACACCATTCGAAATTGCATTGACCATTTTGTATAGGTACTTTGAATCAGTGGATAATTCAAATGGATCTAAATCAGGTGGTATGTTCTCTAGCACGATTATCTCGAATTCATCTACAAGCTGAAAAAAAAAAGAAATTAGATGAATTATATGCAATTTTACCATTTCATAATGGAAAAAATCGATGAGAAAAATGACAAATGATACATACGGGAAGGTTTTCACACGTTACAATTTGTTTGCCCAACGTTCCGGTTGTTGTTCGTGGTCCAGTAGTCGATGATCTGTCCAAAGTGTTAAACAAATGACAAAATGGCAGCTCGTTGAAGTGCAGAAGGCACACAAACCAATGCAGCGGTCTATTCAAATGCAATTCAAATCGACGCAAAATCCAATTTCTTACGCCAGTATTTGTTGGCTCACCGTCACAGCATATGACGATTAATGCATCGAGAGCAATTTCTTTTTCTACGAAGAATGCATTCAATGTCATCAATTTGTGTTCAGCATCTTCATTTTCGACTTTTGTGTAGCCTATCAATTGAGAATTTGGTTCCTTCAAAACAACTAGATGTGGTTCTTTCACCATCCTTGGATGCAACTTCTCATCGATTTTTTCCATTGTTAAAGCATAATTTTTTCGGCCGTCGAATGAAAATGCTGTCAAATTGGATGCATCATATGATTAGATCCATCACAGCCCCATTGTGATATTAAGGTAAGATGTTGTTTCTCCAACTTTGATAATGTTTCAATCACATCTTTTAAATACTGAAGTAGTCGCAAAGCCGTATGGTCCAGCAAAGCTTGAAGTTCCACTTCAAAGCTAGTTTCTGTAACTTTTATGCTACCTTCTTCGGGGGGATAACACTCCTTTTTCGCTTTTTGTAAAAGCGAATAGCAAGGATACATTTCTTTTCGGCCATCTTGTATTAATTTCCACTGCCCCCTTGTAAAATTACCTTCTACAAATAACGCTAATGCTTCTTGTGCTGTGTATTTTCTCGCCATTGGAACTTTTTTAGCTCACGATATTGCTTTTCGGAACTTTTTAGCTCTGGTAGGCGATGACGTAATTTCTTTTATAATCTTACGACACATCAACATTTCTCGAAGTATATTGACTCACGCTTGCAGCGTACGTCAATTCCGCAACAGTTACCCGGTCTCGTAATTCTTTTGTTCTTCGACGCTTGCTTCGATCACACAATTCTCCGAATTCTTGTATTGGTCGGCCTGCTTTGTGGGTCCAAGCAGGTAGTTCCAGTGATACATTACGCCATTCCATATTCTTTTCTACGAATCTCTTATCAGTATTACGACCGCCTTTCTTTGAAACTGGTCTTGAAATATTTCAAAGAACCGGTAAGAACACTTGTTTCTTCGGGCGGACATGAAGTTAGTTGCGCAAGTCTTTCTTCCAACAACGAAAATTTTTCTCCAATCACCTTTCCTTTGAACTCTTTAATAATATTATAAAGCTCAATTCTGGTGATTTTTTCACTCTTTCGGAAGGATCTATGACAAAAGAAAACAAAAAAAATTAGATTTGTCAATATAATTATAATTTTCCCCATACTGATTGAAGAACTAAATATAAAAAATATGGGGCTTTTTATCAGAGTTCGTATTTACCCCTCATGAGTAACTCGTACACATCGTCGTGGGAAATGTGTAATGAACATTTACCCATTACCCGCAGGGTATGGGGTAAATAATGGGTAGCTACCCACGAAAGTGAGGAATTACCCATCATGATTACCCATTACCCTCAGGGCAATGGAGAAAATAATGGGTAGCTACCCACGAAATGGGGAATTACCCATCACGATTTCCCATTACCCTCAGGGAAATGGGGAAAATAATGGGTAGCTACCCACGACGATGGGCAATGGGTTACCCAGGGTAACTCATCCCCATTTTTGATCGATAATATGAAAAAATTAGAAAAAATGTCTATATCTCGGAAACGGAGTGTCCAATTGAAAAAATAACCAATTTTTGTGGGTTTCTAAGGGGTTTTCATAAACTCGTCCAATTCGTATGGAAGAATTTTTTTTCGAAAAATCGCCAAAATAAAAAATCGCTAAAATAAAAAAGTGCCTATATCTCGAAAACGGTGCGTCCAATCGAAAAAATAATAAAAAATTTACCTCCAAAGGAGGTTTTAACCAATGGGTGTCTCCAATATGGCATCTTTTTTAAAAAAAAAATCGCTAAAAATAAAATTTTTCATACAAAAAATCGCTAAAACGCCCTTATGTTTATATCTCGGAAACGGAGCGTCCAATCGAAAAAATAACCAATTATTGTGAGTTTCTATGGGGTTTTCGTAAAGTGGTCCAATTCGTATGGAAGAATTTTTTTTCGAAAAATCGCCAAACTAAAAAAATCGCTAAAATACAAAATTTCTTTAAAAAACGCGTCCAAAAGTGCCGCTGTTTATTTATGGCTATACAAGTAGAGAATTTGGAAGAAACATAATAAAATATACTTCCGTATATAGTACTTACCTTCTAGTTATATCCATGTCCGAATAGTTTATCTCCTGTTGTTTGCTACACGAAGCCATTTTAGCATAGAAAATTGATAAACATTAACGAGAGCGCCGAGAATAAAGATACGCGTACAGTACGATGACTGGGTTCCGACTGATGTTGTGGTTGAGGGTTGGGGGTCTGCCTTTGGATAAAACGGTTATCGTAGGTAAACAAATGTATTTTGGGTGCAATAGGATTAACATCACTATTTTCAATTTTGTCCGGTTTTACATGTGACATACTCCTATGTGCGACGTCGGTACTCGCCGTTTTCTCTAACACGACCATATATTTTACGGAGAATTTTTCTCTCGAAAACTCCCAGGTGTTTTTCATCCGTCTGCGATATGACCCAAGTTTCGGAGCCATATGTCAAGACAGGTAAAATGAGAGTCTGATATAGCTGAACTTTTGTCCGCCGAGAGAGGGCTTTGTTCCTAAACTGCTTGCTGAGCCCAAAATAACATCTATTTGCAAGCACAATTCTCCTATCTATCTCCAGGCTGATGTTGTTGTTCTTGTTCACGGCGCATCCAAGGTGGTCAAATTCATCTACCACTTCAAAATTAAATCGGTTGTCGACGTTCAAGTGCGGACCAAGTCGAGAGGTTTCCCAGCAAGACCCACCTTCGCTGATTCCTTTTCGATTCTTGAAAATACTGCAGTAACCTCTCGCAAATTTCGCCCAATGATGTCAATGTCGTCAGCATACGCCAGCAACATATGGCTTCTCGTGTTAATGGTCTTGTTCGTATTTACTGCAGCCTTTGTCATTATTATCTCCATTAAGATGGTGTAGAGATTGCACGAAAGTGTGTCCCCTTGTCTAAGTGCTCGCTTGGTACAGAATGGTTCAGTGAAGTCTTTCCCCACTTTCACTGCTGATTCTATCTTCCACTATCATTACCTTCTGATCTTCAGTGGAAGAATCCGAGTGGAGTAGTGCTGAAAAGTGGTCTCTCCACATTTTAAGCACACACTCCTTCTCATTCACCAGATTCCCATTCTCGTCCTTGCAGGAGGGCAGCCCATTATTAGGCCCGTTATTGGGGTATCAACATCTACTGTGATATTCAGGTTGCTATAAAATGCCTGTAATCTGTATTCCTGACTTAAAAATAAATGGCTTCCCATTACATCCCATGACGGAATTAGGGAAAACTTTACACAACCGGTGAGCTTTACGCTTTCTAGTTTCTATACTCACTGATTGGGACCTACAGTTTTACCCCCGTTCCGAACGGTATTTTGAGAAGCCTTTTCATGGCTAAATTCTTGATAGTGTCGCCGTCACTATGAGAGGTGACCGCCGCCGAAAAAAATTTAAGGTGTTCAGAGCAGGGATCGTACCCAGGACACAAACCATTGCACCACCGTGGGCCATGCAGTTCGATATTCACCTTATATGGGTGCCGGGGCACAGGAACATTCCAGGAAACTATAGAGCACATGAGCTGGTAGGCTTAGGAACTACCCTACCTGATTCACTGGATATAGAGTATATGCGTAAGCTCTCAGGCATGCGAATGCCAGATGGTCTTAAAGCAAAAATTGCAAGATCACCACGCAAGAATGGACAAGTTATGAGCTAAATCGTATGCTAAACTTGATGTCAATTCCTAGACAAGATACTAGGGCGGATCAATAAGTCCGTGACTTTTTGAATGAAACACAGTTTGTTTTGCAAACTAACAACATAATCGCCTTTTAGCTCAATACACTTACTTACTTACTTATCCGGTCTCGGACAACCCCGGGGGGTCAGGGACCTTACAAAACGAAGATAACATATTTCGCCAACCAGTTCGATCTTTTGCTTTATCTCTCCAGTTGGCAATACCAAGTGTACGCAGGGATTCGTCAACCTGATCCCTCCAGCGGAGTCTTGGTCTTCCTATTTTTCGTCTTCCTTCGAGTTCGGTTTCGAAAAGCCTTCGCGCTGGTTCATCTTCATCCATTCTACTGACATGGCCTAGCCAGCGCAATCGCGTTATCTTGATCCGCTTAACTATGTCAATGTCAGGATAAAGCTCATACAGCTCATGATTCATGCGTCGCCGATACTCGCCGTTGTGCACTATAGGGCCATACATTTTTCGGAGTATTTTTCTCTCTAAGACTCCTACAGATGTTTCGTCTGCTTGCGATAGGACCCAGTATTCTGCGCCATAAAGCAAGACAGGTTGAATGAGAGTCTGGTACAGCTGGACTTTTGTTACTCGAGAGAGGGCTTTATCTCTAAAGTGCTTGCTTAGCCCAAAATAACATCTATTCGCAAGCACATTTCTCCGCTTGATCTCAAGGCTGACGTTGTTGTTTTTGTTCACGGCAGATCCGAGGTACATAAATTCGTCCACTACCTCGAAGTTATAGCGGTTATCAACGTTCACGCTTTGGTCTAATCGCGTGGAGGGCCTGTTCGTTGAAACCATTAATTTTGTCTTGTCCTCATTCGCCGTCAGACCCACTTTTGCTGACTCCTTCTCAAGTCTCGAAAAAACCGCAGTAACTTCTCTAATTGTGCGCCCAATGATATCTATATCATCAGCATACGCGAGCAGCATGTGACTTTTGCTGCTGATGGTTTTATTCATATTGACTGCAGCTTTTCTCATAATGATCTCCATTAAGATGTTAAAGAGATCGCACGATAAGGTGTCGCCTTGCCTGAGGCCTCGCTTAGTTTCGAAAGGTTCGGTAAGATCCTTACCAACTTTCACTGCGGATTTGGTGTTCGTCAAGGTCATCCTGCAAAGGCGTATGAGTTTTGCAGGAATACCAAGCTCAGACATTGCTTCATAGAGTTTCTCCCGTATCGGACTATCGAAGGCTGCTTTATAATCGATAAATAGATGATAGGTGTCGATTTGTTTTTCGTGTGTCTTCTCCAGGATTTGGCGTAGCGTGAAAACCTGGTCAGTTGTCGATTTTCCAGGCCTAAAGCCACACTGGTATGGTCCAATCAGGTCAGCGATAATTGGTTTTAGTCTTTCGCACATTATACTTGATAGAACCTTATATGCTATGGATAAAAGGCTTATTCCACGGTAGTTGGCACAAATACTCGGGTCTCCTTTTTTAAATATGGGACATAGTACACTGAGACTCCAATCGCCGGGCAAGCATTCATCTAACCAAATTTTGCTAATGAGCTGATGCATGCACCTTATCAGCTCATCGCCGCCAGCATTAAACAGCTCCGCCGGTAATCCATCGGCTCCTGCGGCTTTGTTGTTCTTAAGCCGGGCAATAGCTGTTCTGACCTCGTCTTGGTTAGGAGGGGGGCAATCGACGTCGTCGTCCATATTGTGATCGATTGTCCCATCGTCATCGGATATCTCAGGTACTAGTATCGCGGAGAAATGCTCTCTCCATATTCCCAACATGCTCTGCACATCTGCGACGAGATTTCCGTCCTTGTCTTTACAGAAGGGGGGCCCTGAACCATGTCCATTACAATGTCCATTACATTACAATACTCAATACACTTAGTCCAACGTTTCTCCAAATTTTGTAGCCCTTCCAAAAACTAGGATTTTCGAGGTCCATAAAATAGGCATTTGTTTGATCAATAATTTCATCGTTGGAGCTAAATCTCTTTCTACCGAGCCATTTCATTAGATTTGGAAATAGGAAATAGTCACTGGGGGCTAAAACCCGGGGAATATAGCGAATGAGGCACCAATTCGTAGCCCAATTAAACAACTCCAAGCATTCCCTTGAAGTTGTCACACGATTATGTTTATGGTCAACTGAGAGCAAACGCGACACCCATCTTGCAGGCAGCTTTCTTGAACCCAATTCATCATTTAAAATCGAAACCACACTACCTTATCAAATGCCTATGGCATCAACAATCGCACGCACTTTTAATCTTCGATCGACCAACATCATATCGTGGAGTTTTTCGACATTTTCGGGTGCATTGACCTCAATTGGCCGTCCAGAACATTCAGCGTCATTTGTACTTGTGCGACCACAACGAAAGTCAGTAAACCACTTTTGTACTATTGAAATCGATGGTGCAGAGTCCCCATAGTATTTATCAAGCTTTTTCTTGGTTTGATTGATAATGTTAATGAGCAATCGAAATTTACTGTTTTTCATTTTCAAATATGCTTGCTCAAAATTTGACAGTAGTCTATTAACAGGTGGTACTTGATGGGAGCAGTGTTGCATTTCATATAACTACGATGGAAGTTCGAAAAGTCACGGACTTATTGATCCGCCCTCGTACTTCATGATGAATCTAACAGACATTCGGGAAGTTAAGTTGAATGATCTTAGGACCTTTCTGCACAGTACTAGTTGGTTCCCCAGGGACCAATGTCTATTCTTCAATAACATCCTGGAGTATCGGGTTGAGCTATCATATTACTTGAACGCCCCTTAACCATACCAGGTCAATTTACAGGTTCAACAACGAAATAGGACATCAATACGGCATCACATTGGTCCTCATTGGACTAAGTGTGTCAGTTGTGACATTCACTTCTACCTAATCTAAATTAACCTAACAGACCTCTGTAATTGAGTTAAAAGGCCAATATTAAAATATATAAAGGTAGTTTTATATAAAATTTCTCAATTATTTACAAGTTTATAAAAATATCAATCTATGACATAACAACGTAAAAACATAAAAACATAACAACCATGTATATGTTTGCAAGCACTGTTTTCATGAATTGAAGATCCCTTGTTTCTTCATTGTTGTCACGTTTTTGTTTTCAGCAGTTTGCCACAAACAACGCCATACTTGGGTCACTAAAATATATATTATAACATATTAATCATTGTGTCTTAAACATGTAATATTGAATAGCAAAAACAATGTTTTTGGACACAAGTATACAATATTTGCGACAAGCTACTACAAACACTTTATATTTGCATTCAAATAACAAAAAAACCAGATTTTTCAGAGTGTGGGAACTATTTCATACCATCCAGTCGTAAGTTCGGAATCAGATTTCTGTGATTTTAGTGTTAAATCCAGTTTTAACGGAGTTTTTTCCAACTGTGTTTAAAATGGGAAAACTACCGCAATCCCACATATATATTTAAAAAGGATCCACCATGTACAAAAAAGGTTTCCCATTACATCCCATGAATGGATTGGGGAGAACAACTCACACCCTTTCTACATTTATACTCACGGATTACGACCTACAGTTTTACACCGGTTCCGAACGGTATTTTGGGAAGTGTTTTCGTGGCTAAAAGTTCTTCGTGGAATAAGCACATCGAAGCAAATGATCAAATTTTTTTCGGTGTAACCGGTCATCTGGCCACACGGCCTTCAGTGAAACGAAGGACGGTCAATTGTGAGTGGTATACCATCATCTGTTTGCCAACAGTTTTCGAAGAAATAAGGAAAAACAACAAGAGAAGACGGATCATTTTGCATCAGGACAATGCGAGCTCTCACACATCAGCTGAAACAATGGGCTATTTGACTTCTTTTTACTTTGCGGTCAACGTTTTTCGACACCCAAAGCAGCTGTTGAAGCGTTCAAAAACCATGTTTTGGAGGTGTCTCAATGGGAGTATATCGGAAATTGGTTTGAGCGAATGCTAAAGTGCATTGATCTTCACGGAGAATATTTTGAAAAACAATAGAACCATTTCCAATTATGTATGATTATTTTTTTATTGCTGGACCCGAAATATAAATAACAACTATCTACTGCTACAAAAAAACGGGTCGATGTTGCAGTGCTTAGTGTGCGCGACTTTGTACTTGATCCGAGGTTCGATCCGATGACGTTGATGACGTTCACCTCGAATAGTTACGGCGACACTATCGAGTAATTACCAATGGAAAAGCTGCTCAAAAAACCGTTCGGAACCGGTGTTAAAGTGTATGTACCAATCAGTGAGTGCCAAAGTAGAAGCTCTCGTTTGTCCTTTCTTGGGATGTAATGAGAAAATGTTTATTTGTTAATGCAAAATAAAATCGTTTTTTTTAGGAACCCCCTGGGAATATCAGCTTTAAACGTCGCCAGGAAAGTAGGGGTATACCATTTTTTATTTTTTCCGTAATCAGTCAATTTGCACGCGTCGTTTAAATTCTATAACTTAATTTTTTTTTGTCCGACGGGCACCCTAATGCACGTAGTTGTAAAAAAGTGTATTATTTTTGTTGATTCACAGAGTATCAGGGGAGCAATTCTTATGTTAAGCAGTTTATGCTCAGTCATAATTCATGTTTTTTATTAAAATGTAAACTACTGTACTCAGTCAGGCATATTCTTCTTTTCCTTAAGTCACTTCAAATTGATTTTTTTTTCACTGTGAATTTCATTGTGACTTCTGCTTAACATAGAAGTCTCATTTGATAGTAGATTTCTCCTGGGAATATCATTCTTACTTAAATATTTCTTTCATACTCTTGCAAACCTTATAAACTCCCACTCCCTGATGCTGTAGCTGAGGTTGCCTTTGATATCCTTTGCATACTTTATTGGATTCAGTCATCCTGTTGCTTTCTTCTGTTTACTTACGTTGCTTTTCATATGTTTTGACTTCCTTCTCAGTAGTCCTTGCGAAATTTGTTTATGTATTTTTTTTATTTGTTTATTGTGATGTGGTGGTGGTGGAGAAAATTTTGCAAAAATATGAAAGGGTGTGGTATGAATATGTTTTTGTGTGTGTGATGATAAAAGGGTTCAACGAAAATATGACCACGCCCAGATAATATTCTTTTCATGTTGCTCAGGAGTAGTTAATAGAACATGATCTTTTCAGTTTCGTTTCTTACAAATATGAAACATTTTGTTGGTAATTTAATAGAAATATTAATGTTATTATTTTCTGCAATTCTGTTTCTTCGTCTACAAGAAGCATTAATTTATCGACAAATTAATAACAATTTATGGAATAAATACAAAAAATAAAATTCACTTCATGCGAAGAAATCCGATAAAATAGTAAAATTGCACACGCTGGCAAATATGTATTTTTTTCTATGCATATATAACGTGCATTTGGAACTTATTTTAAATATAGTAGACTTGTGTCGAAACACATTTTATTTGGTTCTCAATATTACATGATTAAAATGTTATAATACATGTGTTTGTGAACCAAATACGGCTTTGTTTGTGATACAAATACTGCTGTGTTACCGTTATGCTCTGTTGAGAGCAAAATAATAAAATAGGGAGAAAGAGATTTTGTTCGCAGCCTAAGTAAATTTATACCGTGGTTGGTTGGTTGGTTGAAAAGGCTGCAAGATAGCACGGTGTCTAGCACACTTAGGCTAAAGAAGCTCATTGTGATACCTGCATTTCCTCTATAGCAAACTATTGACTAGTTGACTAGTCGTCTAGCCAATTTGCCCTTTCAATGAATTTGTCTATAAGACCTACAGGAATATCCTGCAGGGCTACGGTGCCAACTAAATATGTTCCGAATATCCTACTTCTCAGTCCTGCCAGAGCAGAGCCATCCAAGAGAAGGTGTTTCGTCGTTTCCTCGTCCTCTTCCATGCAGCATCTACAGAGAGTGGAGTTTCTATGTCTCAATCGTAGGGCGTGTTTTCCTACAAGACAATGTCCCGTAAGTGTTCCTATCATTGTGGATAACCTGCCTCTTGGCAAGTTAAGTTGTTGCCTAGTCCTCTTCCTGTCCACCTGTTGCCAGAGGACCCTGGCTTGTTTGCAAGTTGAAGTAAGTCTCCACTTGTCCTTGAACATATTATCGGCCAACTGCCTGATCTGCAAACGGCAGGTAGAGATTGGCATACTAACACCTTCTTTTGCCGGAAGAACCTGTGCCGTAGTACTCTGTCCAGCTAACGCATCTGCCTGGAATGTCACTGTGTCCCGGTACCCAGATGAGCCTGATGTTAAAATACTCTGCCATCATCCTAAGTGATGAGTGGCATACTTTCACCGTCAGGAACGTAGCAAACATGGCTTCCGTGGATTTTATGGCGGCCTGGCTATCTGTGTAGATACATATTGTGACACTACTTTTCAGTAGTTCAGCAACCTTCAGTATGGCTGTAATTTCCGCCTGAAATACACTACAGTGATTTATTTGCATTTAGGTCCGGTGAATGGACCCCATAGCCTACTTGCTCGTCCAACTTTGTTCCATCCGTAAAAAATCTGATACTACTGGTATCCCCTTCCAGTGACTTTTCCCAGGTATTCCTGTTCGGAATAGAAGTCCTTAGATTTGTCGCTGGTAGAAGGTAGGGGATACAGTAGTCCGTTTTTACGGGAATAGAGTTGAACCGGTGTAGTAATTCAGCGTGTCCGGAATGCACCGACATCATGACGCCACAATCTCTGATTCTCACCACGGATGCCGATTCGGCCATGATATCAGGAGTACAGATGTTCAGAATAGCACTAAGTGCAGTATCTGACGTCGTGCCCATTGCCCCACTAACGCTAATCAGTGCTTATCTTTGAATTTTCATCAAGGAATTCTTTATATATTTGTTTTGGAGGGACTTGCACCAAACTACGATGCCATACAGAAGTATTGGTCTGACTATTGCCAATTATACCGTGGTGACACGCTGGAAAATAACAGCCCGGAAATATATTGCAGGAGCCATGTCTATCTTTGCAAGCATGGTGTTAATGAATTGCAGATCTACTGTTTTTTGTTTCTTTGTTGTCTGTCGCGTTTTTGTTTTCAGTTGTCTTCAGCAAACAATGCCACATTAGGGTCATAAATACATATATAATAACCTATTAGTCATTGTCTCAAACATATAATATTGAATAGCAAACACAATGTGTTTGGACGCAAGTATACTATATTTGCGAAGAGCTATACTTGCGTCCGTTATATTTGCGTACCTATTTTTCCATCCAAAAAACAACAAAAGACAGATTGTTCAGGGTGTATGCATTATTCTCTCATAAATGTCCGTGATTACATATGTAACTGAATTGAGTGTTTCTTATATTGACTGATCTATTGCGTTTTAGTTTCATGCATTTATTCGTTAATCGTTCGTTTCGGATGAAATACACGAATGCTATGACGTAAGTATATGGCTGTTTAGGATAAAGCACGCAAACGGCTCCACATAAATGTACATATGCATCTTTGCACAGAAACATGCTAATGTTTGCATTTAAATATTAGTGTGTTTAGAAGTTGTAAATATATGAATATTTGTAGTGTGTTTCAAGCATATACATGGGTCCTGCAGAATGTGTTTGAGAGAATATGTTACAGATGCCGCTCTTTTTCGGCGTGTATGAAATCACGCAAGCAATTTCCCTTACTATCTCGTAATCGGCGGAGGGAATTCTGCGCCTTCTTAACCAATGTCACTTACTATTATTTAATCGTCTGAAACCTTTCGTTCTCATAATTTAAAAAAATGGTTTCTCATTGCATCCCTTGAAGGAATTGGGGAGAGCTTCTCACAACCAGTGAGCTGTGCGCTTTCTAGTTCTATACTCACTGATTAGGACTTACAGTTTTTACACCGATTCCGAACGGTATTTTGAGAATCTTTTTCATAGCTAAATAGTCGACAGTGTGGCAGTCACTATGCGACGCGACCGTCGCTGAAGGTAATTTTAAGGTGGTCAGAGCAGGGATCGTCCTGTTAACAAAAACGGCGAGTACGGTCGTCGTTGGAACCAAGAGCTATATCATTTATATTCTGACGTGGACATATCTAGGCGAATCAAATTAGGCCAGTTGCTGTGCCTAGGCCATGTTATCAGATGCGAAGCCAGCCAGCAGGAAAAGAGCACGACCAAGACTCCGATTCAAACACCAGGCCGAAGAATCCCTCCGGATCTGGCGTGAAAAGGCGAGGCAGAGAACCAGTTGGAGAAATATGTTAAAATTCGTTTAATTTGTTTATCGGACCTCATGAGGTTGTATAATAGTCAATAAAAGAAAGGAAGAAGTTAGTCGAAATCTCGAAACGATGGAATCCTGGTGCAGTATGAATACAGTATAAACAAATTTTTCGGACACTTTAAACAACTTGTTCGCAGTCGCTTAAAATGAACACTTCTATTAAATATCAAGGACACAAACCAGTTGAATTTAAAACAAATCAAATTCAGAATTTTATATTTTTTGTTGTAGCAGATTTACTAAATCTTAGAGAAACTAGATGGCATTTCATCTTTCTCATGCTTGCTATTTTCCATAGCAAACCAAATCTTTAATACAAAATTACATACATTTAATTTACTACTTCATAAACATATTTATGGCCAAACAAAGTAACCCACCACCCAGGCTGAACTTTTTTGCTGGCCTCTGGTCTTTATCAATAACTGTATGCGTGTGTATATGTTTCCCTTGCAGTTGTTATACTTGTGGCCTCGTGCTTTCGCTCGTATCCTGGTGCTTTGTTGAATTTCTCCCACACACACATTCCATTGTTTTTCTTCCGTTTGTATAGTGTAAAGTAATGTATGGTATGTTTGTATTGCAAGGATATTGTATATATGTATGAGTATTTGCGTGTATTGGCAGTGTAGATGTGTTGGGGTTTCTTTAAATAATAGGCCCCCTTATACACACATTCGAGAATTCCTTTCTCTTCTGTTTTCGTGTGATAAAATTTGTTATTTATAATATTTATAAATTTTATGTTTTTGCTGTGACGAACCGCTGCTTTCGCTACTATGGTTGTTTTATTTTGTTTACGATTGGCCTGGGTAACTCCATTATAATGGTCAGTAAACATTGTGTGTTCTGTATTTTTTTTTCATATTTCGGGGCCAACCAACAACAACCGTTCCCTTCGATCCTTAGCAGTGTTTTTGTTATTTTTAGCCTGTGCTAGTTTGGCTAATGGAATGGGCCTTCAGGCTTTCAGCCTCACAAATGTTTATTCTTTCTGGTTGAAATTTTGCTGGATTTTTTTTCGGATTGAAAAATTAAATATTGTTTGAGGTTGGTTGTGTTGTCATAAGAAGGAAGGGTAGGGTGGTTTGCGAATACAGGGATTTTGATAATGGCAAATATTTATGGAGCATACTGTGTCTCGAATGAATAACTTGTAGTGGAATGAAGAGACACCAAGCATGTTAATAGGGGATTCTGTGCTAAGAAAGTTATTGTGGTAAATTTATGGTGTTCATGGGTAATTCAACAACAACATATTATAATCACCACATTGTAAGTAGTGTATAGTATTGAGACCAAATGTTTTAATGATTGTTTAAACTCGTTTAAACCATTTTCGTTAGAATATCTGGTTGGTTGACACTATGACCCTCGAAAACAGTAACAACTCGCAATTTTATACGAATCTTATCGAAACTTTTTACGGAGGGCAACAAATTTGTGAGTGTGTTTTTTAAATACCGTCGTTCCTCTTTTCATAGGGTTGTTTTTGCATTATGAACTTATGACCTAAATGTGGAAAATTAAAATTGGCCTCAATTAAATTTTGGGATCTTCATACTTATATCATTTTGGGGAAATTTGTTAGCGGATACAATTTTTTTTCAAACACCACCTATTCCGATGTACATCAAAAAGTTGCAACAACATTTTACAAAATTTTAAAAAACATCAACTAAACTTTAATAATTTTAAAATAATCAGGGATGATTTTTATTTATCTGACCTTTTTATTCTATATCTCTATTAATGCACGCTGAACAATAACGGCCTCTCTAACATATTTTGCAGGAACCATGTATATGTTGGAAACACATTTCAAACATTAATATATTTGCAAGTCCCAAACTCACTTGTGTTTAAATGTACACTAGTGCGTACCGACCATACAGGCAGCTGAAAAAAAGTGATCCGTACGCCCCCTGATATGAAGTATATTTTTAAAACATTATCAAAAAAATTTTTTTTTATGCCGACTGTAGAGGTCGCTGTTTTACGTTTTTCTTGATATCTTCTGTGTTTACAGTCGCATCTTAAAGTGTGATATATTGATGTTTTCGTCTCGAGGAGACAAATTTTTTCGCTTCAAAATCATCGACCTTAGTTACCCCCTGCTGGTACTTATCCCTTATATCTCAGTTGCTTAAAGCTCGCAAAAAATCACGAAACTTTTGCTAAGAAAGTATTCCGGTAATTCCAGCAGCAGAAAAGTCTTAAAAATGCTTCTGTTTGTTTTCGCCGAATGTAGGGGTAAACTTTTGTAACTTTTCATTGTATCTTCGGTATTTACAGTCGGATATTGAAGTGTGATATATCTATGGTTTTGTATTGAAGGGACCAATTTTTTTTCTCAAAAGTCATTAACCACAAATACCCCCTTCTCGTACTGACGCATCGTATTTCAACTTTTACAACAACAGATACAAAAATTAAATTATGCAAATTTTAATCTTTCATGTTTTGACGTGATTCAAGTTGGCTGTATTTTTGGCGACTGTCAAGTTTAGAATAAATGTGACCTATGCGTTGGTTATCGGTGACCGCCATAGCGGATTCATGTACTACATGCACGAAACGCTCGGTGTTTTGAGAATGGCATGGATAAGCTGCAAAAATAATTTAGTTTAAAAGAAAGCTTTTAAGTTAAGTTATTTTCCGTATTCTTACCTGGTAATTCGATTATTTCGTTTGAAGATTGTAAGCCTTCCAGCTGATCTTGAGTATAGAACTGCAAGCATGGAGGCTCAGTCAAGTGGAATTTATTCCAATTGATCATATCGACGTATGAGTCACTCTCAAAGTTGATAAAATTATCTACTTCTGGACCAAACATTTGACGAATGCATGTCGTTACTTCATTGCGGGCAGATAGAATCTTCTCATAACCATGTGAACGTACTAGCGGATCTTGGTCTGTTATCATCGACAACAGAACGTTCACGGAGTGGAAAAAGTACGCATTATTTGCGATGAACGGACGAAGGACCTGTTGAACATCTATCGGCAAATGGCGGATCCAAGATATATATTGGAAAACGTGGCGACTTCCATGAATTGCCAGTGGTTGGCTTTTCACCAGAAACCAGAATGGCGCATACCCTTTCATATCGAACTCTGCTAGTTTGTTCAATGTCATCGAAGGTTGCCTACACGTTACATAATATCGGAGGATTCGAGAGGCAGTTGTTAGCCAGCGCGCTGTACTGATAGCTCCGGGCTTCTCGCTGGCTAATTTTTCATCGCATTCTCCGGAATGACCGGCTCGTATCATACGATATAAATAAAGTTGGTCGCCTTGAACATTCCATCCATCTATGTTTGCTGGCATTTCTCCCATTGTAATGCGTCCTAAATTTATGTTGACCTGACCAATTGGAATAAGCAAAAAATTATTCGAATTATTAACTAATTAAATGCTAACAATTACATTAACGTATATAACTCTCAAGCAAGTCTACTAAAAACTATTTTTATATCAAACTTACAGAATAGTGTGTGCAATTTTGAATGCATTCTCCGATACTTCCTGGCCATATTCCAGGGCCTTTCTGTTTCTCAAGCAATGATCTCAACAGGGCGTTGAATGGGTAATTCGTTGAAATGAAAAAGGCACATGAACCATTGCAGCGGTCTATGTAAATGTATTTCCATTCTTGGAATGACTCCATTTTTGTAGCCATTTTTGTAGCCAGTATTCGCAACTTATTGCAACTAAGTCATCGGTATTGCAATTTTCATCACTCAAATACTTCACGATGCTCCTCTGGATTCCCAAAGCAGTTCTGTCAGTGGGTGTAGAATAGCCAATGAATTTGGAATCTGGCTCTTTAACAAGCGTAATGTGTTCTTCTTTTACAACAACATTTCGCGTCACATTTGCTTCAGTCACTCTTTTCAAAGTTGGCTCTTTCTTGCCATCGAAAGAGGTGCACGTTAAGCGTCCATGACACCTTGCCGCGGCTATTGCTTCTTTACGGAACTTTATACGTTCTCTTTGTATTTTGCCTTTGTCGATGATGATCAAAGATCTCACATATATTTTCTGCTGTTTCTGGTGATAGCTCTTCTCTGGCTTTTGCAGTAATCGACAATCTTAGATCCTTTATTAGCATCGTCGCGAGCAAGGCACCGTACCGAACTGAGGTGTCACTGCGATCCAAAGCTGCACTAAAATTACGCAATGAAATGTCCGCAACTGTAAATTTTTTTTTAAACATCTGTGAGAAACCGCCAAAATTTTCTACAAATTCCAGATCTTCTTCGCTGTCAGGTTGATACCCAACCGTGTCGAACTCGCTGGGCACCGCATTCGTTGATCCAACAATTGATGACATTTGTACACAGTCACCGTTCATCGACATTGTATCAAAAACATCATCTAAAGACAGCAATCGTGGACCGCACTGATCGATGAAGAAATCCTTTGCAGAGTCTGGTATTTTATCAGAAGCGGTGCAATTGCAGGGAATACTCCTTTCAATGCCGCACTTACAGTGCAAAATCAAGAATAAACTATTCCACTCACTTACATCGTACTTCGATGCATTTTTAAATATTTTGTAGTAATTTTTTAGAAGCTTGTCCAAATGTTTACGAACAGCTGTCACCGATAAGATTGGAATTTCTGCGCGCTTCCACAAAAGCCTAATTCGTTTAAAAACCTCTTGTTTAAAAGCACCGAACTTTCGATTTGGATCCCTGTTATGATGCAGGTACAAAAAGTAATTAATAACATCGCACTTCATCGGTTATTTATTGGTATTTAAATCACTGATAGTAAAAGAAATTTTTTATGAATGTTTATTGAAATTTAAATATTTATTGATGCTTCAATGAGCTACGCTTTATAACTGAAGTATTTGACTAATTTAATAAATCATAGACGCAATTACAACAGTCATGTCATGGGTAAAACGATTAGCAGTAGTAAAACAATGTAAGAGAGTAGTAACGGTACGAATTATGTTCTTGAAACAAAATAATTTCCAGTTGAGGATGAGGAAAATAGCATGACTTGATAGTATTCTGTGCTCAACTTAATAATTTTCGCTTAGCCAAGATTTTTTCTAAACTTGAGAGCCGCCAAAAAGAAAGGCAACTTGAATCACGTCGAAATATGAACGATTACAATTTTCATAATTTAATTTGGTCTTAAATTTTTTTATTTCTTGTTGTATAAGTTGAAATACGATGGGTAAGTTAGGAAAGGGGGTACTTGGGGTCAATGACTTTTGATACACAAAATTTTGTATTTTTAAAACAAAACCATAGATATATCACACTTCAATATTTTATTTTATTTATTTTTTATTTATTTATTTCCATTCCAGTAATACAAAGCCAAAAAGGCCAATAAAATATATTACATAGTATATACACCTGAGTAAAACATTTTTAACTTAAAACTAAGTGAACTTATAAATAAGTTAAAAAGAAAATGCAGTTTGAGGAGAAAAAAAAAAGAAAAAGCTAAACTTTTGGCTCCCCAGCCATAAAATTAAAAAAAAAAATTATCAGAAATGATCAAAGAAATAATCAGAAAAAAACGAAAACAAAAAAAGAAGAAAACATGTCCCAATAAGGAGTATCCCGCAAAGAATATATACAAGTAAAATAAGTAAGCAAAATATTGACATTAAGACCCTATTTAGCACAGACCGAAAATTTTCAATAATACGAGCAATGCCAAAAATTAGAAAGCCAGATTAAAATGTTCTAAAAGTTTAAGGCGAAAAGAATTATTTGAGTGCGAAAAAACGCGTAATTCGAGTGGCAGACTATTCCAACATCGTGCAATTCTTACTAAAAATGACCTTGAATATAGATTTCCACAGATTTGAGGAATGAAGATTTGAGGGCTCCTAGTAAAACGAGAAAAAGAAAAAAGATTGCACAAAGTAGTTGGTCTACCCATTTTCATCACGGTATAAAAAAGAGACAAGTTACGGTAATTCACAAAATCAGAAAATGAACATCCAATAAAACGTTTAACGTAACCAGAAATATGAACTCGACGGTTTACAGCATACACAAATCTAGTGATGGTATTCACAATACGATTTAGTTTATTTAAATGTGTGCCTATAGTACCCGTGACAACCTCAAAACCATATAAAACTTGTGACATTAAAAGAGCATGCGCCAATCTCCGCTTAACACGAAAAGGAAGGTATATATTAGAGGAATAAATATTTCGCAGAGAAGACCATACTTTGCCCGATAAAGTATCGATGTGAAATTTAAAGGAAAGTTCAGAATCAATAACAACACCAAGGCACCTATGATGGTTGACAAATACAACTTCATCTTGACTTAAGAAAATACGCAAATTAGGCATGGTACGATTTGGAGAACCAAACATGATCGCTTTCGTCTTCGAGGAATTTATAGTTAGATTGTTTATAGATGCCCAATGAACAACATTAACCAGGCAATCATTTATGACTCCTTCACAGATATCAGATGAAGCATGATAACCATTAAAAAGCAAAAATATGTCATCAGCAAATAACAAGGTTTGACAATTCCTAGAGTCAGTGAAACGCCATAGATCATTAACATAGAGAATGAATAAGAGAGGACCCAAGACAGAACCTTGGGGTACACCAGAACGTAGAGGAAGCATGGCAGATTCGGCGCCATTTAAAACAACGAATTGTGACCTAGCATACAGGTAAGAGAACACTAGCTTACAAGCAGATTTTGAAAAATTGAACTCATCCCGGAGTTTATTGATAAGACGAACAAAGTCAATAGAGTTAAAAGCTTTGGAAAGGTCAAGAGAAATAAGGACACTAAATTTGCCATAATTTATCTGTTCTCTTATAGAATCAGTCATTTTAAGGAGCAAATGAGTTGTATTATGACCCTGGCGAAAAGCATATTGCGAGTCATTTATATAATTCAAACAGTTTTGCAAAATTTGGTCCTTTATAATATGCTCTACGACTTTGGACAAAGCAGGAAGTATTGAGATAGGTCTGAGGTCATCAGGATCATGAACTATTTTAGACTTAGGTATAGGAACAACGCGAGCATTTTTCCATACAAGGGGAAAAGTTGAAGTCATTAAGATAGAATTTATTAGGTCAACAAGAACACATGAAACATAAGAAAAAATAGATCTAACAAAATTAATCGGAATTCCGTCCACCCCCACTGATTTCGATTTAACTTTACTCAAAGCCGCAATAACTTCCAACTCGTCTACACACCGAAAAGAAAAAGAGCCATTAGAATCACCAAAATGTTCAAAGTCAATATCATAATCAGCATTATCCTGAGACGCAAAACCTGCAAAGAAGTCATTAATGTTATTAACATCAATATCAAAACGGACATCATCACTCCCAGCACAGCCAGAAGTTCTCAGTACTTTCCACAAGCCGGCAGAATCAAGACCCCAAAAGAGGGCAGAAAAATATTTTCTTTTAGCTTTACGAATGACGTTTTTAGCTCTATTTCGGTATTTACAAAAAGTCCTCCAGTTTTCATTAGAACGGTCACATAGAAACGCAGCAAAAGCAAGATCTCTCAGAGATCTAGCCAACCGTATGTCATTAGTATCCAACCAATCATCGTCGGAGACACGATTTTTCTTCCTAACAACAGGAACATAAGAAAATAAATCACTAAGTAGAGAGCATACATAAGAACATTTAGTGTCAACATCAGTAGCATTTAGAACAATATTGGAATCAAACAATCGTAAATAAAGGAACAATCCATCCCAATCAATGTTATTGTAGTCCCGGTATTCCAAAAAACTCGGACGACTATGATAGCTCAAAGAGAGAGATGCAAAAATGAGCGCATGATCAGAAACCGACGGACATTGTACCTGATCAGTAAAGCTCTCAAGTGACATGTCACTTACCAGCATAAAATCAATCAGCGAAGTAGTTCGCCTTCCTAAGTCAAAATGAGTTGGTTTAGTATTATGGACAATAGATAGATCATACCTAGTACAGATAGAACGAAAAGCATTTGCCCTAGACGGATTAAATAAATTGCAATTGAAGTCGCCAAGAACAACAATATTACCATAATTAGAGAAAAGCTCACTATGGCAGTTTTCAAATTCATCCAAATTACCAGAAGGCAAGTAAACAACACCAAACAACAACTTAATATCACCAAAACACAGTTCAAGAAACATGGACTCACAATGAGGATCTGAGATTTTAAAGACATGTTTATAATGCAGTCCATTTGAAATAAAAATACCTACACCACCACCCCTAGCAGAAAATTGACGATCATTACGGCACAACTTGTACCCAGGAATAGAAATCGCACGATCAGCTATCTCAGATGAAAGCCAGGTTTCAGAGATGGCAAACAGGTCAAAAGTATTACCGTTAAGTATCGATTTAATTTCATCAAGTTTAGAAGACGGTTTAATACTTCTGCAGTTCAGATGTGCGACATTCAACTGATTTTGGAAAGGGAGTAGTACAGTCTTAAGGTACGAGTTACTACTTACTATAGGACCGAGGTTTTCGTTAAGAGACTACTGTAAATACCGACTGTATATCCGACTGTAAATACCGAAGATACAATGAAAAGTTACAAAAGTTTACCCCTACATTCGGCGAAAACAGACAGAAGCATTTTTAAGACTGTTCTGCTGGAATTACCGAAATACTTTCTTAGCAAAAGTTTCGTGATTTTTTGCGAGCTTTAATTTTCTGTAATTAGGGTGGCACATTAGGGTGGTAGCAACTGAGATATAAGGGGTAAGTACTAGAAGGGGCTAATTAAGGTCGATGATTTTGAAGCGAAAAATTTGTCTCCTCGATACGAAAACATCAATATATCACACTTTAAGATGCGACTGTAAACGCAGAAGATATAAAGAAAAACGTCAAACCGCGACCTCTACAGTCGGCATAAAAAAAAAATTTTTTTTTTAAATGTTTTGAAAATATACTTCATACCAAGGGGCGTACGGCGAATTTTTTTTTCGGTTCGCCCTAATGTACACATCATCATGTTTAATGGCAAAAATGTATGCTTTTACGTAGAAACGTATGTGTATTTCCCTCCAAACATAATAATACCTAAAAACGAATTATTCTTCTATTTCAATATGCTCACAAGTCATAACAGCCTAAGTTGATTCTAAAAATTGTCAGGAAGAGCAGGTTAAAGTTTAATATCTTTACTGGAAATCAGGAGACGGAGATTTTGTGATAACTTTGTTACAGATAACAAGGAAACGAATGCTTTTACTTACTTCTTAACCAAAAAAAGTGTGACACGGTGACTTCTCAAAATATTTTTTAAATTTTGTCCTAACTCGAGTTAGGCTGTTATGGTTTGTGACCACAGATATATGTAAGTCTTCTTTATTATAATTAATTTTATCAATGTAAATCCATATTTATAAATAATTAATACAAAAAATTAAAAGATTTAAAACGGCCTTTTTTACATTTGGGCGCATTGAATATTTGTTTTTTTTTTCATGAAATGAGATTTTTTTTTCATGAAATGAGAATCTGCTGCTCGTTTGCTTCTCCTTTCTTTGTTGTCCCTCACGTTTTTGTTTACGGAAGGTTTCAGCTATGCGGTGGTACACAAAGAATTTATTTATATACAAATCTAGTTCGTGCAAACCAAGCGTTTATTTCACAAATGAACCGCTGTTCCGATTTTCGCAGTAAAAGCTCGAAGAGAAAAGGGGCTTCACGTTGTTCCTGTTTCTTTCCTCAAAATCGTTTCTCACTTTGGTAGCACACATACATATATACGAAACATATAGAAAAACTAAAGTAACATCACAAACCGTCCGAGCCTTCGTTTATCCTTTTTTTTTACTGATCAAGCGCTTTTGATATCCTCTGTCCGATGAAACATTGACGCCTAAATATATGAAATTAAAACGCAATACATTAGCCAAAATAAGAAACACTGACTTCCTCTGCATTTTACACGCACGTTCAGGAATATTTATGACTCACTGACTGAGAGAATAATGCAAAAATGCAGATACACTTACAAGATAGACTCTCTCGTTGTCACTCATTTATTCGCTTACTCTCGAGAGAGCATAGACAGTGCAACAAACACAGCGGTATTTTTATCACAAACATAAATATATGTGGATGGCAAACACATGTATTATAACATATTAATCATTGTCTCTCAAACATGTAACATTGAATAGCAACCACAATGTGTTTGGACACAACTATATTATATTTGCGACAAGTTCCAAACACACTTTATATTTGCATCGAAACAACAAAAAAATAAAGTTTTTTCAGTGTTTAGGGATATAGTTTTCAAATAAGAAATTTTGCAAAATGCATCCTCATGATTTCTATAGCTATTTCAGATCTAGCCGCAGATCTTCATCACTGCTTGTTTGGAAGGATGCTATTGAAAACTCATCAAACTAAATGCAAATGAAAGCTGATTTCAATTGAGAATTTCCAACTACGCAAGTGTTCGAAAAATATCGCACGCAAATTACACAAGATTACATAAAAGACAGCATAATTCTTACATGCAATAACAATTGCATGCAGTTTCGTCATCCTCTACGTTTTTAAATTCATCAGGGATGATTTTAGTTCAAATTTGAATTCACTAATTGAAATTTAAAAACTTAATTTTAAATTAAAAATACATAAATTCAAATTTTAAATACAACACTTAAAATTAAACATTGTTTTAAATTTTAAATAGTACCATAATTGATATTCAAAAGACATACATTCAAAATTTAAAATGCATCTATTGAAAATTAATGTACTCTAGATAAAAATTATTAAAAAATATTGAAAAAAATTTATTAAAAATTTAAATAAATAGATATTTTTCCATTGGTTTCCATGAAGGGACAGTGGCAGCTTTTCACAATCAGTTAGCGGTCTGATTTCTAGTTGTGCTCCAACTGATTGAGACCTACAGTTTTACACCGATTCAGAACGATAATGTCACGACAGTGCCGCCGTGATGAAACGAGATGAACGCCATCGAAATAAGTGTAAGGTGGTCAGAGTAGGGATCGAATCTACGTTCTCATGTGCAACAGTCGCGCACACTAACCAATGCACCACGACAAATTCGAATTAAAAAGTGGAGTAAAAAAAATAACAATGGTTTCCCATTACATCTCATGAAGGGATTGGTGAGAGCTCCTCACAAGCAGTAAGCTGTGCGCGTTCCAGTTTTACACCTACTGATTGGGTCCTACAGTTTTACCCCAATTCCGAACGGTATTTTGAGAAGCCTTTTCATGACTAAGTACTCGATAGTGTCGCCCTCACTAAGCGAGGTGTCCGTCGTTGAAAGAAATGTAAAGTGGTCAAAGCAGGGCTCGAACCCACGTTCTCAAGTAGAAGAGCAGCGGCCAAACAATCGTTTGAAGTTGTCACACGATTACGTTTATGGTCAATTGAGAGCAAACGCGGCACCCATCTTGCAGACAGCTTTCTTAAACCCAATTGATCATTTAAAATCGAAACCACACTGCCATATGAAATACCTATGACATCAACAATCTCACGCACTTTTACTTTTCGATCAGCCAACACCATATCGTGGATTTGTTTCGATATTTTCGGGTGTATTGACCTCAATTGGCCGTCCAGAATGTTCAACGTCATTTGTACTTGAAAATCGATGGTGCAGAGTCCGCATGGTATTTTGCTTGGTTTAATGAGCACTCGAAATTCACTTTTTTCCATTTGTAAAAAAAATTAACCCAATAAAAAGTAAATTTAGAAAAGCCAAAGTGGAAGATGTTTAAAAAAAGAAAATTTTTGTAAATAAGTGCAATTTTTAAAAAAAAAGCAAATTTTCTCAAAAAAAAAAATACTTTCCATATTCTTAAACAAAGTACATTTTCTTAAAAAAAAACCTTATCTTAAAGAAGTACATTTAAAGAAGTACATTCTTTTACAAAAATTACCTTTTCTTAAAAATTTTTTTTTTCAAAATAAGTACATTTTCTTGAAAAAGGTAATTTTCTGACAATAAATTGCCCTCTCTTAAAAACCCAAATTTTCTTTAAAAAGTACCTTTTTTTGTGAAACAAATTAACTTTTCTTGAGATAAGTACCTAGTCTTGAAAGTGTACCTATTCTTTAAAAAGAACCAATTCTAAATAGTCATGTTCGACAATAAGCGCAACCGAGTGTCCACTTCAGAGAAGTGTTTGGCTATGTTCATTCGCAATCCGTAGTTTTTGAGTCGTTTCGTAACCGTGGATGAAACATGAACCCACCACAACACATTAGAGACCAAGGAACAGTCAAAGCAGTGTCGTCCTACAAGGCCATATCGACAGTTTTTTTGGGAGGCATCCGATGTCATTCACATCGAGTACATTGAAAAAGGTAAAACTATCACCGGCGAATATTATTCAAAGGGATTTAGAATTGATGTATTTTAAATTTCAATTGATGTCTTTTAAATTTCAATTGTTATCTTTTAAATTCAAATTGATATTTTTTATATGTCAATTGATGGTGTTTAAATTTGATGGTTTTTAAAATCAATTGAAATTTGAAATACATCAATTAAAATTTAAAACACATCAATTCAAATTTGAAATACACCAATTGAAATTTAAAAATCTAACACAAAATCGGTTAATAATTTTTAAATTTCAAACCACGAATTTTAAATTTCAATTGATGTATTTCAAATTTTTAATTCACATTGATGTATTTTAAATTCAAAATAGAATTTTCAAATTTCAATTGATATTTTTCAAAACTAACTTGATATGTTTTAAATTTCAATTGGAAATGGTGTAGTATCGAAATTTATTTAATGAATTTTGAATTTCAATTAATTTTACTTTATGGCTTTCAATTTGTTTATGCTTTTAGATTTGAATTGTTATTGATAACATTTTAAATTCAATAGATAACTGCTCTTTTCAATTGGTGTCCTTGAAATTCCCATTCATGTCTTGTACGTCATATTTCCTGGGTATATACAATATTAATTAAGGGATTGGAATTGTGATTTGAATTTTATTGAAAATTGGAATTCTAATTGTTAGATTTGAATTCCAAGTATTTTTTTTTAAATTTATATTGATGTCTCTTGAATATCGATTGATATGAATTTGATTTCCTTTCTTGAGTTTTTGATAACAATTGAGGAACTTTGAATTTTAATTGATTGGTTTTGAATTTTACTCAATGAGTTTTATAACGTGAATTGATGTGTTTTAAGTTTTAATGTTCAATTGATTATATTCGATTTTATTTTAGATTAGTAGGATCTCAATTCAAATCTTTTCTATTGAAATTTACTTTTTATAAAATTCAAGTGATATATTTTAAATTGGAATTGAAATGGTTGGCCATTACATCCCACGAAGGGAGGAATTGGGGGAGCTTCTCACAACCAGCGAATAGTGCGGTTTTTAGTTTTACACTTACTGCTGGAACCTACAGTTTTACACCAGTTCCAAACTAAAGTTTGAGAAGATTTTTAAATTCGAAATGGTATTTAAAATTTCAGATATGATTTTAAAATTTTACTTGACTGTGTTTTTTAAATTTAGATACATATCTTTTTAAATTTTAATTTGATACTAGTAGTATGGCATATATCGAATCACAGCAGAATTTTTATATTTTATTTCAAAATTGTTAATTAATAAAACTTAAATTTCTTTTTCCGTTTCAGGTAAGCTCCAAAATACCCAGTAAATCGACATATTTTTGTAAGTACGTAATCAATTTATCTTTCAATAATGAAATTCACTCATCTTCTATATGACATTTATTGTCACGAAAATATCACATCGAAATCGTTTCGAGTAGAGTTAGCAAGATCATTTGGCTCTGTTCAATAAGAACTGGTAAATAAATCAAAATTTATTTTTAATTGATTACTGATAGTGATACTTGTCTAAAATCGTCACTAATAAAGGGTTTTTCAATAAGAGCTCTACAAAAGTTTTTTTTAAATAAAACAAAACCGGTTTTAGATACCAATGAAATTTTTTATTCCTGTGAAAGTACGTTCGATGCCATTATGTATGGAACTCGATTTCTTTTGCATGGCCACCACGGGCACCCTTGCAGAAGTCCAGACGCTGAACCCAATTTTCGACGGTTTTCAAGCATAAATCGGCCGATACTGTTGCAATTTCACGTTCGATATTCGTACGAAGTTCATCAATCGTCGCTGGCTTGTTGGCATAGACCATAGACTTGACGTAGCCCCACAGGAAATAATCTAACGGCGTCAAATCGCACGACCGAGGCGGCCAATCGACTGGGCCATATCGTGAGATAACACGTTAACCAAACTTGGTTTCCAATAAATTGATTGTGGCATTCGCTGTGTGGCTTGTGGCGCCGTCCTGTTGGAACCACATGTCCTCCAAGTCCATATTATCCAATTGGGGCCAAAAATATTCGGTTATCATTGAACGGTAGCGACTCGCATTCACAGTAATGTGCCGGTCTTGATCATCACGGAAGATGTACGGCCCAATGACGCCGCCGGCCAATAAACCTCACCATACCGTAATTTTTTCGGGAGGCAATGATGACTCATGGATTACGTGTGGATTGCTGTCTGACCAATAACGCATAGTTTGCTTATTGACGAAGCCATTTAGCCAGAATTGAGCCTCATCGCTGAAGATGATTTTCCGATGAAAATCCGAATCATTTTCAAGTTGTTGGTCAGCCCAATTCACGAACATACGACGCTTATGGTGGTAAGTATGTAGACCAAGATCTTTTCGCAAAATTGTAAGGATGTAGACCAAGATCTTTTCGCAAAATTCGCCACAACGAAGTCACACAGATGCCCAACGCTTGAGAACGACGTGTGAGAGACACATTTGGGCATTCTTGAACTGAAGCCTCAGCGGCAGCAATATTCTCGACACTACGGGCACTTCGTTGTCTCACTGGCACGGGAACATTTTGTACTGTGCCTGTGGTTTCAAATTTTTCCACTAGACGCTCAATTGTTGATCTGGTAGGACGATTATGACGACCATAAATTGGACGTAGCGCTCTTAAAGTTGAGGCCACTGACTCCAAATTTCGGTAGTAAATTTTAATAATTTCGACTCGTTGTTGGCTCGTATATCTTTCCATGATGAAATGGCAAACCTTACTGAAGAGAAATGTCAAAAGAGCGGGAAAAAATATGGCGCCGTTTGCTGTCCCTATCAATTTACTTTTGTAGCGTCTCTGTTGAAAAACCCTTAATATAGTTTCTTAACAAATCGCCAACTGTCAAAACGATATTAAAAATAATACTAAAATTGTTTATTTCTAGTAAAAGTGTGTCCACCTGCCAATGGACTTTGACGTCAACAGATTATATTTTAAATGAAATTTCTCTTAAGACCCCGCCGCTCAGAATTTGCTGGTCACACAGTTTTATATCTAGTAAAATATCGAAAAGTTCGTCTGTTATGTTTTAAAATTTTATTAGCTTATTAGCCACCTGACTACAAACAAACGTTTAATCGTTGTATTGCTAAACCTGCCACACAGACGTCAACAGCAGCGCGACTAATGTCGTTTTCGTCATAATTTCCATCTTAAATTTATGTGGGATTCGCCAACTAGGGAAACGATATGGAAATTAACAAAATCAGTGATATACAGTTGCGGGCAAAATAATAGACGTGTTTCGTCTAAATACGAATGTATTTTTTTTTTTTTACAAATTTTGTTTATTTTGATATTAATAGTTAACTATATGAAAGACGACATTATGATTGCATAGTTTGGCGCCCATCGTTTCCAAGTTTGTGACTTTTCTCATCAGCGCCTTAGCGTTCTTGGCCAGCGACGTCTTGTTCACATTGTCCCAAATTGCAGTTATTGTCGCCGGGGTTTCTATTACGGCAAATGAACGGGTTTTTTGCGGCAAACGAACATTTATGTTGATCAGAATCGAAAAATGTTTCAAAATGTTTCCTCACTTTGGTAAAGCAAACCAACAACACTGAAAAATGTAATCCGTCCGAGCCTTTATTTATCCTTTTTCACTGATCACAAATATTTTCTACTAATATAGATTTTTTTCGCACCATACTTAAGCGATCGCATTTGTTATCCTTTGTCCGATGAACGATTGGTGACTGAATTTATGAAACTAAAACGCAACAGATCAGTCAACAATAGAAACACTCACTTCATCGACAATTTACACACGCATTCTGGAATATTTACGAGTCACTGACTACAACAATAATGCAAATATACAGTTATATACTTACAATAATATTATCTTAGCTGAGAATAATCTCTCTTTGTTCGTCTTATCAATTTGGTCTCCATAGTTCACCAAACACAGCTGTATTTGTGTCACAAGCAAAGCTATATTTGAATCACTACACATATATTATAATACACTAATTATTGTGCCTCTAACATGTAATATTGAATAGTAAACACCTTGAGTTTGAACACAAGTCTACTATATTTTTGATAACCTGAGAATAATCTATCTTAGCCCCTCTTTATCATTCAGCGCTCGACAGATCATAGTGACAAATAATATTGACAATAACAGTGCATCAAACACAGGTGTATCTGTGCTGTGATACCCAAAGCTATATTTGGATCACATACACATATATTATACCATATTAATCATTGTGCGCCCATCATGTAATATTGTGTAGCAAACACTATGTCTTTGGACACAAGTACATTCTAAGCTCCAAACACACGTTATATTTGCATCCGAACACACATGCTATATTTGCATCAAAACACAGATATGTTTCTATCACAGCCAAAGCAATGTTCGGATTAAATACACATATATTATAACATATTAATCATTGTGCATTCATCATGTAATATTGTGCAGCAAACACTATGTGTTTGGACTCAAATATACTCTATTTGTGATAAGCTCCAAACACGTTATATTTGCATCCAAACAGCGTGTGATAAAATTGATTAAAACAAGTTGCGTGTGACATGTCGACCAACCATTTATTTTATCTGAAACAGGTCTATTATGTATGGAATATGACATCGTTCAAATAACCGCCGTGGCTTCGCTTGGTGACTTGCTCCCGATAGGTCCAACTTTCGATGACTACGACTCAGACATCAGTCTGAATTTGAGCGATGATACATATGGAAGGTGTTGACTTTGAGGGCATCGGTTGTTTATAGTTTAATTTAAGGACACTCCACTAGAAAAAGTATAACGGAGTCAAATCGCATGATCTTTGTGGTCATTTGACATCTCCTCTGCATGAGATAACTATACCCTTAAATCGCTCGTGAAGAATGACCATTTTGGCATCAGCTGTGTGCTACCACATTTTGTTCACTTCCATATCATTTAATTCGGGCTAAAATAAATTAAATAATTGTTTATAAAATACATCATGTTTAAACCAAATTCATGATAATTAAAGTTGTATTTATTTTTTCAAACATTTTCTTGTGACCACTGCTATTATTTTGAACGCAGCTGTATGTGGTTGCTCTATCTTAGTATACAAACATATGAACTCGTTTGTTGCTCAACGCACCGTGACAAAACCACTGATTTTATTATAAATATTTAATTTGCCTCAACAATTTAATGGGCTGTATAGTAGACGTTTATTTATAAATCGAAGCCACAGTGGGATTAGAGAAGAAGAGATTTGCTTAAATAATAAACGACTTTTGCATTTTCTTTTATAATTTAAACAAAACTTTTCTGTTTACAATGAAAATAAAATATTAAATTGTATTTTGGAAAAGCAAACATTTGCACGGTGTAACAGAGAGGGCTGTGGAGTCTGGTCAATATTGAAAGACTCCGACTCCAGCAATTTGAAAATCAACTACTCCGCGGTGACTCCGACTCCAGCATTTAGAATATACACGATTCCTCTCCGACCACAATATTAAATAAAACCATTTTCTAATGTACGATATGATATTGTTGGCAACACAACGCACAAATATTTATTTGGTTTCAGAAGAAATGTTTTTTTTTAAATTAAAAAACTGTTTGTCCCCTGTTCAAAATGGACAACTTCAGTATTATGAAATTTTGGCTTTTATGTGGAAAGTTGTGATAGGCTCCAATCAAATTTGTGGGATCTATATTAATTTTGAAACCTTCATTCATATTTTGGAGTGTTATTTCCAAAATTTCACGACTCCGACTCCAGAAATTTGAAAATCCACGACCCCGACTCCAACATTGGGAAAATACACGACTCCACTCCGACTCCAATATTAAATAAAACCATCTTCGAAGGTATAATTTCCATATACAACGAGCTAATTTTAACAGCATGTCATATGCCATTGTTGGCAGCACAACACACAAGTATTTATTGTGTTTGAGAAGAAATATTTTTTAAATTAAAAAAAAAAATATACCAGTTGATCCCCTATTCAAAATAATATAAATCGAATTCACCTTTCAAAATAAAGTGCCTATATTCTCGGATTGAAAAAAAAAATTGAGTTCGATTTTTATTTTTGTATATATCTAACATATTCGTTGTCTATTTGCAAATATAATTTGAATGTGAGTTGCAACATTTTTAACGATACCAGGAATTTTGTTGGGAGATACGACTACTATAAACATACCTTTCTTTGCATGAGAAAGCAAGGAGCCCACGACAAATCGGTTGCAAACATTTATTTTAATCTAGAAAATCGTTCAACAAATTATTATTTTAACAAATTCTAACTGGTGATGGAAATGCTAAACTTGCAGTCGAAGTCGTCCAAATTTTTACGACCACAACTCTGACTCCTACTGCAAGCAAATACCCCAGACTCCGACACCAAGACTCCACAGCACTGCTTATTTCAAAAGTGTTTCTAAAGAAAACTAAAAATCTGCAGAGATATTATGGTGTGTCATTTTTGTTTTCAAAATTATAATTTGCGAATTTTTACGAAAAATTTTTCATCTGTGGGGCTTCAACTGCCCGCGCAATTTTTCGCTATAAATATTTTGCCAGTGTCGCCTCTACTTCACGCGTAATTTTTGTCGTATATGTAACAAGGAAATTGAACACAAATAATAAAGTCTGTACAACCAGCACCTCCTTTGCGGTGCAAGGAATTCGACTCAAGATACCTATATGCGGATTCTTCTTACCACACGCTGAAAAACGGTATACGTGACCTGCTCCACGAAAAGCGACCTCTGCGCCGAAAATTTTTTTTACTTTTTGAGTGATTCTTATAGGAAAAAACGCTCTTTCAAATGCCGCAAACCTCAAGTTTCTATGTCTTTTAGTTTTTTTTACAAATCACCTGTAAAGATGAACATAATTAATGAAAAAATTGAAAAATGTGATATAAATAAATATAAATATAAATATATTATAATATTTGAAATTTAAAAAAAGTTCAATATCAAAGGTACAAAATTACAAAAATATCAAAATTTTACTCTTTTTTTTACTCCTAACACGCTTTTTTGGTGATTCTTCTGTAGCGGAACAACGAAACGCTTTTTTTAAACGCGTTTTTCTCAATAACTTCTTTTCGGCGCAGAGGTCTCTTTTCGTGGCGCAAGTCACATACTCGTTCAAATACATTCTGCAGGAATAGATATATATATATGTTTGGATAATATTCCAATATTTATATATTTGCAAGTCGTAAACTCACTTATATTTAAATGCAAACATTGGCATGTTTACTTGCAAAGATTCATACTTTTACGAGGAGCCATATGCGCGTTTCCTCCCAAATATCCATATACTTACTTCGAAGCATTCATGTGTTTCCTACCGAACGAACGATTGACGACCAAACGCATGACGACCAACACGCATTCTGGAATATTTTTGACTCAGTGGCTGAAAGAATACAGCTAAATTTCAGTCATAGAGGTCACATCAATAAGTCTGCGACTTTTTGAATGAAACACAGTTTTTTTTAGAAAAAAAATTTTTTTTTTCAACATAATCTCCTTCTAGCTCAATACACTTAGTCCAACGTTTCTCCAATTTTTGTATCCCTTACAAAAAATGGAATTTTTCGAGGTCCATAAAATAGGAATTTGTTTGATTAAAAATTTCATTGTTGGAGCTAAATCTCGTTCCACCGAGCCATTTTTTTAGGTTTGAAAATAGGAACTAGTGACTGGGGGCTAAATCCGGAGAATATGGCGGATGAGGTTCCAATTCGTAGCCCAACTCATGAAATTTTGCCATTGAGACTGGGAGTCTGTTTTTGTAAATCCTCGTTAAATCGGTCCAATAACTTGGCATAATGTTCGCCATTTATTATTTTTCCGTTTTGAAGGTAATCGATATGGACTATCCCGCCTGCATCCAAAAAAACTGTTGCCATCACCTTATTGGCCGACAAACTTCTTCAGAGCCGGTGCACCCGTAAAAACCCATTGTTTAAACTGCTGCTGGGTCTCCGGAGTGTTGTAATGGATCCATGTTTCATCCACAGTTACAAAACGCCGCAAAAACTCCTTCGACAACTCCAAACAATTCTCTGAACATGTCACACGGTTACGTTTATGGTCAATTGAGAGCAAACGCGGCAGCGATCTTGCAGACAGCTTTCTTAAACCCAATTGATCATTTAAAATCGAAACCACACTGCCCTATGAACCATCTCACGCACTTTTACTCTTCGAAATTCGATCGTGGATTTTTCGAAATTTTCGAGTTGACCTCAATTGTCAGTCCAGAACGTTCAGCGTCATTTGTACTTGTGCGACCTCAACGAAAGTCAGTAAACCACGTTTTTACCATTGAAATCGATGGTGCAGAGTCCCCATAGAGTTTATCAAACTTTTCCTTGGTTTGATTGACGGTTTTTTGTCGCAAAAAATAATGTTTAATGAACACTCGAAATACACTTTTTTCCATTTTTAAAAAAAATGCACGAGCTTGTAAGTTTTGAACAGCTGTTAAAGGCAAAGTAAATGACGGATCTTGCTCAAAGTAGTCTATTAACAGGTGGTGCTTGATGGGAGCAGTGTTGCATTTCATATAACTACGAGGGAAGTTCGAAAAGTCACGGACTTATTGATCCGCCTCGTACACTTGCAATAACACTAATTTAGACAGAGAACAATGTCTCTTTGTCTGTCTTTCATTATTTCAGAACAGGACATAAAGCCAAAAAAAATAAACATTGCACTAAACACAGCGGTATTTGTGCCACAAACAGTGCTGCATTTGGACCACAAACGCATTTATTATAACATATTAATCATTGTGTTTGGACACAAGTATACTATATTTGCGACAAGCTCCAAACACACGTTATATTTGCAACAGAAACTAGGGTGAATCAATTGCTAATACGCTGTGGACATGACTAATGCGGTTGTTACTATTTCGGATGTGATGACATCTATTATGGTTGTGACAACCACTAAAATCGGTTACGGCCAATTCGATTATTTTGTTGTGGGTGTACTCCGTACTAACCGAAACCCTTACACCCCCTACAACAATTTGTGGTTTTAATTTCGTGCCTGATCGCATCGGGGGTCTGACCCGTTTCCCGACACATTCTGCCTATGAAAGTAAACCATCTTCCGTTGGTTCCGTTTCCCATATCCATAACATCTGAATACCTTGTATCCTCTACTAGATTCGATGTTCGGATCGTGCTAGGTGTACGTTCTCGGACCTGCTCTTGATCAGACTGGGGCCAATCAATACAATAAGCTGTATTCTTCCTTCTCCAGCACAAATTCGTGGTATGCCCTACCTTATTACAGAATGAACACATGGTTCGTTGGTATATATGCCCCATTTTGCTGGTTTCGGTGGGTGATGCTGTAGCATTCTTCTATTCTGATCTTTTTAGAAACTGCTGCACCGCCGCTACTAAGCGTGCACTCAGCAAATTACCTTATACTAGATTCCTGGATCCGAATCCTGTCCACTGGCGGGTCTTCCCCAATCCATAGGGTGACATATTGCCCGAGCGCTTCTTCCAGGAGTCCATCTAAATTCGTTACCGTGCTTGCCACTATCCTCTCCCGATGCATACGCCCGACGTGAATGTTGCATCTCATTTCTTCTTCCAGGAGTTCATCTAAATTCGTTACCGTGCATGCCAGTATCCTCTCCCGAAACATAGGCCCGACGTGAATGTTGCCATTTCTTAATGATTTCTGTCATTATCATGTTCTTCCTCCCTGGACGCAAATAAAAAGAAAATGGATTTCCATTTCATCCATTTCATTATTTTCACAACCAGTAAGTAGTTTTATTTTACGCTCACTGATGTGGACCTACAGTTTTACTCCGTTTCCGAACGGTAGTTTGAAAACTATTTCATGGCTAAGTAGTCGATAGTGCCGTGAGGTGACTGTCGTCGAGAGAAATGTAAGGTAGTCAGAGTAGGGATTCACGTTCTCATGGAACCCTCGTTCATCTAAAGCCGCTTGCACCGCTGACGGCCAAATTTGCGGCCCAATGTCATGCCCTAATGGAGGCCAATTACCCAGGTGTTATTCTCGATCACAAGCTGTCAAGGAACATCGAGGAGGCTGAAGAGCGGTGTCAACACCCTATATGTGTGAGGGAACTATGGTAAGAGCTGGGGACTCAGTCCGAAGTTGGCAAAATGGTTGTATACTGCGATAGTGCGGCCGATAATTACTTATGGATATCCGGTTTGGTGGAAGAGCCGTGACAAGAGTAAGCTACTGAAGATGCTCGGCAATGTTCAGGGGATGACAGTTATAGGGCTCACTGGAGCTATAAAGAACACACGCCGCTTGCGCTTGGAAGTGTTCCTGGGCCTGACGGGCTATATGATTGAGAGACGCTCACGATTGGTATCAGTCTTCTCATGGCCATGCGTGTATTCTCCAGTTTTTGGGTGGGGACGATTCTTGTCGTCTGCCGTCTCTTACTTATTTCTTGACGAAACGTGTGGATCTCCGTAAAGTGGATATCCCTATTCCGGAAGCATCGGAATGGAAGGACGGCGGGATCCCCTAATCTATTTCTATTTTTGCTGACGTATCAAAGATGGAACATGGCACAGGGGCTGGTATATACAGCGAGGACCTGCAACGAAGTCTTTCGTTTAGGCTACGTAGCGAATGCAAATTCTTTCAGGCTGAGGTACTGGCCATTCAGAACACCGCGGAGGCCATCATGGGATGTGGAACCGATACTAGCAGACGGACAACCTCCTGTCTGGATAGCCAGGCTGCGATAAAGGCAGTCAGTGCTATATGGTGCAGAGCGAAGTTGGTGTGAAATTGTAAGGAGAGGTTGTACAGGCTTAGGTCTCGGGATATCAACATATGCAGAGTTCCTGGTAACGAATCAGCGGACTTACTGAGAATGGCTCTCTAGTAGATATTCATCCGCGCATCTGTTACCTTTTTGGCTTAGTGGATGGCTGGACTAGCACACGTTGGGTCTCCACACCCGACTGTATAACTGCTAGATCACTGTGGCTCCAACATAGCAGATCCCGATCAGGAAAAATGGTTGGCCTCTGCAGGGGCAAGGTTAGACTGGCATGTGGATTTCTAACCGGCCACTCCAATATCAGACACCTGACGGGCAAATGGGATAGTTCTGTACCGGACTACTGTCTCTAGTGCGAGGACGAGGCAGAGCCCGAGACGATGGAACATCTTTTTTGTACGTGTCCTACTTCGGCCCGTAGGAGGGAGAGTTACTTGGGGCAAGACTTTATTGGGGACCTGGAGACTCTCTCCTCAACAGGAGCAAGCATACTACTGGCTCAAGATGAATGGCTTACTTACTCTCTTTTATTCCATTGCCACTTATATAGGGGTTTCCAATAAGTACTTGACAACTTTGAATTTAATTTGTGAACGCACTATTTCACTGATCATCTAACTGTTACTTTCCATCTTTTCAATAAACTCAACATTTTCATCATGTTAAAGTACACGAACGAACAACATATGCAAATTATAAAAATATACTACCAAAATTAGGAGTCGATGACCGCAACTTTAAGAGCGTTAGTGCAAAAATTTGAGTCTACGTATTCATTGTGGGATGCTGACGTCCCAGCGAGACAATGGGTTGGTCGAAGTGACGAAAATATCGCTGCTGTTCGGGCGTCCGTAGCAAATGATACAAATCAGTCGATTCCGCGGCGTTCTCAAGAAGTGGGCATCGCCAAGACCATTTTATGCCGAATTTTGCGTAAAGATCTTGATTTACCAGATGAAGCTGACTCAAGAATTGAAGCCGATGGACCATTTGACGCGACGTACGTTCTCCGATTAGGCTCTGGAGAATATGCGCCAAGATGCGTCATCTTCAGTGATGAAGCTAATTTTTGGCTCAATGGGTTCGTCAATAAGCAAAATATGCGTTATTGGTTTGGTGAAAATCCACATGTGCTTCATGAATCACCACTTCACATGGACTTGGACTACATGTGGTTTCAACAGGACGGTGCTACACAGCACACGTTACAATCGATTTATTGCAGAGTAAGTTTGGTGAGCGTGTTATCTCAAAAAATGGACCAGCCAATTGGCCGCCTCGTTCGTGCGATTTAACGCCTCTAGACTTTTTTATTTGAGGCTACGTCAAATCATTGGTCTATGCCAACAAGCCGACGACGTTGGAAGAACTCGGAGCCAACATTGAACGCGAAATAGCGGCCGTTACGGCCGAAATGTGTGACCGAGTCATCGAAAATTGGGCGCAACGAATCGACCGCTGCCGACGTGCCCGCGGTGGCCGTATTGACGAAGTCGAGTTCCATTCATAAATGTTTTGATTGCATTTCAAGTCGATCATAAAGTTTGGAAATATCTCAAATGATTTGCGTTTTATTTTAACAAAGTTGTCAAGGCCTTATTGGAAAACCCTTTACTATTCTTCTTTTCTTTCCTTTACCCTCTAATTTTTTTTCCTCTGACAGTCACAATAGATCAATAGATCGCCGAGTGTAGTTTGACCTGGTTTTCTACAATACCATACGTGTCACAAACCTAGTCAAACCTCATACCCTAATTGGGGATGCATTTTGGGGATGAAAAGAGATTGCTGAGATTGTTGCTGTTGCTCCCGAATTTCAGTTGCCACAACCGAATTCACGGCAGAATTTAGTCCCCATAACAGAAATTCGGTTGATACAGAATCTAATAGGTTGTGACTTCCTCTAATACGGTTGTGACAGCCACTAGATCTGATGTGATGACATCTAATGTGGTTGTGACAACCTCTAAAATGGCTGTAATAATCTCTAATGCGGTTATGACAACCTCAAATGCGGTTGTGACAACCTCAAATGCGGTTCTGACAACCTCAAATGCGTTTCGACAACCTCTAATGCGGTTCTGACAACCTCAAATGCGATTGCGATAACCTCTAATGTGGTTGTGAAAAACTCTAATGCGGTTGTGACAACCTCTGCCACAACCGAATTGACGTTGTCACAACAGAATTTGGTCCCCATAACAGAAATTCGGTTGATACAGCCTCTAATAGGTTGTGACTTTCTCTAATACGGTTGTGAAAGTCACTAGTTCTGATGTGATGACATCTAATATTGTTGTGAAAACCTCTAATATGGCTGTAACAACCTCTAATGCGGTTATGACAACCTCAAATGCGGTTGCGACAGCCTCAATAGCGTTTCCGACAACCTCTAATGCGGTTCTGACAACCTCAAATGTGCTTGTGACAAGCTCTAATACGTTTGTGACAACTTCTAATGCGGTTGTGACAACCTCTAATGTGGTGGTGCCAACCTCTAATCTGGCTCTGACAACCTCTAATGCAGTTGTGACTACCGCTAATGAGATTGTGACAAGCTCTAATACGTTTGGTATCATTTTCGAAATAGTTTTTTTTACAAACATTTTATCATTCAATTACATTAAGCTCTTGCATTTTATGCTGCTATTTGTTGTCCAGCAAATATCGTTTTACAGTTTTCTTCCTTCCTTACCCATCGCTTTATCTCTATTTATTTTAGGTTCTCATGCTGCATTTCTCATTAGATCAAGGACGTTGCTAAGATCATTATAGAGCGATGTTTTTTTTTAGTTATTTTAATCATCTTAATAGTATTTTCAAGAGTTTAACGTAGTTCCACTGTGCCTTTAATATTTGTCTTAGCGAAGAAAATTGCGTCCGTCATTTTGTTTTGAAATGTGGAAGGCATTAAATAATTATTTGCATCAGGTGTCGCCCCCTGTCTCTGGATTTAAATAGCTCTTGAATGTCTTCTATCCTTTCAATGCTAAAATGATCATTGGACATTTGTTGATACATTTTTATTTTGGATTCTATAAATAAATGTTGTTTACTTTTTTTTCTATTTCTGATATTTTGATATACTTATATATGTATGTATGTATGTATATATGTTTATTCTGCCATAATCAAAACTTTTATATCAATTCACGCTGATGACACCAAACAAACACGCAGACACACAGAAAGTGATAGCGGGCGAGATAAACTGTTAGCGTGTGTCCCCAAGGCCTGGTGCCATATTGTTTTATAAATAAATGTTTCCATTGTAGTAATAAACAATAGGCGATTTATTGTTATGTATCCTTTCACCCGTTTAGCTTTGAGATTTTTGAGATCTTCACGGAACATTTGTATGGAATGTAGACCAACGAATTGCATCCACACATTGGCTAGACATTCTGCCATGCCAGTCGGCAGAGAATTTCTGTGGAAAATTGGCGGATGATTCGTCTGCATGTTAGTCGTATCTATTGTGGTTGTGTGTTGAGGGGAGATGATCTGACTGAATTCTCTGATGATTTGTTGTTTGTTTTTACAATGTTTTCTGGCAAAAGAATTAGAGTTTTTCGCTGTTGTTCCTTTGTTTTAATATAACATACGTTGCATGTTCTATTGCATTTCAGTCGCATGCTCATGTGGTAACTAACATATGTATCATGTTGAAATATGTAAATACGAGGACGAATTGATGTGTGTTAGTAGGTACACGCTGAAAAATAACAGCCGCAGCAACATATTGCAGAAAATATGTACATGTTTGCAACCATTGTTTTCATGTATTGAAGATCTCCTGCCTTTTTGTTTCTTTGTTGTCTGTCTGGTATTTGTTTTTAGCGGCTTTCAATAAATCAATCTGCAATGGGTTTCAAAAACATATATTATAGCCTATTAATCAATGTGTTTCAAACATGTTATATTAAATAGCAAACACAATGTGTTTGGACACAAGTACAGTATGTTTGCGACAAGCTACAAACACGTCATACTTGCACCCAAACAACAACAAAAAAAGACAGATTTTTCAGCGTGTGTACAAAAAATTCGGTGCAGAGAACCTAAACGGGGGCAACTTAATTTAGAGATTGTCACTACAGGTTACACAAATATAGTTTCCGTAGTTCGTAGCCTCAACCGAATGAAAAATTGTATAAGGCTGTGCCAACCAAAAAATTCTATCGAATCAACCGAAAAACTAGGTTACCGCAATCGAACTATTTTGAAATGAGGTTGGCTCAACAGAATGTTATAAGGGTGTCTCAGCAAGATTGCAGATTTTAAGTTTAGTGTATTCTTTTTCTGTACAAGTGGCAACTCTGAAGTGTGGCAGCTATCACATATGTTTATTCCGTTATAATTATCAAAACTTATTACAAAACTTTGGAAAGATATGCTGAGACCGCTCGCCAATTTCGAAGAATTTTATGGTTATGGACAGTAATACGGCATTTACACCCACCAACGTTAACGCATTTCGAAGGTTAACTCCGTTAACACACGCTAACCCAAAAGGTTACTCATACAAATTTAATCTGTAGAAACTGAAATTTAATTTGTAACCTCATTTTAAACTGGTGTAAAGTACATTTTGATGCAAGACTGTGAGTTATTAGGAAAATGCAGCCATAATAAAAACATACACAAAAAATTAACTGTTTGACAGATGGAAGCCGATCGAAACTTTTCCGACGCGTCGCCGCCACCAAAGTTTTCTGAAGCTCACGCCGTCGCCAATATATTTGGTTTGAACTGTGAGCCAATTTCATCGATTAGTCCTATTAGACTCACTGATCCGACTTTAAACGTTGTTATTTCGAAAACATTCCAAATATGTACTAAACTGGCACAACCAATAGCCGCCAACTTTATTTTTCTGTTGTGCCGCCGTCTTCGATAACTTCGTCTCGGCGTGGAGTTCGTTTAAGCACGGAGTTGCCAACTGAAATGCCAATTTAATCTCAAAGTGGGTTGTGGAAACGGCAAAGATTAGATAACAAGGTTATCGCTAATCTGGCCGCGATAAACGGCGGTGTAAATGCGTTATAAGACTCCCGTGTTTCAGCGTTGAAAAAATTGCTGCTGTAAACGAGAGTGTCGCCGAAACCCCGAAAACATCAATTCACCATCATTCTCAACAACTTCAAATTTCACGAAGCACTACGCAGGGAATTTTGACAAAAGACCTTCACCTTCATGCGTACAAAATTCAGCTACTCAGGAGCTCAAACCACCAAACCATGGAAACTTTTGATATTCAGTTAATTCGGACATCTTTTACAACATTTATCTTATTTTTATTTCCAACAAAACTAAATCATGTCTCAAAAAACGGTTCTGTATTTAACATAAGACTATGTCTTTTATGCAGGAATAACAACAATAAAGAAAGAAAGAAAGAAAAGCCAATGCCAATTTTTCAAAATAAGTCATCTTCTCCGATGAAGCGCACTTCCTTCTGAAAGGCTTCGTGAATACACAATATTGTCGAACTTTGGGACTTGAAAATCCTCATGCAATCCATGAGAAACATATGCATCCACAACGAACAACTGCCTGGTGCGGATTTTGGTCAGACGGCGTAATTGCGCCCTACTTAAAGATGAGGCCGAAAATGCAGTAACTGTGAACGGAATTCGTTAGAGGAGCATGATACCGGAGTTCTTTAAGCCTCAACTGGACGGCATGGATGTGGACGACCATGGGTTTCAGCAAGACGGTGCCAGCTGCAACACAACGCATGAAACATTCGGTTTATTGCAGCAACGATTTCCAGACGATTTCAAGATCATGCGATTTAACACCATGTGATTTCTTTCTTTGGAGTTTTGTGAAATCTCGGGTTTATGCGAATAAACAAGAAGAAATTCCTGAGCTCAAATCCGAGATCCAAGGCGTCACCGGTGAAATACAACCACATCTCTGTGAAAAAGTCATGGAAAATTTCATGAACTGCACTCTGAAAAATAACGGTCTCTCTAACAGATTTTCCCAAACATTATCTGCAGGAACCATGTATATGTTTGGAACGCACTTCAAACATTAATATGTTTGCAAGTCCAAAACTTACTTGTATTTAAATGCAAACAGTATCAAGTTTACTGACAAACATAAATGCTTTTACGTGGAAACATATGCGTTCTTCTCCCAATCATCCACATACTTACGTGGAAGCATTCGCGTGTCTTCCCCAAACCTACATATACTTGGAAACGTGGAAACATATGCGAATTTCCTCCAAAATGTAATAATATTTAGAAACGAATTATTCTTCGATTTCAATATAACGGGTCCGCCAAATAACTTTATTTTTTGAAAATGCTATAAAAAAAACTATTGAATATTTTCTCAAATTTGTTTTTTTATTTGAAAGTACAATACTTCCGGTTAATAATGGAAAATAATTTCATTCAAATGGCTGTCTCGGGTATCCATGCAGTACCCTACACGATCGGTCCAATTTTTAAGCACATTATCGATTGTGTGCAGCTGTATTTCACCAATGACTTCACGAATATTGTCCTTTAAAGCGTCAATTGTCTCTGGCTTGTCGGCGTAACACTTATCTTTGAGGGCACGCCACAAATAATAGTCCAACGGTGTCAAATCGCAGCACCGAGGTGGCTAAACGACATCAGCTCTGCGGCTGATAATGCGATTTTCAAAAACAGGGCGCAAAACATCGAGTGTAGCTTCGGCTGTGTGGCACGTAGCGCCGTCCTGTTGAAACTAAATGTTGCCAGTATCCTCCTCTTCAATTTTTGTGAACAAAAATTCGTTCAATATGGCCCGATATCGATCGCCATTGACTGTGACGGCCACTCCTTGTTCATTTTCGAAGAAAAATGGCCCAATTATGCCTCTGGGCCAAAATCCGCACCAAACAGTGACTCGTTTTGGGTGCATCGGCTTTTCAATGTATGCGTGCGAGATTTCTGTGCCCCAAATGCGACAATTTTGCTTGCTTACATACCCGCCAAGATCAAAATGAGCTTCATCTGAAAAGATGATTTTTTTTTGGCAAAATCGGCATCTACAACATTACCATGATTTTCAAAGTAATGTCGCAATATTTCCCAGCGTTGTTCAAGCGTATACACAACCATATTCGTTTAGCGGAAGGATAAAACTAATTATCTGTCAAATCAGACATGAGCTAAGTGTTACCATTCACGAAATAAGCACTAGTTGAAAAAAAAAACGTTAGACGGCGGATCCGTTATATGTATGATTTATTATTCTTTTGCTTCTCCTTTCTTTGTTGTTTCTCCAGTTTTTGTTTTCAGATGCTTTCAGCTATGCGCTGGTTATCACTGTACTGTCGTACATAAACAATATACTTATATACAACTCTAGTTCATGCAAGCCAAGCGTGGATTAATTACTTTTGTTTTTTTATTACACTTATTTCACAAATGGTCCGCTGTTCCGATTTTCTCAGTAAAGGCTCGGACAAACAAAGGGCGTTACGTTGTTGCCCTTTCCACTTTCTTTCCGCAAAATCGTTTCTCACTTTGGTAGCACATACACATACATACGAAACACATACACAAAAACCAAAGTAGCATCACAAACCTTTTAACCGTCCGAGCCTTCGTTTATTCTTTTTTCACTGATCAATCGCTTTTGATATCCTCTGTCCGATGAACCATTGACGACTAAATACATGGAACTAAAGCGCAAAATAAGAATTACTTCATCTGCAATTTACACGCATCTTCAGGAATATTTATGACTCACTGACTGAGAGAATAATGCAAAAATACAGATACACTTTTAAAATATAGCCTCTCTCGTAGTCCCTCTTTTATTCTCTTGCTCTCGAGAGAGCATAGACAGTGCAACAAACACAGCTGTGTTTGTATCAGAAACATATATATATAGCATATTAATATTTGTTATATCATATATAGCATATTAATCATTGTTATATATTATAGCATATTAATCATTGCGTCTCAAACATGTAATATTGAATATCAAACACAATGTGTTTGGACACAAGTATATTATATTTCCGACAAGCTCCAAACACACTTTATATTTGCATCAAAACAACAAAAAAGACTGATTTTTCAGCGTGTGAGTAATGGCCTCTCTTCAGAGCCGTAGGGGCCATTTGACGAATATTTTATTCCATATTTAATCGGAACATGTCTTCTTTACAATCCAATAAAAAAAATCACAACTACCTCAAAAAATACGGGTTTTTATTTTAAAATTAAAAACTGTATTATTACTGAGACACCCTTTATTTGTAATATATAGATATATGAGACATTAGACCGACTCACTTTGCATGGTAGGGATAAAAGTGTTTTTTGCCCTCCCCTCAAAATGTACCTTGGTTTGTTTCCTGATGATTGCCAAAACATTTCGTTTCTGGCATTAAGATCCCGTGAGCTAGACCGTTTTTAAAAAAATTATTTTTTAGTTTTTCAAAGAAATTTGTTCTTTAGCTAAAGACAATGCATACAACATTAGTATCATATGGTTTTTATCCTGTCCTGATACATCCTTTTATTCTGGGATATTCTGCAAAAAACGCATATTTTAGTGCGGTGGTTTTTATGATTTAAATGGCTGTTTGGAGTAATTCTAACTATTTATAATTTGGTCCAGATCAACTCGGAAAATTTATTACAAAATAAAATCGGTATATCTATACAACAGTGATGTCCTTGTCAAATGATAAGATTTTTTACCCATTTTGCCCTGTTAAGAATTGAATTTTGTATTGAATTGAATATTGAATTTTCGGTAAAACTCGAACTAGTGCGAATTTCAAAAAAAAAGGAAAAACGTATTTACTTAAATCGACTGAATTAAAATGTGGCAATCTGACATATAAATCATAAAAATCTCCGTACTAAAAACTTAAAAATTTAATTTTTTTGCAGAATATCCATGAAAAAGGAAAAAGGACATGCTTTGGTATGATTTATATACCGTCGAATGCGCCTTAAAAAACCCTTTCATATGATACTAATATTGTATACATTGTCTTGTACAGATTTCTTTGAAAAACTAAAAAAAAAATAATTTTTTTGAAAAACGGTTCAGCTCACGGGATCTTAATGCTAGACTCGAAATATTTTTGAAATCATTAGAAAACAAGGCACTTTTTTCGAAATATTTTTGAAATCATCAGAAAACAGACGAAGATACTTTTTGCGTTTCTTATACAATTTTTAAATCATTTTCGGCAAACAATATTGGCGTAAACTTTTTTTCTTACATGTGATTCGATCTGAGATTGTATAGAATATTTGATAATAATAATTATGCTACAATATTTTTATTTAATTTCTTATTATCTATCAGATAATGATTTTCTACAATTACGTGTTTCAAGATTTCAATTTAAATTTGTAATTAAATTCAGTCATTAATTTATACAAAAGTAGTGATGTGTTTCATGCAACAAATGTACGGTTGCCGCAAACATCTTCCTTAATCGATGTTTAGTTGCCTAAAATTTGAATATTTGTTTTTTATTTAAGTCTACAGAAACAAACTTCTTTAAACACCTATAACAGTATATTATATACAATTCGTTCGTAAATTCAAATAAACATACAGTTCCTAGTTTAATAGTATGTGTATTGCATACACGCTGATAAAATTGGTCTCTGTAACATATTCTCCCAGAAATACTCTGCAGGAATCATGTACATATATGTTGGGAACACACTCCAAACATTCATTTGTTTGTAAGTCCCAAACTCGCTTGAATTTAAATGCAAACATTGGCATGCTTACTGACAAACATGTATGCTTTTATGTGGAAACATATGCGTGCTTCCTCCCAGTCATCCATATACTTACGTAAAAGCATTCGAGTGTTTGCTCCCAAACCTCCGTATACTTACGTTGAAACATGTGCGCATATCCTCCCAAATATAATAATATTACATCTATTTGTTGAATTAAATATATACAATATTTATTTTAATAATTTTACTAATAGAAATCTACATTTATAACCAATAAATAAAAAATTTTAATATTTAAAACAACCCGTTTTACATTTACTTGTATTTTGTTTTTGTTTAATGACATGAGAATCTGCGGCTTATTTTGCTTCTCTCGTTTTCGATTTCAGAGGATTTCAATTTCGACAAAAGCTACAATACTTTGAAAACGACTATCACTATGCGTTGGTACACAAACAATATATGTACTTATATACAAAGGTAGTTCATGCAAGCTAAGCGCGGTTTATATACTTGTGGTTTTTTGTATTAAATTTCATAAATGGTCCGCCTCTTCGATTTTCTCAGTAAAGGCAAATGGCTTCAAACTGCTGCTATTTTAAACTTCTTTCCTCGTCATCTTTTCCCACTTTGGTAGCACACATATATTCGAAACCCATACACAAAATCCGAAGCAACTTGACAAACTATTTAACTGTCCGAGCCTATTTTTTTTGTTTTTTTCACTGATCACAAATATTTTCTACTATTATAACTTCACAGCATACTTACCGATCAAGTTTACGATTCAGTGACTGAAAGAATAAAGCACCAATACAGTTACTCACTTCCAAGAACGACTGTGAATAATCTGCCTTTATTCCTCTTTTAATCTCTAGCTCTCGAGAGAGTATTAACAGTGCAACAAACACAGCTGTATTTATATCACAAACACTGATATATTTGCATCACATACACATATATTATAACATTTTAATCACTATGCCTCCAACATGAGCTATTGAATTGCAAACACGATGTGTTTGGACTCAAGTATACAATATTTGCGATAAGCTCCAAATAGATGTTATACTTTATTTGCATTAAACAATAAAAACCGACAGATTATTTAACATGTATGAACCTATATTGCAACAGATTAGTCAACATAAGAAACGCTCACTTCATCTTCAATTTACAGCCGAATTCCAAAATATTTATGAATCACTGACTGGACGAATAATGCAAAAATACAGCTACAAACTTACAACTTGTCTCTCTTGTATTCTCTTGCTCTCGCTAGAGCATAAATTGTGCAGCAAACATAGTTGTAGTTGTATCATAAACAAAGATATATTTGGGTCACAAACACTTATACTATAGCATATTAATCATTGTGTCCCCACAATGTTATTGCGTAGCCAACACCATGTGTTTGGACACAAGTATACTTTATTTGCGACATGCTGCAGACACAGGTTATATTTGCATCCAAAATACAACAAAAAACAGATTTTTCAGCGTGTGTAATTCGTAGTAATACTTATAAAGGGTTTTCCAATTTGAGTGATATGATTTCTTTATAAAAAAACACACTAATTGCTAAGGAAATTCAAGTGTTTTTAATTTAATGTGAAGTACAATCGATACAATTAAGTTATTAATAAAACGTCTTTCAAATGGGCTCCACGTCTTCTTTTGCAGGAACGAATTCCATGAACCCAATTTTCGAGCACTTTTTCCACAAAATCAAGTCGTATGTCATGAATAGCACGTTCAAAATTGACTTGAGAGCTTTAATACAGTCTGGTTTATTGCTACAGACCAATGACTTCAAATTATCCCACAAGAAATAGTCTAATGGTGTTAAATTACAACTTCTTGGAGACCATTCAATGTCACAATTTCTTGAAATAATCGAATCTCCAAACTTTTCGCGCAATAATTCGGTTGTTGCACGTGCTGTATGGCGCACGTACCCCGTCTTGTTGGAATCAGATGTTATCAAGATCAACTTCTTCCAATTTCGGCCATAAACAGTTGTTTGTCATCGATCTATACCGCTCTGCATTGACAGTAGCGGTGTTACCAGCTTCATTTCGAACCGATGATTCCACCAGACCAAAAATCACACCAAACTGTAAATTTAGGTGAATAATGGTTGTTCATGAATAATTTGTGGATATTTTTCGCACCAGAATCGACAGTTTTGTTTATTTACCGCACCACTCAGATGAAAGTGAGCCTCGTTGGAGAAGATGATTATCTTAAAAAAAAATCGTTATCGTTTTCAAGTTGTTCCAAGACAAAATCAGCATATGCATGACGTTTACGGTAGTCCAATGACTTCAGTTCTTGAGTGATAACAATTTTATATGGATGCAAGCCCAGATCCTTTCTCAAAACCCGCCAGGTTGTGGTTTGAGACAGTCCCAATTGTTGACAACGTCTTGGAATCGATAAATTGCGGTCTTCAGCAACATAATAAAATAAATGGTTTCTCATTACATCCCATGAAGGAATCGGGGAGAGCTTCTCACAACCAGTGAGCTGTGCGCTTTCTAGTTTTATACTCACTGATTGGGACCTACAGTTTTACACCGGTTCCGAACGGTATTTTCAGAAGCCTTTTCATGGGTAAATACTCGATAGTGTCGCCGTCACTATCCGAGGTGACCGCCGCCGAAAAAAATTTTAAGGTGGTCAGAGCAGGGATCGCACCCAGGATCTCAAGTACAAGTGGCGGGCACACTACCCATTGTACCAGAGACGGCCACACAACTTGCCTGAACGGCAGCAATATTTTCATTACTGCGAGCGGTTCTTTGTCTTATTGGCACTTGAACATTATGTGAAGAAAAGATTCGCTCGTAATTTGCAACAATTCGGCGAATAGCGAGCACGGGTGGACGATTATTACAACCGTAAAATGGAAAAAGCGCACGAAAAGTTTCAATTGTAGAACGATTATTTTGATCAAAAAATTGAATAATTTGTAACCGTTGCTCTTGCGTATATTTCTCCATGATGAAACTGTAAATATTACTGAATACAATGAAAACAAAATTACAGATCATGACATACTACAAATGGTCGAAACGTCATTTTGAAATCATTGCACTCAAATTGAAAAACCCTTTATTATAACATTTTAATCATTGTGTGTCTAACATGAGCTATTGAATGGTAAACACGATCTGTTTGGACACAAGTATACCATATTTGTGACAAGCTCCAAATAGATGTTATTTTTGAATCCAAACAATAAAATACGACGAATTTTTCAGCATATTGCAACAGATTGGTCTGCATAAGAAACTCTCACTTCATCTTCAATTTACACACGTATTCCGGAATATTTATGAATCACTGACTGAACGAATAATGCCAAAATACAGCTACACATTTTCAACATTCGCTGTGAATAATCTCTGTTTGTCTTTCTAGTATTCTCTTGCTCTCGATAGAGCATAAAAAGTGCAGCAAACACAGTTGTATTTGTAACATAAACAAGGATATATTTGGGTCGCAAACACTTATATTATAGCATATTAATCATTGTGTCCCCAACATATCATATTGAGCAGCAAACACAATGTGTTTGAACACAAGTGTACTATAGTTGCGACAAGCTGCAAACACAGGTTATAGTTGCATCTAAACAACAAGAAAGGCCAGATTTCGTAATAATACTAATTAAAAAATAATTAATATTTAATTTTTAACCTTAAATTTTTTTTACAATTTTCTTTTGATACACTGAATTCTACAGGCTGTTCACGATTTAATTCATTACGTATTGTAACTAATTGATAAAATTCAATGTGAAACATGTTAAAATGGAATATTGAGTTCTATTTTTTCTTACAAATCTATTTATATTTCCGTTTATTTCATTTGTGCGAGTAGTATTCTAGATTTGTGGTGAAATATTGACCATACTGATCATTCAACTCTCGTAGTGTTATTTGCATACACAGTTGTAACAAATAAAGCAAACCACAAATAAACATAACACAACTTTTAATGGCCAAATTAACAGAATGGTAATTATTCATAAACATTTTTATTTCTTTTATTATTTATTCCGAAGAGAAAATACAATTTTCATTCATTTTCACACTGGAGGTCATAAAAATGAGTTGAGTCGTCTCCATTGTAATTTTCGCATTTTATTATTTTTTACTTTCTGTTGTTCATTTTCGTTTTCATTTTCATATTAACATTAATTATTTCTGTTCAATTATTAGCCTTTATGCAGTTTACAGTGTTTTTGTGAGAGCGCGTTTCCTCTTCCTTCCCCCTTCCGGATGAGTTACAAATTGTATTCCTTTGTACACTCGATTGTTTATTTTTTTATGACTATTAAATATTTCACAAAATGTTTTTAATTGAATATTGAAGAAGAAGAAAAAAAAAATCCAGCAGTGTTTTTGTTTGTTACTCAATGTAGACCAAAATTTATGGGCGATATTTATAGGGACTTGTGGTGGCAACAAACGGTGTGTGTGTGTGGGGAATAATCAATTATTGAGGTGATAAAATACGTCAATCAGAACGCACACAGAAGCACACACACTCAAACATATACAAACACACACACACATATACTCATACACACACTTGCATAGGTATACACAGTGTTACATATATGACAGGTTTGTGAAATTTATCTATCGAGACTTGAAATATGTAGTTTTATTTTTATAAATTGATGTAGATCATTAGGCAACATGGTAATAAATTTTAATATTTTTTTTTGTGGCAAATGTATTTGTTGCTCCATATTCTGTTGGATGTTGGTGCGAAGAAATGCCCACTTGCTTATGTTTGGAAATTTAGATTGGCGGCGAGGAGCGTCATAATGTTTTTCAATTCATCGTGAAATTAAAGGTGAATCGGGATAATTTTGCAACTGACCAAAGCCGTGGACGCAGAAAAAATACGGTCGAGGCAATCAAATAGGCCGTAACCGAATTTACAGGTTGCTACTAATGAAAGACTTCGCTTGAAACAACCTTAAATTCAGTTGCCTGTACTGAATACAAACTGGAACGAAGTTGTTTGCCATGACCGAATTCTTTGCGAAAGAGGTTGTAGTAACCGACAAATTCAGCTGCCTCAACTGACAGACTTTATGAATGAATGTGACATTTCCATCTGAATGGCTTCGCGAATGCACAGAATTATCGAATTTGGGGCTCAGAAAATCCTCATGCAATCTATGAGAAACAAATGCACCCACAACGAACAACTGTCTGGTGCGGATTTTGGTCAGGTGGCGTGAGTGGGCCTTATTTTTTTTGAAGATGATGTCGAAGTTCTAATGACTGACCGGCATTCGTTACAGGAACAATAGACCGCATGAATATGGACGACGTGTGGTTTCAGCAAGACGGCGCCACCTGCCACACCGCGCATGAAACAATCGATTTATTGCAGCAAAGATTTCCAGAACAAATTATCTCAAGAAATTCTTATGTCACCTGGCCACCAAGATCATGCGATTTAACTTACTTACTTACTTATCCGGTCTCGGACAACCCCAGGGGGTCAGGGACCTTACAAAACGAAGATAACATATTTCGCCAACCAGTTCGATCTTTTGCTTTATCTCTCCAGTTGGCAATACCAAGTGTACGCAGGGATTCGTCAACCTGATCCCTCCAGCGGAGTCTTGGTCTTCCTATTTTTCGTCTTCCTTCGAGTTCGGTTTCGAAAAGTCTTCGCGCTGGTTCATCTTCATCCATTCTACTGACATGGCCTAGCCAGCGCAATCGCGTTATCTTGATCCGCTTAACTATGTCAATGTCAGGATAAAGCTCATACAGCTCATGATTCATGCGTCGCCGATACTCGCCGTTGTGCACTATAGGGCCATAAATTTTTCGGAGTATTTTTCTCTCGAAGACTCCTACAGATGTTTCGTCTGCTTGCGATAGGACCCAGGATTCTGCGCCATAAAGCAAGACAGGTTGAATGAGAGTCTGGTACAGCTGGACTTTTGTTACTCGAGAGAGGGCTTTATCTCTAAAGTGCTTGCTTAGCCCAAAATAACATCTATTCGCAAGCACAATTCTCCGTTTGATCTCAAGGCTGACGTTGTTGTTTTTGTTCACGGCAGATCCGAGGTATATAAATTCGTCCACTACCTCGAAGTTATAACGGTTATCAACGTTCACGCTTTGGTCTAATCGCGTGGAGGCCCTGTTCGTTGAAACCATTAATTTTGTCTTGTCCTCATTCACCGTCAGACCCACTTTTGCTGACTCCTTCTCAATTCTCGAAAAAACCGCAGTAACTTCTCTAATTGTGCGCCCAATGATATCTATATCATCAGCATACGCGAGCAGCATGTGACTTTTGCTGCTGATGGTTTTATTCATATTGACTGCAGCTTTTCTCATAATGATCTCCATTAAGATGTTAAAGAGATCGCACGATAGGGTGTCGCCTTGCCTGAGGCCTCGCTTAGTTTCGAAAGGTTCGGTAAGATCCTTACCAACTTTCACTGCGGATTTGGTGTTCGTCAAGGTCATCCTGCAAAGGCGTATGAGTTTTGCAGGAATACCAAGCTCAGACATTGCTTCATAGAGTTTCTCCCGTATCGGACTATCGAAGGCTGCTTTATAATCGATAAATAGATGATAGGTGTCGATTTGTTTTTCGTGTGTCTTCTCCAGGATTTGGCGTAGCGTGAAAATCTGGTCAGTTGTCGATTTTCCAGGCCTAAAGCCACACTGGTATGGTCCAATCAGGTCAGCGATAATTGGTTTTAGTCTTTCGCACATTATACTTGATAGAACCTTATATGCTATGGATAAAAGGCTTATTCCACGGTAGTTGGCACAAATACTCGGGTCACCTTTTTTAAATATGGGACATAGTACACTGAGACTCCAATCGCCGGGCATGCATTCATCTAACCAAATTTTGCTAATGAGCTGATGCATGCACCTTATCAGCTCATCGCCGCCAGCCTTAAACAGCTCCGCCGGTAATCCATCGGCTCCTGCGGCTTTGTTGTTCTTAAGCCGGGCAATAGCTGTTCTGACCTCGTCTTGGTTAGGAGGGGGGCAATCGACGTCGTCGTCCATATTGTGATCGATTGTCCCATCGTCATCGGATATCTCACGTACTAGTAGCGCGGAGAAATGCTCTCTCCATATTCCCAACATGCTCTGCACATCTGCGACGAGATTTCCGTCTTTGTCTTTACAGAAGGGGGGCCCTGAACCATGTCCATTAGTTCCGTTTTTAACTTTTTGGTAGAATTTTCGGGCTTCGTTCTTCCTTCTGTATGTCTCAATTTTCTCACTCTCGCGTTTTCTCCACTGCCGTTTCTTACGCCTAAAGAGACGGTTTACCTCCTTTCTCTTCTCCCTATACCGCTCAGTTGCAGCTCGCGTTGCAATTGACTGAAGCATTACCATACGTGCAGCGTTCTTTTCGTCATTTGCTATGCGACACTCTTCATCGTACCACGGTTTGTTGCGAAGCGGTTTTTCGAAACCAAGTACGGTTGTTGCGGCAGTTTTTATAGAGTCGGAAATGGGTTTCCACTGCGCATCAGGATCGTCATCGGGAGGGGGTGGGTTCTGTGCCAAAAGTTGCGAGAGCTTCCTTGAGTAGGCTGTGGCTACCTCTGGTAATTGCAGCTTTCCGATGTCCAGCTTCCTCTGCGTCTGGTTTCGTACGATTTTCGCTCTACTTAATCTTGTGCGAACCTTTGCTGCTACCAGGTAGTGATCAGAATCGATGTTAGCTCCTCTGATCACTCGTACGTCCATTACACTGGATGAGTGCTTTCCATCAATTACCACGTGATCAATTTGGTTCCTAGTTCTTTGATCAGGGGATACCCAAGTAGCCTTGTGGATGTCTTTATGCTGGAATCTTGTGCCACTGATGACCATGTTTTTTGCCGCGGCAAAGTCAATCAGTCTCATACCGTTGTCGGAACTGTCAGCATGAAGACTGAAATTGCCAATAGTTGGATTAAACACATTCTCCCTTCCTACTTTGGCATTAAAATCTCCTAGTACAATCTTAATGTCATGGCCAGGGCAGCGGTCATACGTTTCCTCTAGGAGCTCATAGAATATGTCTTTGGCATCATCATCTTTCTCTTCTGTCGGGGCATGCACACAAATTAGGGAAATACAAAAATATTTCGCTTTTATGCGGATTGTGGCTATTCGTTCACTCACAGGATTAAACCTAGAGACTAGATGTCGCAGTCTTTTGCCAACTACAAATCCACAACCAAATTCATGTTTTTTTTCATGGCAACTGTAGTATATATCGCAGTTTCTTTTTCTTGTGCAGCCATGTCCTGTCCATCGCATTTCCTGGATAGCGGTAATGTCAGCCTTATAACTTTCGAGGACATCTGCCAGTTGGATACTTGCACCGGATCTATATAGAGTTCTTACATTCCAAGTGCATATCCGTAAATCGTGGTCCTTATAACGTTTGCGGGGGTCGTCAACAAATAGGGGTTGTTTATGTTTTCTGTTTCGTTTTTGTATTTTCACTGCCATTATGAACGGTGGCGGGAGGCAAACCCAGCCCACCGGGTTTTTGCATTTTACCTACTGCCAGAATATTTGATTGCAGCCGCCCATTATGGATCAGACGCTGACCAGGATGCGATATGTTGAACCTGGATTTTCTTCTTTTAGTTTCTATCCGACGTTGGCCCGTATGTTTGGCTCATCCGCCTTCTAAGGACAAAAGAATATGCCCGATTGTTTGATGAGCTTCAGTGACATCTGTCACCTACTATACCTGATTTGATGCTCATTTGTTTCGCCTTCTCACTCTAGCTAGCTAACGGAGGTTTCCGAAAAGCCATTGCCCAGGACATACTGCGTGGAAGTAGTGAGCTGCTTGGACTGCCCAATGAAGGAATCATTTCTGGCCACTCCCAAGTGAATGGCAATCAGAAACTTTCCACCTCCACGGACAGTCCCAAGGAAGAGGAACTGTGACACATGCGATTTAACGCCGTCCGATTTCTTTCTTTGGGGTTTTGTGAAATCTCTGGTTTATGTGAATAAACCAGAAACAATTCCTGAGCTCAAATCCGAGAGCCAACACGTCACCGGTAAGATACAGTCACATCTCTGTGAAAAAGTCATTGGAAAATTTCATGAAAAGGGTAATGGGATGTCATCAGAGCCGTGAGGGCTATTCGATAGATATTTTATCCCATGCTTAATCGGAACATGTCTTCTTTGCAATCCAATAAAAAAATCACAACTATCTAAAAAAATACGTGTTTTTATTTTAAAATGAAAAAGTGCATTCTTACTGAGACACCATTTATTTTAGTATTTAATCAGTTTGAACAGTTTTTGATTAAATTAAATTTACATTAATTGTAGAATGGGAAGATGGAAGCATTGCTGACCTGACCAGCGTGCACTTATTAAAAAATATATTTTTGAAGGCAATTCTTACAAGGAAATAGAAAATATAGAAGGCTGGTCATCAATAATGGTACGTAATTATAGAAAATTTATCCCCGCCTACAAACTCGTGGACGACCACTTGTTACGGCGGATAAATTACGTACCCGCGTGGTGAGACAAAATCCATTTTCGAGGTCCAACAAAGTAAAGCATGCGCCAAGTATAAAAGCAAGCGTGCAAACAATACAAAGACTCTTGCTGGAAAATAATTTTTCAACGCGTACACTGAAAGAAAATCTTTACATCAAATCGATGTACATGTTCATTAATTGTTCTTCAGCGAGTTGCTGAAAGATTGAAGATTGTGCGTTTCTTCACATTTTTCAGCTTCCTTGAATTGATGATCTTTTCTATAACAATCTTCATCATTGGACAGTAGAAATAATTAGTGGGATTGATTCAAAATATCGACGTAGTATTGGAAAAATAAAGAAAAAAAGAAAAAATTAGTAGAAAATTGAAAATATATACATAATTGAAAATAGTGCAATGATGCAATATCCACACTATGAACATTTTCTATTTTGGCTTATACCCTGTTCTTTTGAATGTTTTACAATGAAAAATAGTCCAAAGAGTTTGGCTACACATTAAGAAACAATTTAAATCAAGATGTTGACCAATTTACATCAAACTGATGACAAACTTAAGTGAAATTGATGAAAACTATGCATCAAATTGATGAAAAATGCACGTCAACTTGTTGTAACGATGTCGTTGAATCAAGTTAGACTATTTATGAAATATGGAAAAAAGATCTATAAACTGTTCTTCATCAATTCAATGAATTGTGTCGTAGGTTGAAAAATGAGGAAATGCTTCATCAAATTCATGAAGGAATTCATAGACTTGATGAAACTTTTTCTTTCAGTGTAGTCCACGCAAAGATTGTCTTCTAACAAAAATCATGTTTCGAAAAGAATAAAGTTCGCTCAACATTGTCTCGATTGGCTGGTGCAGAAATCGAGGATCATTTTATAGTCGGGCGAATCGAAAATAGTTCTTTATTATGGATCTAGATCCCGCCACTATGTTGGACGACCACTTAGCACCGAATACAATCCGGATTAACGACTGAAACTATTAGATACGGAGGAGCTCGTATTATGATCTAGATGTGCTGTTCGTATTATGGTGTAGGGCCTATATATTCGATTAAGGATGTTAAGGATATGCACCTACCTATATGTGCCTATAATGCAGGAAGTAATGCTGTCCTATGCCGGTGAAAACATGCCACTAATTTGTACTTTTCAGCAGGACAATGATTCCAAGCGCTACAGTAAAGTTGTCAAACAATGGTTTCGAATCAAAAATATAAATGTCATTGAATGACCGGCGCAATCTCCAGACCACAATCCAATTGAGAACTTGTGGTGCTACTTTATGAAGGCAAGTACCCAACTATCTCAACTTTAAGAAGACGTCAAGCATGCATGCAGCTCCACACCTACCAAAAGATGTCAAAATCTTGTGGATTCAATGGGGTCTCAAGATCGTCTTTATCGACAAGATACAAACTTTTATTATATGGTGAATATTTTACGAACTGCAATTAAAACGTACGCCTATATGAACTATAATGAAAATTTTCCATTGGCCCCTTACCCTAAAAATAAAACACCCCAAACCTTGCGCCATTGATTTTTATTGCACTCAAAGAAAAACGTACTTGAGGATGATGAATTTGTACATTCTTCTGATGTAAAACTTCATCCATGTCCAACCTAACACACATTTCATTTGATGAATGTAAATCCTTCCATTAATTGTTCTTCATATTCTACCATAAATTGAATGCATGTTATTCATTAAGCCATTTATTTATTCATTAAGTTGATGTAAAGTGTACATTACATTATTTGCTCATATTTATGAAATTATTTAATCAATTTTACAAAAATTATGCACTATTGCATGAAAACTTATTATCGAGTTGATGATTTTTTACATCCAATTGATATAATGCATTTCATTGTATTTTTACATTGCCGCATTAATTATAATAAAACTTTTGTTTAATCCAAAATATTAATTACGTTAACTAAAAGTTCAGGGTGTCTTTGCTGCAGTCATCCTTTTGTACTTCAATAGAGTTGAAAACAATTAGTTTTTAGAAATTTGAGAGCTGTTGATATATAATTTTTGTTCTGTCACTACCACTTTTCATGAGAAGACATGTCGTTAATATAATTTAGGCGAGACATTGGATACATATATACGGGGCTAAATACCAAATTCGATAGAAAATTCTAAAAAAAATAAACATCATGGTTTAAATTATAAGTTCACAAAAATTTTCAATTCAATAATGATGAAAAAATGTGGCAACCCCCTGATCGTTAATTTAATGGCAATTTTCAGTGCATCATTGAACTTTTACGTCGACTGAATGTTGAACTATTGATGCAAGATTTTCATTGTGTTGCTGATCAATAACATTTTCAGTGTGGCAATGAAAATACGAAATTAGAAACATTAAACCACGCTATTAGTTGACGACCCCCAGAAACGTTATTATGCCCACTATTCACGGATATTCACTTGTTATTTTTATCACAGATCCGGTGAATTATAAGACTGACCTTACTCCTATCCAGCAGATGCGATGGTCAGGACATGGATGTACAAGGAAGAGGAACTGTGACACATACTATAGCTGCCATGAGAAAAAAAGTATGAATTTAGTTGTGGATTTGTAGTTGGGAAGAGACTGCGACATCTGGTCTCAAGGTTCAACCTTGTGAGTGATCGTTTATTCACTATCCACATAAAGGCGAAATACTTTAGTATCGCTAATTTTTGTACATACGCCCAATTTTTTTTTACAACAATTCGAAATTAAAAAAGAAACAATACAACAACATGAAAAAAGAAACAAATTTAGATCGGACCCATGGGACACGCATAGTCTAAAAAACGTCCCCACATAATGACATGCGGGGACATACAAGTGTGACTACTAAAATTAGCGGTATGCCCCTCACACGTCTAATGGAGCATTTACTTTTATTTGTGCGACATCTGTGGTTGAATATAAACTAATATGTATCTTACTATAAAATAAATAAATAAATTGTTTCCCATTACATCCCATGAAGGGACCGGGGAGAACTTTTCACAATCACTGAGCTGTGCGCTTTCCAGTTTTCACTCACTGATTGGGACCTACAGTTTTACACCGATTCCGAACGGTATTTTGAGAAGCTTTTTTCATGGCTATATACTCGATAGTGTCGCCGTCACTATGCGAGGTGACCGCCGGCGAAAGAAATTTGAAGGTGGTCAGAGCAGGGTTCGAACCCAGGATGTCATGTACAAGAGCCGCGCACACTAACCATTGCACCACCGACGGCCATCTTACTATAAATTATTAAATTCTTTATATTGACTTCACCTGTCTGTTCTGTATGAATGCCGAAAAAACTTTATATTGATTTTTAAACCTTTTCGCGTGATCCGTGAAACTTCGCAGGAAAACTAATGGAAAAAATAAACTGTCAAAATATGGGCGGGATTGGATAAAGGGGCGTGGCACCTCCCATACAAAGCTCTAATTAAAAATCCAATATTTCTGCTCCTGTTAATGATATTTGAACAAAACAAATAAAGAATTTATATTCAAAATCTATGCTTTTTACGGGTTGGTTTTTTTTTCATGTTTGGATGTAGATAAAAAATATGTTTGGAGCTTGCCCGAAATATAGTATACTTGGGTCCAAACACATTGTGTTTCCTATTACATATTACATGTTTGAAACAACATGATTAATATAAATATTATAATATAAGTGTTTGTAATCCAAATGCAGTTTTTTTTTTGTCATGCAAATTCGGATGTGTTTGGTGCACTATTTACTTCAATGCTCGCAATGCTCTGTCGGGAGCAAAATAGTAAAAGAGGGGCAGAGAGATATTTTTCACAGCCTAAGTTAATGTTATTGCAAGTGAAGAACTGTATTTTTGCATTATTCTTTCAGTCAGTGATTCATAAACATTCGTTAATGCGTGTGTAAATGAATTGAGTATTTCTTATGCTGACTGATCTGTTGGAAACATATGAATGCTGCGACGTAAGTATATGGATAATTGGGGCGAAGCACTCATATACCTCCATGTAAAAGAATACATGTATGCAAGTAATCATGTCAATGCTTACATTTAAATATAAGTATATAAGTGTTCCAAACATATACATGGTTCCTGCAGAATGTGTTTGAGAGAATATGTTACAGAGACTATTTTTTTTCAGTGGGTATGGGTCTTGAGAATGGACAATCGCAAAGAACTAAGTTTGGGCACTCAAATTAAAGGGAATGACGAACCTACTTTATTACTTTCAGTTTGGTGTTTTTAAAATCGCCAGGCGTGAAACCAAAAGGAGAATTGTGCTTGCAAACAGGTGTTGTTTCGGGCTCAGCAAGCACTTTAGAGAACGGACGCTCTTACGAGAAACAAAGATCCAACTCTTTCCAAACTCTTATAAAGGGTCCGCCAAATAACTTTTTTTTTTTGAAAATGCTATAAAAGAAAAACTACTGAATATTTTCTCAAATTTCTTTTTTTATTTGAAAGTACAATCCTTCCGGCTAATAATGGTAAATAATTTCATTCAAATGGCGATCTCGGCTGGCCATGCAGTAGCCTACACGATCGGTCCAATTTTTAAGCACATTATCGATTGTGTGCAGCTGTATTTCACCAATGGCTTCACGAATATTGTCCTTTAAAGCGTCAATTGTCTCTGGCTTGTCGGCGTAACACACATCTTTGAGGGCACCCCACAAATAATAGTCCAACGGTGTCAAATCGCAGCTCCGGTTTGGCCAAACGACATCAGCCCTGCGGGTGATAATGCGATCTTCAAAAACAGGGCGCAAAACACCGAGTGTAGCACACATTCTGCAACATTACCATGATTTTCAAAGTAATGTCGCAATATTTCCCAGCGTTGTTCAAGCGTATACACAACCATATTCGTTCAGCGGAAGGATAAAACTAATTATCTGTCAAATCAGACATGAGCTAAGTGTTACCATTCACGAAATAAGCACTAGTTGAAAAAAAAAACGTTAGATGGCGGACCCGTTACAACTTGCCTTGTTTTGTGGCGCAGAATCCTCCTGGGTCATATCGTTCACTGATGAATCATCATTGGTAGTGTTGGAGAAAAAAATGCTCCCATAAATATTTGGTCCAGATCCAGATCTTTGCAGACTTGTATCATTTCGAATGAATATAATACATGGTGGTTATTACGCTGCCAGGGATCGCATTCACCGGCAGGATATACTATTATGCTTCTGAATGCTTTATCATGATAAGCTAATTCTGATTATAGCAATCAGATTATTAATTTTTAAGAAAGGATTCTCTTTTCGTCCTTATCAATATTAATACTTAACAAATTTTTCATCTACCCGACACCAAATGTCATACATCATGTTTTTGTGGCGAACATTGTTTTACATATATTAATATTATGCTTCATCCTGATATGAATTTGATTGCACATTTTATTACAGGAAATAAAAAAAAAACTCTAATATGAATCGGAAAACAAAACAAAATAAAGAAAAACAAAAACAATAGGGATAACGATATGGATGAGTGCCACGTTCGTTTAGGTATCACACAGAAAAAATCCTTAAGGTAACACTCGCGTAGACATAAACTCCCACAGTGTTAGATTGTTTGTAGCGAGGTGAATAGAAAATGTAAATTTACATTTCATTTTTTGTCTTTACCCATCATAACGAAAGCCAAAGGAACTGAATATAGGAAATGTTTATTTCGTTCATTTTCTTTATGAATCATAACACATGAATTTTTCATATCCTCCACCAAAGTAAGACAAATAACCTTCAAGTGCCTGTTGTTGTAGTTGTAGAATCACGAAGAAGATTTGCAGGCGGATGTCTAAGGATTCCCCAACTCGTACACATTTCTTGAAATTTGAATCCATAGAAAGTTGTAACAACACATCCCCAGCACTTTGGTGAAAGTATATGTTTCAGTTCGTTTAACATTCCATCATATTTCATCAATCTTTGTGCTTGAGTTATGTTCATGTAGAATATTGAATAGGTTACTCTTACGTCCTCCAAACATTGAAAAAGGTTGCAAAAAAAAAAACAAAAATAAAAATACTAAATATTCTCTGTTACTCGTATTCGATGGTGGCAACTTATTTGAAAGTTTTTTCCCATCCTGCTTCGGTATAAAATTTAATTATGTGATATCTGAGATAACAAGGCCATAAGACAAGTGATGAATAAGAAAAGTGGCATCCTATCAGCTTCTCTTTGGGTATCAGTTTTCTTAATGTGTCACGCAAAGTGGGTAATTTTTGAAAGTCTTTCCAACGATGCACAACCACAGAACTATACACTGAAAAACCGGTTTCTGTAAAATATTCTCGCAAACACGTTCTGGAGGAACAATGTATATGTTTGGAACACACTCTAAATATTCATATTTTTAAAAAGTCCTAAACGCACTTATATTTAAACGCACACATTATTAGCATGTTTGCTTGCAAAGATGTATACTTTTACGTGGAACCATATGTGTGGTTCTTCGCAAATATCCATACACTTAAGTCGAAGCAATCTTATGTTTCCTAACAAACGAAGGATTGATGACTGTTTTTGCGGAATTAAAATGCGACAGATCAGTCAACATACGAAACACTCAAATCGTTTACACACGAATTCTGGAATATTTCACTCACTGGCTAAAGAAATAATAAAAATAAAAATACAGAATTTTAACTTAGGCTGAGAACAATCTCTCTTTGTCCCTCTTTTATAATTTTACTCTCGACAGATGATAGCGGTAAAAAAGTGAAGTAAACAGAGGGTACCCAAAAACAGCTGTATTTGTATCACAAACAAAGCTGTATTTGGAGCACAAACACATATATGGTATCATATTAATCATTGTGTCTCTAAAAGTAACATGGAATATCAAACACATCTTGTTTGGGCACAATTATACTATGTTTGCTACAAGTTTCACACACTTTATATTTGCATCCAAATAAGAAAAAACTACAGATTTTCAGTGTGCATTTGTTTGAACAGAGGTTGTTGCCGTCGAATCAGCGGTGGTTGCAACCGAATTGAAATTAGGTTGTAATATTGCCATTTCATTAGCGATTCGGTTGCGACAACAGAATTTCCTTTAATTTGACATTTTTACCTATAGGGCCACAGACAACCCAGGTGGGTTAGGGGTCTTGCATAAAGAAGCTATCATATTTCTCCAACCGCCTCGATTTTTTGCTGTTTTCTTCCAGTTGGTAACACCCAAATCTCTCAGGGGTTCTTAATCATGGTCTTTCCAGCTAACTTTTGGTTCCTCTCTTCTTTGATGTCCTTCGCGTACGTCTTCAAATACCTTTCGCGCTGGTTCGTTCTGGTCCATTCTACTGACATGTCGTGGAGTTATTTTGATTCGCTTATTTTCGATGTCAGGATACACATAACTAATGGTTCGAAAAGAGTTTGAAGCAACCGTAAATTCGGCTGTTGACACCGAATTGCAGTTGCCACAACCGACTTAAGATTGTCACGACTAAATTTAGACCCCACAACTGAAATTGGGTGGAAGCAACCTATAATAGGTTCTGACAACATCCAATTCGGGTGTCATCTAATGTGGTTGTGACAATCTTTTTATTCGGTTGCGGGTAATTCGGTTCGTTCATATAGGTCGTGTCTATTATAGGAACATATATTTTTTGGAGCATTCATCACCCAAAAGCTCCCAGGGCTGTTTCGTCAGCGTGCGATATGGCCCAGGATTCTGTGCCGTGGAGTAGGACAGGTTGTATGACAGCCTGATATTTCTGGATCGACGTTTCTCGAAAAAGGGCTTTATCTCTGAATTACTTGGTTAGCACGAAATAACACCTGTTCGCAAACACAATGCTCCGTTTGGCTTCTAGGCTGACATTGTCGTTTTTGTTCACGGCAGATCCGATGTAAATAAATTCCTCCACAACATACTATACGGAAGCCGCGAAGCCGGTGTTGGACCTACCACAGAGGAGAAAATCCATGAGCACGGCCAAAGGCATGCCACTTATAAAGCTCTATTGCACAAAAATACTATTTTACAGCTTATGATATTTTCTTGTAGATATCTTCCAAATAACACGAAACACTAAGCGAACCACAGACTTGTCATTCATGAGCATGAGCGTGGTCGATAACTTCTCATTATTGAAGTATTAACATCTATAGGCACGGGTAGGGCAATCTATCAAATTGAACACATGCAAACAACACACAGTGTTAGCATCTCATACGTGGTTGTTGTACAACAATAGTCTGCCTGAAAATAAGTATGATGGTATTGATGTCGCGGCAGCGAACAAACAAGCAGGTCGTCGTCGCCAAAGAGTATTGAATAGTATAGAGAAGGCATGGAACGAATTGTATGACTCAAAAGCACCTAACACCTAACATAGGAAAATAATAAAAAAAATAATAGTTTTCGTGCTGAAGGCTCTTTTGCTATTTCACTTTCTTTTTTCTTACATTTGCTTTAACATTAGATGTAATATTGTTAAAATAAATAAAGCAATAATCAGCTCACTGAAATAATTGTGTTTGTGTGGTCATAAGCGGAGCGACGACGACCTACTTGTTTAAATGCTGGCATACAACTGAATAAAGAGCTATATTTAGCTAACTGCAATAATGGATTTTGTTTTGTCATAAACAGAGCGACGACAAAAACTATTGAATAGTATAGAGAACTTATTTCACTCTTTTTCCCCTCTCATCTAGAGAGTCTGATTAAAAGAGCATAAACGTTCTTATTCACTTTATAGAATATTTCAATATTAATGCACCATTTCGACAATGTTATTACATAAAACAATACAAAAGCATAAATGTTTCAGTTAGGACAAAAAGAGAGTAATACGTTTTGAAGCATTCGCCAGAATTCGTTCCTTGAGTTCTCTATACTATTCAATACTCTTTAGCGACGATGACCTGCTTGTTTGTTCGCTGCCTCTACATCAATACCATCATACTTATTTGTAGGCAGAGACTATTGTTGTACAACAACCACGTATGTGATGCTAAAGCTGTGTGTTGTTTGCATGTGTTCACTTTGATAGATTGCCCTACCCGTGCCAGTAGATGTTAACACATCAAAAAAAAATTTTTCTAAAAAAATGTTTATCATTTTAAAAAAAAGTATCTTTTCTTAAAGATCCATTTAAATTATCGTATTTTTCAACTGACGCGTTAGGCGTGTTGGAACTAACTAGTACATCATATATATCGAAAGGAACTTCGTTCCAACCGGGTGGCCCCTGACATCTCATGTGATTTTTTTTAAGTCAATTTAAATGACCTAGTTATCCCGTATCTGGCCAAAGCTTTATCATTCATTTCTAATAAATAATATTCAAAAATGCTGTATGTTTTTCCCTCATCTCCCCAAACCACACAGGCGTGTGTACACCAGTCGTTAAAAAAATCCTCAATGCCAAAAACACTGTAATTTAAACCACAAAATCCCGAAAAAAAATTCCCTAAAACCAAAACCAAATGTTTCCTCTTGCACGCAGTTTTATTGTTTTACCAATTTTCGATGGATCGCATTTTCTCTGTCATATAGATGTAACACAATTGTCAATAATTGTATTGTGACATCTGTATTGTTGTTATCGTCATCATATCTGCTCATCCACCTACCCACTCTCGTTAATTGTGCGTTGTTGACATTGCACGAAACTGATGGGTAGGCAGGTCGACCAGGTCATATGATTCGTGGTGGCTGCTGACTACATGTTCACGTCGACGGAAAAGTGATATGGTGCTTGTGCCTGACGGTGATGGCCATTTTGGAGGTCTTAGTTCGCTTGGTTGACCAATTTATTTTTGCGGTTTTCATTGTGTCCCTGTTTGCGGTCAGTTTGTTGTTGTCATTCCTTCCTTGGTTATTCAATGTAATTGATTGGATTAAGTACAAAAACGTATTGCGTTCATATACATTGTTTAAGCAATATAACGAACGAGTCCGTCAATTCAATTAAAATACAGCAGAAGTTGTAATATGACATGATAAATTAAAAGCAAATAAAGAAGAAGCACATTTTAAAACATAATGTTAAAGTTAAACAAAAGATGTTGGGTCCTTGGATTTATAGTAAAGATTACAGTTTAAACAGGTCCAGAGTTTGTGCCTCTTTTATTAGTTAGTCTATAAATAATTAAGGTCCCTTTGTTATTAAGGTCAGGATCATAAATTAAAGGTAAAGGTAATAATAATATTACAAGGGATAAATGAAAGATTAATTTCTTTGGGAAGATGAACTAAAGATGAAGGTGACCAAATCGACAAGTTTAATACCATGTTGGCCAATTTTTAGTATAGGGCGATTCAATAAGAACGCAGGTTATATTTTGCACGCAACACCAAAATTTGTCGAAATTACTATTTCTTTATTTCATCATGTTTTACAGTCCACCGCATTTAGGTATGACAACACAGGATGCGCGTATCAAAATTTCCATGACTTGTTGGCAACGTCCGAGCTGTATATCCTTCATAACGCGTATGATTTCTTCATTCACCTCTGCAATCGTCTCGGGCTTATTGGCAGAGACTATACAAAATACACAAAGAAACCCCCAACTGTTGACGAACCTCTCAAAACGTTATAAGGACCATGATGTAAGGATATGTACCTGGAATGTGCGAACGCTATACATCACTGGTGCCACTTTCCAACTGGCGGATGTCCTCGGAAAATATAAAGCTGACATCAGAGCGACCCAGGAAATGCGATGGACAGGATATGGTTGCACCAGAAAGAAAAACTGCGATATTTACTACAGCTGCCATGAGCGACAGCTCGAATTTGGGTGCGGATTTATAGTTGGCAAGAGAATGCGGCACCTAGTTTCATTGTCCAACCCAGTGAGTGAACGCATAGCCACAATTCGCATCAAAGCGACATATTTCAACATCTCGTTAATTTGTGTGCACGCGCCGACAAAGGATAAAGATGATGAGGTCAAAGAATCATTTAATGAGCGTCTGGAGGAAGTATACGAACGCTGCCTTGACCACGACATTAAGATTATTCTAGGCGATTTTAATGCCAATTTGGGAAAGGAAAGTATCTTTCGACCAACCATCGGTAATCATCGTCTACATGATACCACCTCCCATAATGGAATAAGACTGATAGACTTCGCCGCTGCAAACGATTCCAGCATTAGGACATATATAAGACGACCTACATATCTCCTGATCAGCGGACGAAGAACCAGATGGATTACTTGGTAATAGATGGCAGGCACTCTTCTAGTGTAATGGTGTGATTCGAGGTGCCAATATCGACTCGGATGATTACCTGTGGCTGCGACAGTTCGCACAAGACTGAGCAGGGCGAAAAATGTACGATGCTGAACACAGGAAAACCTGGATATTGACAAGCTACAAATACCGGCGATATCAATTTCCTATCGACAGAAGCTCTGTGTCCTGTTAGAGCAGAATACCCCCTCCCGAAGACCCATATGCGCAGTGCAAGCACATCTCCCATTCTTTGGAAACCGCTGCAGGGACTGAACTTGGCTATCAAAGAATGTCGCATTGCAACTGATGAAAAAGACGCTGCACGTTTGGTAACGAAACAGTCAGTTACAACGCGTGCAGCGAATGAGTGATACAAGAGGCTGAGTAGGGAGGAAACCCAACTATTTAGGAGAAAAAAAATGGCAGTGGGAGCAGAGAGAAAGAGTGAAAAAACCGAAATGTACAGGATGAATGGTGAATACCGAAAGTTTTTCCAGAGGGTAAGAAGGTCGAATATGACCGTCGGTGGTGCAATGGGTAGTGTGCGCGCCTCTTGTACAGGAGATCCTGGGTTCGATCCCTGCTCCAACCACCTTAAAATTTCTTTCGACGACGGTCATCTCGCTTAGTGACGGCGACACTATCGAGTATATAGCCATGAAAAAGCTTCTCAAAATACCGTTCGGAATCGGTTGTAAACTGTAGGTCCCAATCAGTGAGTGAAAACCGGAAAGCGCACAGCTCAGTGATTGTGAGAAGTTCTCCCCGGTCCCTTCATGGGATGTAATGGGAAACCATTTATTTTATTTTTTTTTAAGAAGGTCGAATAACTTGCCTAATAATGGGCTGCCCACCTGCAAGGACGAGAATGGGAATCTGGTGACTGAGAAGCAGTGTGTGCTCAAAATGTGGAGAGACCACTTTTCAGCACTACTCCACTCGGATTCTTCCACTGAAGATCAGGAGGTAATGATAGTGGAAGATAGTGTAGATTGTACCCCCCCCCCCCGAACCAAGGCAAGATTAGAACGGCGATCTCCCGGCGAAAACCACTGCTGCGGATGGCTTACCCGCTGAACTTTTTAAGGCAGGTGGCGAAGAACTGCTAGCCCACATGCATCAACTTATATGCGGTATATGGCTGGGGGAATCTATGCGCGACGATTGGAGTCTCACTGTATTATGTCCTGTATTCAAAAAGGGTGATCCGTGTGTCTGATCCAACTATCGTGGTAGCAGTCTTTTATCCATCGCGTACAAGGTCTTGTCGAGCGTATTATGTGAAAGACTAAATCCAATTATTGAAAACCTGATTGAACCTTATCAGTGTGGTTTTAGACCAGGCAAATCCACAACTGACCAAATATTCACGCTACGCCAGATCCTGGAAAAGACCAACGAAAAACAAATCGATACATACCACCTTTTTGTCGATTACAAAGCAGCTTTCGATAGCCCCATACAGGGAAAACTGTACGAAGCTATGTCTGAACTTGGTGTTCCGGCAAAACTGATACGCCTCTGTAGAATGACGCTGACCAACACCAAATCAGCAGTGAAAGTGGGGAAAGACCTCACTGAACCATTCTGTAGCAAGCGAGGACTTAGGCAAGGCGACACACTTTCGTGCAATCTCTTCAACATTTTAATGGAGATAATAATGAGAAAAGCTGCAGCAAATACGAACAGGACCATTAACACGAAAAGCCATACGTTGCTGGCGTATGCTGACGACATAGACATCATTGGGCGAAATTTGCGAGAGGTTACTGCAGTATTTTCAAGAATCGAAAAGGAATCAGCGAAGGTGGGTCTTTCTGTTGATGAGGGCAAGACAAAATTTATGGTGAGGGCAAGAGGACAAGACAAAATTTATGGTGACAACGACTAGTAACAAATTGTATCATAATGTTAACATGTTCCCTTATTTAAGCCGATACAAACTGTAAAAGGACCAGCTGAGCTGATTAATTTGAGGTGGGTTAAAAATTAAAAAAGAATAAAAATAAAAATAATAAATACATAACCTGATAAACCACCGAGAAAAGAAAATACAAAGTCATGCAATCTAAATGTCATACACAAAAAAAGAAGAAGAAAAAACATTAAATTCTTGTATGTAGCCGAAAGGGAAGGAAGTGAATGAATCAACGAAAATAACAATACAAAAATGAAACGTTAACAAAACAAATAGCGCGATGTAGAACCACAAAGTAAATGTTGCATGTTAAGAGGCAACATTGAAAGTGACGAGCTATTTAGATAAGGTGGCGGTGGAGGAGGCATCTCCAATGTGTATAAAGACATTAATACTTTTCAATCGAAAGCACACGAATGTTTATCATTTGGAGCTAAGTGTGTGTATGTGTAGTATAAAGTGGGCTAAGATATCTTTCAAACCCGCACACACACACACACATTAGGGTGTTTGTTGTATGGATTTTTTGAATATTCGCTAAAAAGTGGGTATTAGTTGTGAGTTACAACATAAATAGGGTTTAATTCATTATTAGCTTATCTCAAATATATATGTATACTCTGAAAAATATGAATTTTTCTGTTATAACGGTTTTGTAGATTGCCGCAAATATAGTATACTTGTGTCCAACCACATTGTGTTTGCTACTCAATATTACACATTAGAGACAATGATTATTAGGTCATAATATATATTTCTGTGACTCAAATATAGATTTGTTTGTCGAAAACTACTAAAACCAAAACCGTGACAGACAACAGTGAAACAAAAAATTTACAATTCTTCAATTCAGAGAAACAATGCTTGCAAACATATATATGGTTCGTGAAATATGTTGCTGGGGCAATTTTTGTCAGCATGTATAGTGGCGTGAAGACATAAGTACATAATTAATTTTTTAATTTCTAATCGAATAAAATGAGTACCAATAAAGAAAATAAAAAAAAAAATTCTGAATAAAACAACAAACAGTTCCAAACAAAAAGCAACATATTCTGAGAGATAAAAAACATCGGTGTCAGCATTTTTTAGTACTGGGTTCATACACGCTGAAAAATTCAATATTACATGTTTGAGACACAATGATTAATATGTTCTAATATATGTGTTTGCGACCCAAACATATATGTGTTTGTGATACAAATACAGTTGTGTTGGTTGCATTGTTTAAACTCTCTCGAGAGCAAGAGAATAAAAGAGCTGCAACGAGAGAGTCTATCTCGTAATGTGATCTGTATTTTTGTATTATTGTCTCAGTCAGTGATTCATAAATATTCCTGAATGTGCGTGTAAATTGTAGATGAAGTCGGTGTTTCTTACTTTGGCTGATGTATTGCGATTTAGTTTCATGTATTCAGTCGTCAATAGTTCATCGGACAGAGAATATCAAAAGCGCTTGATCAGTGAAAAAAGAATAGACAAAGGTTCGGACAGTTAAATGGTTTGTGATGTGGCTTTAGTTTTTGTGTATGTGTTTAGTATGTATATTAATGTATGTGTGCTACCAAAATGAGAATCGATATTGAGGAATGCAACTGGAAAGGGCAACAACGTGAAGCCCTTTTTCTGCCCGAACCGTTACTGAGAAAATCCGAACGGTGGGCCATTTGTGAAATATAATAAAAAGAAACACAAGTAATTAATAAACGCTTGGCTTGCCGGAACTAGATTTGTAGATAAGTATATTGTTTGTTTACCAACGCATAGTGATAACCAACGCATAGTTGAAACCTTCTGAAAAAAAAACTTGAGAGACGACAGCAAAGAAAGACAGAAAAAAACAAATACTGCATTCGATACAATGCATTCCAAATTTGTTCGTGTCTAAATATTATTATCTTCGGATGGAAATACGCATATGTTTCCACGTACGTATATGGATGCTTGGGATGAAGAACGCATATGTGTCCACGTAAACGCATACATGTTTGCCAGTAAACATGCTAATGTTTGCATTTAAATACAAGTGAGTTTGGTACTTGGAAACATATGAATGTTTGAAGGATATTCCAAACATATACATGGTTCCTGCAGAATATGTTTGGTAGAATATGTTACAGAGGCCGTTATTTTTCAGCATGTAGACCTTTGTACTTTTTGCTTTTGTCTACGCTGAGTAATGCAAACTTAGGTTTAGAAATACGTGGTTAGTAAGAGTTAAAGTTTTATTCCAAGTGCACCGCAATAATATTCAGTTTAAAAAAATGGAAAGTTATCACGCAATGTGGAGGATAATATAGTTTCCTTAAGTAATAATGGATCTTCATCTCGGGAAATAGCCAAGGAACTAAATATAAGGCAATATGTGGTCATTTGCGTTCAAAAAATACGACGTGCTGGTCCTAAAGAGCAAACCAGAGGCAGCCGCAGACTGTTGACTGAAGCGAACGCACACCTTATGATGGCAGAAATGAAGCAGAACAAGTCCGTAGCACCGAAACATACTTCTGCTGTCAAAAATAACCACACTAGTGAAGGGACAACAAGATGAGCGCTGCACAACATTGGCTATATTTCAGCTGTTAAAGAAAATAAACCTGCATTGTCCGAAAATAACCGAAAGGCGCGAATGAAGTTTGCAAGAGAGCATTCAAATTGGACGCTAGATGACTGGAAACGTGTTATCTGGTCAGATGAATCAAAATTTAATCGTTTGCAATCGGACGGTAAGCAGTATTGGTGGCGTCGCCCTGGTGATACCATGCAACACCACCATGTTAAGCAACTGTGAGGGAAACTTCATGATTTGGGGCTGCTTCACCTAGGTGCATATTGGGCCGTTACAGGGAATCGATGGTATAACGAAGAAGGAAGACAACCTCACCATTTTACAGACTCGTCGTCCCGAGTTTGTTGGCAAGATTACCTATCCTAAAGACGAAGTCGTATTTCAACGGGATGTGATCCGAAGTATAGTGCGAAAAGTGATGAATTGGTCAGCGCAAAGCCCCGGCCTCAAAACGGTTGGGAATTTACGGTCACTTGTGGGAAGACGGCTGGAGTTGTACAAATCACCTCCATCAAACATAGAACATCTGTACAGCTTGAATGGTAGAATATACCAACTCATATTATACAGGAATTGGTTGAGAGTATGCCAAAACGTATCAATATGCCCAGCGGCGAAAATCATGAACTGGAAGGCCTGAAATCATGACCAAACTGGCCGTGTTTAAAATATGGAAGGCTTTCCCTACACATTACCTTCTCCTTTCTTTTTAACATTGCGTGAGATTGGCAGGCAAGGCCTTCCTTGCCCATTGCCTAAAGTAGGCCTTAGAAGGCATGCAAAGAGGAAGGCCTTAGAAGGGATTTACTTTAATTTATTTTTGTAAATAATTAAAAATAAAATTAAAATAATTTATTTTATCACAAAATCATTATTCACTTCTACATATTTATTTATAAGTATATATGTATTTATCTTAGAAAGTTGTACAACGCCCAACTTCAAATTGAAAATTTTACAAATACCCTGAAAAATATTAAAAAAAAAATTTATAATTTTAAAATTTGTATAAAATTTTCCAATTAAATTATGTTTAAAAAGGATCGGAATAGAAATTTCTCAGAATTGTAAAAATCTTCTTCTCGGTTATGTGTGATGAAAAAATGCATGCAAGAACCATTCCGCATGCCTTATTTGTGGAAGACCTTGCGGCTTCCGCCGCTGGGTGGTAACAGAAACTACAAAGGAAAGGGACCAATTACTAAAAACTGCTACACTGACACCGGTATTGAAAAGTGCAAAATTGAGTACAAGCGAGTTAGTTTCGTTATGATTGTGTATCACCCTGAATTTGTTGCTTGTTGTTTTGTACCTTTTGTTGTTTTATTCAGAATTGAACAAAGAATAAAGGAAAAAATTTTATTTACATTTTATTTATTATTGCTCATTTTATCTCTTTGGAAATGAAAAAATTTAATTACGTACTCATTTCGTATGTGTAAAATTGTATGTGTAAAATTGAGACTGATAGCTTGACATTTGATCCGGCCTCATAGAGGTCAAAGTTCATGTTTGGCTTTAAAATGGGTTTATCACCACTATAAGTTTATTGGCAAATAATCAGTGGAATATTGTTATATTTTGAATCGTTCGAAAGAGGGCCCAAAGTTTTTTCTGCCTAAGCTAATAACAATAATTCAGCCTCAATGGCCATCCTTATATTTCAGGTCAAAATTATTTTTTTCAGCCTTAATATCTCGAAAACCGTTACAGATATCCAAAAAAAAAACTTTAACTCAGCTTTGTGGATTTTGAATAGTTCTAAACCAATATTTTAAAATATAAAGAAGTTTTAATTTAATTTTAATTTTTGTCAATATATTTTTGTGAAAAAATATTCCACATTTCCGCACCAACCATCCGGAAACTTATGAGCGATATAGTAAACACAAATACCTCATTCGAAACTATTTTTCGATCTGCAATCGATAAACATTTGTTATTTTGATGCAAATATAACGCTTTTGTAGCTGGATGCAGATATAGTATAGTACTTGTGTCCAAACACATTGTGTTTGCTTTTCAGTATTACATGTTTGAGACACAATGATTAATATGTTATAATAGATGAGTTTGTGAACCAAATGGGGCTTTTTTTTCTTGAAAACTGCTGAAAATGAAAACGTGCCAGACAATAAAGAAACAACAAATCAGCAGATCTTCGATTAAGGACAACAATGCTTGCACGTAAGTATGCGGATGTTCCAAACATATATACATGGTTGCTGCATAATGTTACAGGGCTGTTTTTTTTCAGTGCATATACATTGCACCGTCGGTGGTGCAATGGTTAGTGTGCGGGGCTCTTCTGCAGGAGATCCTGGGTTGGAACCCTGCTCTGACCACCTTAAAATTTCTGTCGGCTGCGGTCAGCTCGCAATGTGACGGCGACACTATAGAGTTTATAGCCATGAAAAAGCTTCTCAAAATACCGTTCGGAATTGGTGTAAAACTGTAGGTCCCAATCAGTGAGTGAACGCTGGAAAGCGCACAGCTCAGTGATTGTGAGAAGTTCTCCCCTGTCCCTTCATGGGATGTAATGGGAAACCATTTATTTATACGCTGAAAAAATAAACGGCCCCTGGAACATATTGCACGAACCACATATATGTTTGTAAGCATTGTGTTCCTGAATTGAAGTTCAACTGCGCTCTTGTTTCTTTGTTGTTCTCACGCTTTTGTTTTCATGTAATAAATAGCAAACACAAAGTGTTTGGATACACGTATACTATATTTGGGCCAAACATTATAGTTTCAGTATTAAACTTGCATGAGAATATATGATAGAGTCAAACACAAAGCCTGTTCTCGAATTGTCACCATGTAACTAAAACTAGTCACCCATCATCAGGTAATACCCATTTTTTAAAGAAATTTGTAAAATGACCCGTGTATAAGAAACACCCTAATACACATAAACATTATCTCATTTTCATACAGGCACAAACGACGTACCTTTATAGAAAGGACAAAAAGTAAAACTTTGTAATAAAGTAGAGGTGTGTCGGTCAGAGAAATCAACCAAAACAAATCATTGCTGTTACAAGTGTTGCCTTTTATACCCTTATCCATAAGCGGTGGTGTTTGGGGGGTTGGTTAGGGCGGGGAGGGTATATATATCATTTGATACGCCGAGAAAATGTAGCATAGTAGTTGGTCTTTTCGGAATAGATGGGAAAACTATTAAATGTTTTCAAAAATGTGGTTACGGTATTTGACCTATAACACTTAAATTTATGAATCAGAAGCAGTTCATTCTGTGAAGTGCAATGATTTGAATATCACGGCCCAATTAGAGGCTGTCAAAACCGAATTAGAGGTTTCCATAGCCGAATTAGAGGTTGTCCCAGCCGAATTAGAAGTTGTCACTAGCGAATTAGAGGTAGTCACTACTGTATTGGAGGTGGTCGCCAGCGAATTCGAGGTTGTCACAAACGAATTAGAGATTGTCACAGCCGAATTAGAGGTTTTCACAGCCGAATTAGTGGTTGTCAAAATGAAATGTGGAGGGTGTCACAACGGAATTTAGAGTGTCACAACTGAGTTGTATTTTCTATTCTATTTGTTTTCTATTAACTAAAAACTTGTTTAGCAAAAACTGTTTAATGTTTTATTAATGCTGCATTTTCCTGTATTTTCATAAATATTACAAAGCGAAGAAATAATGCACTTTATATGGGGTGATCTTTAGGAAATCAATCTAATTTTACATGCCACTTGCCAAAGTATTTAAAGTCCCGGCCATCCCGGTTCACTGCACCAGTTCTGACGGATTGTGTTTGCCGATGTACACAGGTCCTAAGCCGGTCCATATAAAGACAATGACAGCATATTTCAAACTCCCGATCAGCTGCACTCTGTAAATGTCGACGTTTCCCCCAAAATTAGACGTTTGAACGCAAAAACCATAATTACTATATTTTTAATTGCATTTCTTAATAACTATAAAAAAAAACTTAATACTATCGCAACAGCAACAGTTGTACTTGAACTCTTTAACTTTTTTAAATATAATATTTGTTCTTAGAATGTTAAACGTCAAGTTTGAAATATAATATATGTTGTGGTATACGAATTGAAAATTAATTCGTTTGTACCAACCAAACTAACGCCAAATTCGGTCGTTGCAACCGACTTAAAAACAAATTCGATTATTGCGACTGAATTGATATCAAATTTGATAGTTGCAATCGAAGTGATGTCGAAACACAAGCTATTTCCAAACAGTTAGTTCTCTGAGTGTACTTGGTGGGATTAGTGTTGATTTTTATTCAACTACGAGGGAAGTTCAAAAAGTCACGGAGCTTTCAAACAGCGCTCGTACTCGTAAAATACGCCGGAGAACTCAAATGTAATCACACAAGTGGGAGTTGTTATAAAGATAAATACAAAATAAAAAAACAGCAGACAGTTGTCCGAGGCCTTCGGCCACGGACTGTCCCTGCAGGCTGTGTCAGAGACACGGCCATTAAGTTTAACGTAGAATACGCCATCCGATAAGACAGAAAACATATATAACAATAAATGATAAATAACATAAGCAAATGAATTTATTTATTATTTTAATTTACTAAACGTCAACTGTCAGCTGCTGTCAAACAGCATCAAGCAGCACTGTTATTTGGCTTACTTGACAGCACTTTCATTTAACATAGAAATGTATGAATTAATTTTTTCATATATTTTTTATAATTATATATCCATGTTAAATTCAAATTCACATTTAACATTTTGTTTCACTTAAATACATAAGTAAATATACGAAATTTCAATATTTCATCAATCAAAACAACAGCCGAAGGTTTGTGTCCACACTGAAACAGCAGCATAGTTTGTGTTCACGCTACAAACTCAAACACTCAACCAAACACCACACATATGTTTGAGTGTATGTGTTTAAACAATTTTCATTTGAGAAATTTAAATATTAGGAAGATATCAACCAATATGAAATGTATATCAAACGAAAGATAACATCTTCATTTACCTACAAAAAAATTTTTAAAAAAAGTTATCTCGCCGTTTCCTCATAATCAATGAAATAAAGATTACAACAATAACAATCTGACATGACTCCCTATACCGTAAGGTAAGACGTATTCTACGCCAAAAAAGGTTTTTGTTTTTTAGTATTTTTTGACTGATCAATTATGTTGTATTTTAATAAAGAATTTTCTCTACAAACTTCTTAACTCCTATCCATAATGTTCAGCTTTTCACTTTTGCTAAGTAGACTTCAACTTGTTGCTAAGTAAATAATGTAGCACAAATTCCTACTGAGAGGTTATGGCTTAAGGGAGACTCTACACGAATGTTAAATGGAAATTATGAGAAATGTAATTGTTTCCCTGTTCCGAAATGAAAAATATTTTCAACAACTCAATTTTGCTCTTAACTTATATACAAATACTTGCGACCCATCATAAATTTAGAACATGCAACATGTTTCGAGTTATTTAAGTTGCATGATGTTGAAACCATTTCAACTGTGGAATGTTTGCATATTTATTGCACTCCATCCAATGACATTCGTTTGCTGCAACTCTGCGTGCGACGAGTTTTCATTTTCGGTATAAAAATAAATTTCGAATGAAAATATTTTTCTTATGAAACTACATATGAGTATTTGTGTTGCAACATGAAAAAATTGCGAATGAGAAGGAAGTGGCTAAATTTATATTCACATTAGGTTTTTTTGTTTCCAGAAATATAAATTCTCACATATTGTTTCTACTGCCACTGTGGCAAGTGTAGAAAGAATTTCATATTCTATAAAATGCAACAATAATTTAACACAAACAAAAATTGCAATTTATTATTTAAAAATGTACAAATGGATATTTGTTGTGTTTTATTATAAGTAAACATACAAATATTCCTATACGACGAGTTTATGAATAAAAACAACAAACCTTTTAGTATTTTCGCACATTTTAGGGGGTAATATTTATTTAACGTTCATTGAAACCTATAAATTTGCAATATTTTATACTGCTACCCACCAAGCATTCCAAGCCAATGGAATTCAACCCAAAACGGATAGTCGTTATGTCCTTTTTCAGAACGTTGCTCCTTTTGTTTCAACACTTTATTTTCCCGTATTTTATGGTCAGAGCTTTGGCATTTTGTTCATATGTATCCGGAGCTAGTGCCATGTGGTGTGTAAATTAAAGGCATGGAAAATATTCTTGGCATTTAAATTATGCATGAAAATTTATAGGAATTTTGTAGAAATGAAGAAAATTTATTTATTCTTACTCTATCTCTCTCTCTCTCGTTGTGTATTATTTGCTTGTTTTGAACAAAATGCGTCCCTTTAATGGCTCAAAGCAAATTGTTGAAAATTTCTCAGGAATTTCTTAACACATCCTCCCCTGTTAAAAACAGCCTTAGGTTATGCTTTGATTATGTTTTTGACAATGTTTTTGGGGTAGTTACGATATACATTTCCATTGCCAAAATTTGAATCTTTCACACATATATATATATATATATGTATATATATAATATATTAAGTTTAAATTCACATATTAAGTTTTTGTATAATTTTTTGAAAAACAAATGAACATCCTAAAAGTATGCAGTGTTTGATTGTTTGTAGTATATTTTGAACAGGAGTGAATTGGGAAGGATTCACAAAGCAAATTTCTTGGGAGTAACATCAATTATCTCTTTGACTTGACAGTGCTCCTGAAAACGAAAGCGAACAACCCGAAAGGTAGAGAATGGTTCACGAGCGATATAAAATATCTCATCGACCAAAGGGAAATGGCTTACTCCATATGGAAACGTTTTCGAACGCCAATACTGCACGAAGAGTATCGTGCTGCTCGTAAACTTGTAAACGCGAAATTAAGGGAAACTAAGAGAAATTTCTGTGCCCAAAGATTCAGTAATGCGCTTGGAACTAAGAAAACATGGAATACCATCAGAGAAATTGGAATTGGAAAGGCGAAACCATCTATAGATGTCGAAAACGTTAATGCCAACGATCTGAATTATCAATTTGTTAATATTGTTATGACTCAACCCGATCACACGTATTATGGAAACGCACAAACTGACTACGGTGGTGTAAGTTTATTTAATTTTCAGGGCATTATGCAAGATGATGTCGTTTCGAGTTTTATGTCTATATCTTCGAATTCCATTGGTGTTGATAATACTCATCCCAGATTTCTTGAAATTCTACTTCCACAACTTTTTCCGTTTATTACATTTATCTTTAATAAAATTTTAAGTTCAAGCTACTTTCCGTTGAGATGGAAGCAAGCTAATATTATTCCGATCCCGACAAACAAAACTGAGTATAGACCAATTGCTGTTCTGCCCTTTTTTTCCAAAGTATTTGAACGTATTATGCATAACCAAAATTTAGATTTTATTAGTTCCAATAATCTTCTTACGGACAAGCAATCAGGATTTCGTGCCAAGCATAGTTGTGTAACAGCCTTAATAGATGTTATAGAGGGCATACGAAGTAAGATTGACTCAGGCCATGTCGCTATACGTGTACTTCTTGACCACTCCAAGGCTTTCGATAATGTCGATCATACAATTCTATTACAGAAATTGGCAAAACTTATGAATTTTTCACCTTATTCAATAAGTCTCTTGAAATCGTATATTGGTGGAAGATCACAATATGTTGATATTTGTGGTGCTGTATCAGGTCCACTATTAGTCAAAAGGGGAGTTCCTCAAGGTTCCATACTATGATGCGCTGATGATGTGCAGTTGTATATTAGCAGTGATGAAGACCTATTGTCAAACCGCGTTGCTAACATAAATGAAGACCTAGCTGCAGTACATAAATTGGCAAAAGTAAATGGTCTAACGCTAACTCCTAACAAATCACAGTGTTTATTTATAAAGGGTTTTTCAACAGAGACGCTACAAAAGTAAATCGATAGGGACAGCAAACGACGCCATATTTTTTCCCGCTCTTTTGACATTTCCCTTCAGTAAGGTTTGCCATTTCATCACGGAAAGATATACGAGCCAACAACGAGACGAAATTCTTAAAATTTACTACCGAAATTTGGAGTCAGTGGCCTCAACTTTAAGAGCGCTACGTCCAATTTATGGTCGTCATAATCGTCCTACCAGATCAACAATTGAGCGTCTAGTGAAAAAATTTGAATCCACAGGCACAGTTCAAAATGTTCCTGTGCCAGTGAGACAAAGAAGTGCCCGTAGTGTCAAGAATATTGCTGCCGCTGAGGCTTCAGTTCAAGAAAGCCCAAATGTGTCTCTCACACGTCGTTCTCAAGCGTTGGGCATCTCTGTGACGTCGTTGTGGCGAAGGTTGTGAAAGTATCTTGGCCTACATCCATACAAGATCAAATTGACGCAAGAACTGAAGCCGCTTGACCACCATAATCGTCGTATGTTCGTGAATTGGGCTGAGCAACAACTTGAAAATGATTCGGATTTTCATCGGAAAATCATCTTCAGCGATGAGGCTCATTTCTGGCTGAATGGCTTCGTCAATAAGCAAAATATGCGTTATTGGTCAGACAGCAATCCACACGTAATCCATGAGTCATCATTGCATCCCGAAAAAATTACGGTTTGGTGAGGTTTATGGGCCGGCGGCGTCATTGGGCCGAACTTCTTCCGTGATGATCAAGACCGGCACATTACTGTGATTGCGAATCGCTGCCGTTCAATGATAACCGAATATTTTTGGCCCCAATTGGATAATATGGACTTGGAGGACATGTAGTTCCAACAGGACGGCGCCACAAGCCACACAGCGAATGCCACAATCAATTTATTGGAAACCAAGTTTGGTGAACGTGTTATCTCACGAAATGGCTCAGTCGATTGGCCGCCTCGGTCGTGCGATTTGACGCCGTTAGATTATTTCCTGTGGGGCTACGTCGAGTCTATGGTCTATGCCAACAAGCCAGCGACGATTGATAAACTTCGTACGAATATCGAACGTGAAATTGCCAGGCAAAAGAAGTCGAGTTCCATACATAATGGCATCGAACGTACTTTCACAGGAGTAAAGAATTTCATTGGTATCTAAAACCGGTTTTGTTTTATTTAAAAAACTATTGTAGCGCTCTTATTGAAAAACCCTTTACGTAATCGTAAAGTTCAAATCGATCTAGCGCACAGTGTTTTAATAAATGGAGAGCCAGTTGAAGTTGTTCAAAGAGTGAAGAATTTAGGAATTATTTTCAATGACAGCCTCACAGTCTGTGGGAAATCTTTTGCAGTGATACGGTCCTTATGGATGTCACAACACTGTACGCCTTTATATATAAGAATGCTTTTGGCAAGGACATATTTAGTTCCCACTCTTAAGTATGGTTGTGAAATTTTTGCAAGATCTGATGCCCAGAGCAAACGAAAATTACAGTCGACTTTTAACGCCATTACGAGGTATGTCTACGGTCTAAGAAAATATGATCATATATCTCAGTTTTCAAAAAAAGTATTAAATGTAGAATTCGAAGGTTTTTTACAAATTAGATGTTTAATATTTTTTCACAAACTTGTAATATACCGTGAACCTGTCTATCTGTACGGCCGATTAAAATTCAAACAGTCCCTTAGAAATAAAATTTGTATTTAATTCAAGCACAATTCTCTTATATCTGAGCGTCAATTTTTTATTAGTGTAATACGTCTGTCTTTTTTACCGATCAATGTTAGAAATATCCATAATATCGCACAATTTAAATGTATAATTTTTGTTGTTTACAATCAAACGTCAGCCCATAGTTAGTTTTTTTTTTTGTTTTAAACTATGTATAAATTTTTCACTGTCAAAATGTCTATTGTTTCTACTCTTTTGTTTAATGTTGTATTTCTCAAAATTTATAAGTATTTTTAGATTCTTTATAATCGTAATTTGTAACAAAAGTGTTTCACAATTCTTAAAAATTGTATTAATGTAATTTTTTTGCCTTCAAATTTTTATTTTTATGTTTACTTTTTTTTTTATTTTTTAATTTATGTTTCATGTTTTTTTCTATTTTTTATTTTTTTAAGTATAATTTAATAAATAATTTAAAATTTTTCTTTGATTAAGACATTCCTGTACTGTAATTATAAGACATTAGATCTTGTTGTACGGGTTAACAAATAGACAAATAAATAAAATTTATATTAGCTAAAATGCAGATCCTAAAAGTATGCAGTGTTATTTGTTACGTGGTATATTTTAACCAGGAGTGAAATGATAAGGGTGTGCAAAGTACGTACATGAGATGGCTGGATCTGCAGAAGTCCAAATCACTTCATTTCCTAATATATATTTCGATCTGAAATTATTTCTTATAAGATTATTCCCCAAGTTTGTGACTCTTCTCATCAGCGCATTAGCGTTCTATGCCAGTAACAGTCTTGTTCACATTGTCACAACTTGCAGTTGTTGACGGTCAATAGCCTGGAACGTTATGGCGTTGATGTGAAGAGTCACAATCTTCGAAACCATCGTCCGCCAACGTGAGTTAAAATCCTTGTTGAGACTGTTTTTATTTCCATCGGCGGTGCACAGTGGATAAGATTTAAGTAAAGCAGCAAAAAATAAAATATAACTATTTTGTTACCACATTAAAAAGTTTTCATTACATGTGAAACTAAATTCCTTAGAGCATCGGAAGCGAATATCTAAAGTTCAAGAATGAACTCTTTTACTGAACAAGAGCAAGATTTTTTGAAAATCCTCGTATTTTCGTATATTTCATAGCATATATTTTACCATGTGTTTGAGCTTTTGAAGTCAAGTTAATTTTGAGGAGTGCGAGTGGTTTCGTTATTGTCGTCGCTCTGTTGTTTGAAAAGTACTAATAAAGGGCTTTAATCTGGTATACATTTGGTCCGCGAAAAATTCTAAGTTTGCGCACAGTGGGTCAAAATGTTAAGAAATGGGGCAATACTAAATTCTAAATATCGCTGTTCTCAAATTTCTCTGAAATATAAGGATCGTAAATTTGGAAAGCACTAACAATGAGCTTTATTCTCGTGTAAGTCTTGTCCGCCAAGAGTCATTGACTTGGACACAGTGAAATGTTCAAAAATTGAGTAAAATGCTTAAAGGAAAACGCCTAAAATTATTGTATTCTGAAATTCGTCTGAAACCTCGGAGTAATATAGCCCAAAAGAACATGCTCCCACCTATTGCTAGATATTCATTTAGTTGGCGAAGTATAATTGATTTGGGCTCAATGTCCTGTCTAAAATTATATACATTGAACTAAAATATAATGTTTGCAGGTAAGCTGTTCCAGATTTGTGCCACTCATACTGAAAGCTCGTAACGTTTTTGGAAAGAAGTTCCTTATCACACACAACTTTTTATTAACCGTATTATGCTATAACCCTGTATGCAACCCAGTATTATTTCGTATACTTTTAGGATTTGGTGGTTTAGTGTTCGAAAGTTGTACCAATTCGTTTTGTTATTTTATTTTATTGCATAACTTTAAACATAATATGCCAATGGAGGGTGTGGCAAAGATTTGTACAGTCAGGGATATAAAGGGTCCGCCAAATAACTTTTTTTTTTTTGAAAATGCTATAAAAAAAAACTACTGAATATTTTCTCAAATTTGTTTTTTTATTTGAAAGTACAATCCTTCCGGTTAATAATGGAAAATAATTTCATTCAAATGGCTGCCTCGGCTGGCCATGCAGTAGCCTACACGATCGGTCAAATTTTTAAGCACATTATCGATTGTGTGCAGCTGTATTTCACCAATGGCTTCACGAATATTGTTCTTTAAAGCGTCAATTGTCTCTGGCTTGTCGGCATAACACTTATCTTTGAGGGCACCCCACAAATAATTGTCCAACGGTGTCAAATCGCAGCTCCGAAGTGGCCAAACGACATCAGCTCTGCGGCTGATAATGCGATCTTCAAAAACAGGGCGCAAAACATCGAGTGTAGCACACATTCTGCAAACATTACCATGATTTTCAAAGTAATGTCGCAATATTTCCCAGCGTTGTTCAAGCGTTTACACAACCATATTCGTTCAGCGGAAGGATAAAACTAATTATCTGTCAAATCAAACATGAGCTAAGTGTTACCATTCACGAAATAAGCACTAGTTGAAAAAAAAAAACGTTAGATGGCGGACCCGTTATATGAGGGTTGATTTCTTCAATATTGGCTTTATGATAGTCATGCCCATGTGAAGTGTGCTGGCTTCAATGGTATTGCATTATGCTATAATTACGGCTAAGAAAAGCGGGCTTCGCAGGACGTGGTGGAAAGTCGTAACTGAATTTTATAAGCTATTTAAGGAGGCAAAGAGAGGATTTCAAACTTTAAATTCTGATTTTGGACCCATTGGACTCTATTTTTGAAAACGCAATATCTGGAGGATTGGTAAGCCTTGAAAATTTGTGTGGATCCAAATTTGTGATCCAACAAAAAATGGGATCCCCATGAACTATCAGAGGAAAGCTAAGGTTTTTTTTAGAAAAGGTAATATTTTTTAAGAAGAAGTACTTTCTGTAAGAAAAAGTCAAAAGAGTATAAATTTTATTTTTAAAAGAAATACTTTTTTTAAGAACAGCTACTTTTTAAAGAAGTTATACTCTTATACTCTGTATGAAAAGGTTATTTTAACGTAGAATACGTTATACGGTAAGGTATGGGTGTTGATCTGGAGCACAAAATTTTGAGAAAATGTTTGTCAACTTTCACCCACTTTTACTTAAATATTAAAACATATTTTAGCAATTTTTATATGTTACTCAGTTTTGGTAATATGTTTTGTTTCGAATTACATTAAAAAAATTATATGTCTATATATAAAAGTTTTATGTAGTTAAGGAGATAAATATTTAAGAGCATGATATTTTAGACTTTTTTTGTACATGCCGCTGTTGTTGTTGGTTTGTAAATGCCGCTGTTGTTTTTGTTGTTGTTGTGAAATCAAATGATTTTGGCTTTGCTATCGACCAGCGTGTAAATGTGTGTGTGTGTACATTTCGTTTTGTTGGATCGGTCGGTTATTAGTTCGTTTGGAGGGGAACATAAAATGAAGGGAGGGGAGCGTGGACACTTGTGTGTGCTTGAAAGTTTACAGATCTTTGCTGTCGTTTGTTTACTTCTGCGAGCAGCGTGTAAATGTGTGTGTTTGTACATTAATACAAAGGATTGGCGATGAATACGCTCACTATATCAATATATCATATATGTATAATATATCAAAAATTATATTTAATTCATATATTTAAATTGCAAAATGACTAACGTATTCTACGTCTGACCTATGCGCCCGTGTTATCTAACACAGGCTTGTTATTTTTTTTTTAAGAAAATGTACTTATTTTCAGAAAGGCTACTTATCTCAAGACAAGAGAAGGTATTATTTTATTTTTAAGAAAGGGTATTTTAAGAAAAGGAGTTTTTGTAAGAAAATGTATTTTCTAAGACAAGGTATTTTTTTTTGATGAAAAGTTGTTTTTAAGAAATGGGATTTTTTTTTAGAATTTGTCCTTTTTTCATGAGTAGGTACATTTTTAAGAGTAGGTACTTATCTGAAGAAGAAAATGTTATAAAACAAGGCACTCTCTAAAGAAAATGCAGTTTGTTAAGAAAAAGCAATTTGTTGTAAGAAAGTTTACTTTTTCAAGAAAAGGTACTTATTTTACAAAAAAATACTTTTTTTTAAGAAAGGTACTTTTTGTATGAAAATGTAATTTTTTAAGCAAAGGTACTTAGATAAGATGAGGTTTTTTTAAGAAAAGGTCCTTTGTTTAAGAATATGAATAGTTTTTTTTTGAGAAAGTTTACTTTTTGTAAGAATAGACTCTTATTTAAGAAAATGTTAATTTTTGTTAATTTTTTTTCATTCAGCCACCATCCCGCAGCGTGCGATAAGGAACTTCGTTCCAAAAAGTCCTATGTTTTAGTGTCTAACTCCTTGCCCATAATCGGTATTTTACAGAACTGAAAAATGTTTGTTTACTAGATCAAAAGATGTTGAATTTTGATCGGTGGAAATCGATTCTGAACCACTGTGCATCGGTGGTGCAATAGTTAGTGTAAGCGGCTCTGGTATAGTAGAACGTCAGCTTGATCCCCGCTCTAACCACCGTACATTTCTTTCGACGACGGTCACCTTGCTTAGTAACGGCGACAATACCGAGTATTTTGCCATGAAAACGCTTCTGAAATTAACGTTCGGAAACGGTCCCCAACAATGAGTATAAAAAATAGAAAGCGGACAAGTCACTGGTAGTGAAAAGTTGTCGAACCCGTTACGTGTCCGTAAAAACATAAAAATAGCAAATTAGTGAAATTGCGGTTTGGCAGATCCGTCTCGAATCCGTTTAAACATTAAAATGCGTATCAGCGAAATTGTGATTACAACAGGAAATATAAGCCCCAGCCAATACGAACAGTGGAGGACGTCGCTAAGAATTTTTTTCACTACACTCAAGATCGTTTCTCTAAAAGGATGAATTATACCAAATAAAGTAAATTTCAAATTTCGATAAAATTGATGTGCGAAACATTAAAAACTTAAATGTACAATAAGTAGAATTAAATAGACAGATATTCCTTGTAATGCAAATTACAACTCAGATTGGAGCCATTTCGAATGGGCAAAAATTGATAAAAAAGAATCCGTCTCGAATCCATTTTATTTACAAAAAACAAGCGCGAAACGGACTCAAATGTGAAGTCCGTTGCGAGTGCGAGACGGATCCGAAAAAGTAGAAAACAATTATTAGCGATTTCGATTTATTCGAAGCGGATACGTCTCAAATTCATTTTATTTACAAAAAACGAATCCGAAACGGATTCAATTATGAAGTCCGTTACGAGTTCGGGACGGATCCGAAAAACTACAAAAAATTATTCGCTGTTTCGGGATGAATTTCATACGAAAACGAATTTGTTATGAGCCCGTATCGGATGTCCGTGTCGGACAAAGTGTCCGAACAAACGGAATTCGTAACGGATTCATATGGCACACTTGGATTTGTAATTTCTTAGAGGAAATCTTGTAAAGTAACGTTTTAATACGCCCTTGCATAATTTAAGTAGGCAAACGATCCTCCACCGGAAAAGAGTATATTGTGAATTCACTCTTCATCAATCACACCCCTGAATACATTTCCCATAAATCACATCCTCATACTTAATGGGCTCGTTCGTCACCTAAGTACACGCAAAATCCATCACCAGCATCATACAATGCAACGAGTCACGAACAATCATATGTACTGGCGGGCACACACACTCTGTGCACGGCGTATATAAATACACCTAGCCGTAACAAACTGCGTACAACGACAACACAGTAATAAGTGCTTCTCTATAATTCTCATTCACGTAAATGCAGCCAGGGTACTTAATGATAAGTGTGACTAGCCTCATTGCCGGTCGCTTCCAAGCTTCTGATACTATAGATCATTTCACTCATTCTTGGGCTCTGCCTCTGGAAAGAATAAAGAATAGTCTATATTTTCCAACACTGCAGATACACTTTACACAGAGGCTTCGGTTTACTATTCTTATACAGAGGTTACGGCTTACTGTTCTTACACACAGGGTTCGTCTTGATGATCGTACACAGAGGATGCGACTAACTGTTCATATACACATCAGTTTCGTGTTACTGTTCTTACACAGAGGCGTCGGCTTACTGTTTTTACACAGAGCCTTCGGTTTACTGTTCTTATACAGACGCTTCGGCATACGGTTCTTATACAGATATTTCGGCTTACTAGATTATAATGCTTCCTCTCAAGATTATAATGTGTTCTTTCATGTGGGTTAAGTTAATCACAATTATTACCTTTGTATTTCCCAATGGCCAGTGCACATACTTGCAACGTATCCTCGATTAAAGCATATTTCTCAACAATCCAAACTTTCCTGGCAAAATTAAAATTTTAATTTGACATTGATATTGATGCAAACGGTGAAAAATCCTATAAGTATGCTGTACCATTTGGCATTTTGCAATCATCCAACAGATATGCAATAACTACATACATATGTATGTGCATTAATCGAGCTGCCTAAAGATATACAACACTAATTTGATTGTACCCAAATGACACGATATACAGATTTTAGAAATTATAGAATCATGTAGTTCTATTTGTATTTAAATTAATTTAATTTGATTTTAGACAATCTGGAATGGTATGCATGTATTACAGCAAAATTAGACAACTAGCTAGCGTTGGGTAAAAAAGAAACATATTTATATTATTTGGAAATATATTTATGTATTATGACAAATGGACAATTTGTTAACAACTCCCTATGGATGTATGAAGCAGCAAAAAACAATGTGAATTATAACAAAAATTCAACTCCCCCCACCCCACCGATTGTCCTTATATCTTCCACAACTTGTGTTTGCATTGCCCCTTGGGTCTAATTCTAAATCTTATAAAAATATTAACAGTCCTGACTGGCAAACTTTGTCAACGCGACTCATTTATTATTAACACCGCCCTTAGGCCCGTCATTCGCCAGTGACATTTCATTTTGAACTTAATATACACAAAAGAAATGCAAAATTGCTGACGCCTCCGGGTAGGCTTTACATTTATGCTAAGGGGGTTGCGAACCATTTTGGTTATGCTATGGATTTTTAAGTGACTTGAGTAAAGGGTTATGCAAGTGTTTTAAATTGTTTAACAATGAAGTTGGTTTTACGTCTTTTAGTATAAATTTGAATGTTTATTCATATAAAATTTTTAATAAAAAATATAAAATTTCTTGTTGTCCCAAAAGTATGCTTTAGTGTTGGTATCAGGTTAAAGGAATCATTATCATTAAAGGATTCCAAGGACTTTGGATGTAATCGGAAAGAATTTCTGTGAATTTTTGGTTGTGTTGTTTGAATTGTGGGAATAGTGATTGCAAAAATTTTTGGTATTTAATTTATTCATGAAAATTTATGCGGAATTTGTATGAAGTTATAAAAATTTATTTCCTCATCTTCTCTCTTTTCTGGTTATGATCAAAATTCGGCCCTTTATGAGCTCAAGGGAAATGCTTGAAAACTGCTTACGAATTTGTTAGCACAATCTCTTTTATAAACCGCATTAGGTTATGCTTTGTTTATGGAATTCATTAAGATCGATCTTCAAGGATATTTATGTATTTAATTTAAATTGCCAAAATACGTCTGATATTTTGGCTTCTGACTAATTTAGAATCTGCAAAAATATTAAATTAAATTCTATATTAAATTTGTTTTCATCAGGGATGATTTATGTTTTGTAAATAAATGAACATCCTAAATGTATGCAGTGTTTTTTTATTTCTAGTATATCTTGTCCAGCGGTGCAATGGGAAGCCTGCACCCTTGTAATTGGTGATTTTTTTCCTATTTGATTTTTAAAAATTGAGGAAAACGCATAAAGTTTGTTCAAGAGAACGAAATATTTATTTGGGTTGATAAATCTACTTTTGGCATTTACTTTTTAAAGATTATTTCATGCAAATGTTGTCCACGGCTATGCTTCACGTTGTCCATTCGCTGGAAAAATAGTGCCTTCCAACGTTTCGGCTAGTGTCTCACCAATGACATGTGTAAGGTTGTCTTCCAAGGCAGCAATAGTGATTGGCTTGGCCATATAAAGGGTGTCTCAGTAAGTATGCACTGTTTAATTTTAAAATAAAAACACGTATTTTTTGAGATAGTTGTGAATTTTTATTGGATTGCACAGAATACATACAGAATACAAGTATAGCATAACATATCCGTCAAATGGCTCCCACGGCTCTGATTACAGGCCATTCATTACTCATTTCATGAAATGTTCCCTGACTTTTTCACAGAGATGTGGCTGCATCTCACCGGTGACGCGTTGTATCTCGGATTTGAGCTCAGAAATTGCATCCAGTTTATTCGCATAATCCCGAGATATCAAACAACCCCAAAGAAAGAAATCGCGTGGGGTGAAATCGCTTGATCTTGGTGGCCAGTTGACATCAGATATTATTGCCATAATTTGTTCTGGAAATCTGGAAATGTGTTCTGGCGCAGTGTGGCAGGTGGCTCCGTCTTGCTGAAACCACATGTTGTCCAGATCCATGCCGTCCAGTTGAGGCCGCAAGAACTCCGTTATCATGTTCCTGTAACGACCTCGTCTTCAAAAAAGTATACCCCAATCACGCCGCCTGACCAAAAACCAGATAGTCACCAGATAGTTGCTCGTTGTGGGTGCATTTGTTTTGTCATGGATTGCATGAGGATTTTCTGAGTCCCAAATTCGACATTTTTCTGTATTGACGAAGTCATTCAGATGAAAATGCGATGATTTTTTGCAAAAATTTACATTGACTTGACTTTGCTCCATTACCCATTGAACGAACTGCCGGCGCTTTCTATGGTCTGTTAGTTTGAAATTCTGCGTTAGTTGAATTTTGTACCCATGAAGGTCTTTTGCCAAAATTCGCTCCGTAGTGCTTCGTGAAATTTGAATTTGTTGAGAACGATGCTCAATTGATGTTTTCGGATTTACGGCGACACTCTCGTTTACAACAGCAATGTTTTCAAGAGACCGGCGGGTACGTTGACCCACAGGAGTCTTACTGTCCATTACCGACCCAGTTTCTTCAAATTTGTGGACCACTCTTTGAATGGTTGACACATCAGGTGCACTTTCTCGACTGAAATTCATCGAAGTTTGTGAGCGGTCTCAGCATAACTTTCCAAATTTTTTAAAATAAGTTTTCACGATTATAACGCGTTGTTCTTTCGCAAAGCGCTTCATTTTTAATAATCGGAATAAACATATGTGACACCTGCCAAATTTCAAAGTTGCCACTTGCACAAAAAAAATTACATTAAATCTAAAAAGTGCAATCTTACTGAGAAGCTCTTTAAACGAGAGGCTTCACGTGCTCCTACAAAAACTAGTCTAGTGGGGTCAAATCGCACAACCGAGACGCCCAATTGGGGGTACACAACGTGAGATTAATTGTTCACCGTTGTTCGTCGTGTTGAGATCACATGTCAACCATGTCCAGTTCTTCCATTTCCATGATCCATGATCGAACGGTACCTTGTTTCATTGACTGTAATGTTGCGAGTACCATCATAAACTGTGCGACGACAAAAAGTATGTAATAGTATAGAGAACTTATTGCACTTTTTTCCGCTCTCATTTAGAGAGTCTGAGTAAAAGAGCATAAACGAGTCTTATTCTCTTTATAGAATATTTCAATATAAATGCACCATTTCGACAATGTTATTATATAAAACAATACAAAAGCATAAATGTTTCAAAAGGCATCAATGTTTCACATCAAAATTATGAATGGACAAAGTTGTGACAAAAAGCGAGTAATACGTTTTGAATCATTCGCTACATCAATACCATCATACTTATTTTCACACCGAGACTATTGTTGTACAACAACCACGTATGTGATGCTAACTCTGTGTGTTGTTTGCATGTGTTCACTTTGATAGATTGGTGATAAAAGGTGATCTCCATTCACCGGAAAGACGCCGTTGTGGTAGGTCACCAGGCTTCAGCTCCTGCATTAGCTTTGTTTTTTATGACTATTGACTGAGGTCCCTATATAAGACCTTACAGGTGGCCGAATAACATAAACCCATTTGCTGCGACCGGAGATGGATGGACTTATAGCGTTCTTAATTAACACTGGCGGCTACAGCCGAAATATTCTCCTCGGTACGCAGTCTATGTATACGGGTTGGTGGATTTATGTCCAATAGAGTGTAACTGGTGTGAAATTTGGTCACAACGGTGTGTCGTATTTTGCTAATAAAACTTAATGCTTTGCAGGCGTTGTTCATTTGCATGTATATTTATGATAAAATGGCAAGGCAAACTGAAAGTGTTTGACTTTAACACATGTCTAGAATCGCGCGTGAACTGGCAATACCTAAACAATGAAAACCCAAATGGCAACAAAATCACCCACTATGTGGTGAACCGAGCAGAACTCATGCTACTATTTATATTTAAACTTAGGTTTCTATAAGTATTTGGATTTTCAATTGTTATTATTTAAATAATATCCAAATACCTCGTTTAGTTTACATAGATTGTAAAATATAGAACGTGCTTGTTTCCTCCATTTTAATTTAAAACCTTGAGATTAATCCTAAATATTGACTTCGTTTTTTTAAGTTTTAAAAATTTGCAGCTCGTAAATAGACAACATCTTCATTATTTCTGCCAACCTAAAAGTATGCATCATACTTTGTGCATTACACTTCTATCTTTGCTGTAGTAAATGACTGTTTACATTTATAATTTAGACATTCTCTTTGTTGTATTCCCAAAGGTTTATTTTCTTTGAAATATTATTTGTTTAAAACATAAGTTATTAAAACCCCTAAGAGTATGCTTTATTTATTGAAAAGCGAATTATATACACGTTTAGTTGTGCGAGACTTGAGAGATGTTTTTTGTTTGATAAATCGTCTCTCAAACCTGTCTTAACTTTATGAATAAGGCAGTAATGCTTTTGGTTACATAAAAGAGATACATAATTGTTTTTTTTTCTTTTTTTTTTGGTTTGTGAGTGAGACATGTCTGCTTCAGGGGTTTGTGGCAGAAAATATTCGACAGGCTCTTTTTTTAAAATTACCAGTACATCATGTGAGTGATTTATATTTAGCCTTATTGTTATCCTTAAAATAAGTGTTGCAATTTAGCGATGTGTTTTTTTTTATCGTTGGAGGGAATTTGCTTTGCGCCATACGATTTCTTCATATTTAAAGGATATCAAATATCCGCTGGGGGCTGGTTCTTAGGGTACAAATCGTAGCTCATTACATTAAATTTCACCGTGGCGACTAAGCATGACTGCTCCCTAGATTGTACTGAAAAACTGTATTTTTGCTTTGTGATGCGGGATAACATTACATACGTGTGTTAGATTGTAGTGAAAAAGGTATTTATTAGAGGAATTTGTAATTAGGGAGTATTTTAAGACGTATATATATTTATTTATTTACTTTCTTTTTTTCTATATAAGAATAACTTTTGAGATTTTACTTAAAGTACTTCAGCAAATGACATCAATAATACAGGGCGATTCAGGAAGTTCCGAAGAAGTTCTGAAGAAAGTCCACTATGACCATGTCCGAAAATGCAAGGGCGCGAAATGGCAGCGGGTTAAAAATTTTCGGATTGGTGGTCGGAGGGTAGTAGGGTAAAGTTGCTAACTTCTGAGCCAGTGGTCGGATTTTTTTGTTTTTGGGCTTGTTGGAAAGGTCTTTAAGAGGCCTTTCAGAATCAATAAAAAAAGTAGAAAAAAGGTCATTTTGGAAAGGTAAGAGGTATGGCAATCTTTCTGCAGAAAAAAAAACATAAGTTACCTACCATCTGGCTGAGCAAATTTAGGTTATGTGAATTTTTTTTTTCAATATTTTTCCGAAAGCTGTGTATCTCGGTGATTTGACTTTTTTTCTACTTTTTTTTATTGATTCTGAAAGACCTGTCCAACAAGCCCAAAAACAAAAAAATCCGACCACTGGCCCTACTACCTTCCGACCGCCAATCCGAAAATTTTGAACCCGCTGTCATTTCGCACCCTTGCATTTTCCGACATGGTCCTAGTGGACTTTTCTTCATGAAATGAGCCAAGGAATATGCTGGAGAAATTTGTCCGGAACTTGCTGAATCACCCCGTATAGGTAAGTATACTTTTAGGTATCACAGATAAGGAAAAATAGCGTTAAAAATCACATCAGGTGTCAGGGGAATCCCGGTTGGAACGAAGTTCCTTTCGCTTTATATTATGTACTACTTAGTTCCAACACGCCTAAGGCGCCAGTTGAAAGATACGATAATTTAAATGGATCTTAAAAGTAAAGATACTTTTTGTAAAATGATAAATTTTTTTAAGAAATTTTTTTTGTATAGCATGTATTTTTGTCAAAAAAATTATATTTTTAGGTCCTTTTTGTAAGAATATGTATTATATTTTTTCAAAAAGGTTAAAAAAGACCTTGTATTAAAAGCTAATGTTTTTTTAAGAAAAGTTACTATTTTTAAGAAGAAATACTTTCTGTAAGAAAAAGCCATAAGAGTATAAATTTTTGTTTACAAAGAAGTACTTTTTTTTAAGAACAAGTAGAGAAGTGATACTCTTTTTAGGAAAAGGTTATTTTTTAAGAAAATTTACGTATTTTCAGAAAGGCTACTTTTATCAAGAAAGGGTAGTATTTCAGTTTTAAGAAACTGGCGCTTTTAGGAAAAGGAATTTACTTGTTTTAAGAAAAGGGACTTATTTAAGAAAATTTTCTTTTTTTAAACTTCTTTCACTTTGGCTGTTCTAAATTTTGCTTTTTATTGCGTTCAAAACTATGATATGTACTAAATAGTAGTAACAGGCTACACCTAGAAAACAAGAAATTTCCCGTTAAACAAGAAATTTCCCAACAAATGTTAGTCTAGACACAAACCAAAGCAAAAGTACCCAATATAGTTGATAATACTAGGTTGTAGCATAGTAGTGTTAAAAAATCAAAGTTGTTTAATTTTTTTTCATTTATCCTGCAACGTGCGTGCGATAAGGAACTTCGTTCCAAAAACCTTTGAAATTCGTAAAAATTTTAAGAAGTTATATACATTAGACGTCACTGAATGTTTTGTATAAAAAGATTAGTGAGTAAATGTCAAACTAAATTTGTAATAATATTCAATGTAGATACATATTTGCGTTTCTCTTTAAATTGTAGTTTAAGTGGAGCCGATCAGTTGACTACAGGCGTGGTAAATTGTGTATTATTTTCAAATTCTTGTTTTGAATTATTTGCAGCTTTTTTGGTATGTATGTGTTTTAGCTGCTTTTTCAAACCATATTTGGCATCCATATGTCAAAATTAGACGAATACTCATTTTGTATAGCAGTATTTATTTTTGATATTCAATTTTGAGTTTCTGTTTAGCATTGGGTAAAAAGACCGTCCACATTTTATTGCTTTATCCCGAACATTTTGTATGTGTTTTTTAGATGTAAGCTTTTTATCCAAAATAACTCCTAAGTATTTTACGAGTACTTCATCTTGCAAACTAATTGGGTCCTCTTGAGCGACGAGCTATAATGTACGAATTCGTTTCGGTGACATATTGAATGGGAATATCGATTATAGCGTGTGTTTTCTCCTGATTCAACTTAATATTCAATTTGTCGAAATACTTTTGTATGGCATTAAGTGAATCTTGCATTTTCCTTATGAGTGAATTAGAGTTTTTTCCGGAACATATAAGCGCTGTGGCACCAGCCTAAAAAGCTGCATCGTTGGTTATTTTAATGGGTACGTCCGATGTAAAGACAGAGTATAGTATTGACAACAAAATAGATCCTTGTGGGTAGACCAGCAGGTATTAATCTTTCCGACGATAAATCTTTTTCAACTTTAACAACAAAAGACCTATTACTTAATACTAATTATTTTCAGCAAGTATACTGGAATACAACTTATAGATAGGTATCCGTCCCACACACAGTCAAATGCCTTTTCGATGTCAAGTAAGATGAGGCCAGTACTATTCCGTTTTCTGTTGTTTTCGTTGATTATATTGCAGGCTCTTTTAATTTGGTGTAAAGTTGAGTGATGTTTACGAAATCCAAATTGCTTAGGATTATATATATTATTTTGATTCGTAAAAGTTAATAAACGTTCGTATATAATTCGCTCAAAAACTTTGTTTAGTGTACTTAGAAGATTAATTGGGCTGGATGAAAGTTTAGGATCCTTTCCACTTTTGGGTATTGGGAACACATTGGCTTTCTTTATTTGTCAATTGGAATTAAAAAAAAAACATCAAATGAAAAGTGTTTCAACTTCAATTGAAATTAAAAAATATTAATAGAAACTTAGAAGACACCAATTGATCATTCAAATGCAATAATTGAACTTTCAAAGACATTTTTGAAGGACATTAACTGCAATTTAAAAGCCATCAATTGAAATTTAGAAGACATCGGTTGAAATCTGAAACACATCAACTGAATTTTAAAATATATCAATAAAATTTAAAATTCGTTAAATTAAACATCAGTTAAATTTAAATATCAGTTAAATTTAATCATCTTTATTTTTATTGTTTCTAATTTTCTACTAATCCTTTTTTGCGCTGATTTATTTCCCGTTAATAAAACAAAATGAATATTTTAGAATATGTAGGTCTATATTTCAACCTTTCTACTATCATTTAACGTTGATATCACTATTGCCGACGAATTTATATTAAAACATTTACTATAGTGTTTTATCAGAGATTAATTGCAATACACAAGTCGCCCGATATTTATGTTAGTTCTATACCTACGGACAGTGTTAACTGGCAATTTCCAGCCGTTACCACAATCTGCAAGTGCTGCCATGTATTTTCTCGAAAAGTCTAGTAGCACCTACAATATCCGTCATTTTTCGTTGTCGCAATACGGTATATCGTTAGCAGAAACGCAAAACCACGTAACTACAAATTTAATTTATATTTCCAAGAAAAGAAACAATCCTCGTAAAACGGTGGGGAATTAATTTTTCAATTCAGATTTTCAAATCTATGCTAAAGTAGAGTCTTTCAGTAAGATTCGAAAATAAACTGGCAAACTGTATTTTCTTTTATAAGTTTTTTGTCAACTCCTTGGAACAAAATGAAATGTTCGGAACAAAATGTTATGTTCGTTTGCATTTTAGCTGACGATATGTAGATTTCTACCCGTTTCCAGAACCAGTGGTATTGCCGTTTTGAAATATTAACGAATTTGTAAACTGGTTTGTTGTAAGGGTATACTTTCAGGCGCAGCATTAATATATTTATATGTTATTTCCATTATATTAATTACGTCAAATGTCAAGCCCGATAGAAATTGAAATTGTAACAAATAACATAAAAAATTAAATTTTAATCAAAAAAGTTTTTGTATTCGAAAGATCAATACATAACATGGCATGTTTGAAAATGATTTCGAGCATATGGCCATCGCGGCGCGGCTGTTCATGACGAAGCGCATTCTAGATGTCAAATTTTGGGTAACATTTTCGAGCATTGCTGGCCGTATGTCACGATTAACACGAACAATTATGGCCACCGAGGCGTCAAGTTTTGCTGATTTATTAGCATAAACCTGTGACTTCCCGTTTCCCCATAGGAAATAATCGAGAGGTGTCAAATCGCATGACCTTGGAGGGCAAGTGAAAGGTCCATTTATCGAAATCCACAAATCGACAAATTTTGATTTCAATAAATCGATGGTTGCGGTCGCAGTATGGCACGTGGTGCCATGCTATTGAAACCACATCTCGCTAGGATCAATGTCATCCATATTTGCAAGCAAAAAATCATGCGTTAACGATCTTCATTGACTATAACGGGCGCTCCAGCTTCAGTTTTGAAGAAATAGGGTCCGATGATATCACCAAAGTGTAATGTTTGTTGTGGAGTTTGTAGGGTTTGTTGTGAGTGAAAACTGGAAAGCGCACAGCTCAGTGATTGTGAGAAGTTCTCCCCAGTCCCTTCATGGGATGTAATGGGAAACCATTTATTTTTTTTTTGTGGATTGGTCTCGCTCCATATGCGACAATTTTGTTTATTAACAAACCCTTTATGCCAAAAATGAGCGTCATCCCTCAACACAATTTTGCGATAAAACATCGAGTCAATTTCCAACTGCTCTAGAGCCCTATCGGCAAAAGAACGACACATATGACGTATCGTGGCTTTAATTCCTGCACCACCAAGATCTTTCCGTAAAATTTCCACGTAGTGGACGGACAGAGCCACAACTCCTGCGACGGACTACGAACCGAAAATGTTCGATCTTGTTCCACACTTTCGTTTACAGCGGCAATATTCTCGTCAGTGCGCACAGTTCTTCCACGTGTTGGTGTTATTGCATCATTTAGAAAGTGTGTGGTATAAAATCTATCCACAGTGCGACAGATGTCTTGCTCAGATGGACGATTGCTAGAGTCAAAGAAATCACAAAGTCGAATCGATGACTGATTTTCAAAGTAAATTTTAATAATTTGGTAGCGTTGTTCAAGAGTGAATCTATTGATGATAATTTGCCAGAATACTGTTATCATAAATGTCGAAAAGTGAACACAGTATGACAGTTCGTTTGACAGCTAAGCTTTTCGTAAATTCTATCTAAGCAAAAAAAAAAAAAATTCGTGTATTAGGTTTTTAAATTTCGCAAACTAATAAAGGGTGTCCCAGTAAGAATGCACTTTTTAATTTTAAAATGAAATCACGTATTTTTTGAGATAATTGTGATTTTTTTATTGAATTGTAAAGAAGGGCTAGGCGAATAATCGCCCAAGTGAAAATCGCCCAAAACGAAAAATGAACAATGACCCAAAATTTTTTGGGAGTTTTTTCATTAAGAAAAAAGACCCAAAAAAGAGGTAAAATCGCCCATAAATTTAAGAACATTCGCTCAAAAATATAAATCTAATTTATGAACAAACGCCCACTATTTTGTGGTGATTGTTCATAATGATAAATCGCCCAAGACTGTAGCGAACAACCGCCCAATTAAGTAAAAGGGCGAATTTACATTTTTAAAAATTTGGGCGATCAGTCATCATGAACAAACACCCAAAAAATCAAAAATACCAAAACGCCCAAACATGATGAACAATCGCCCAATTTTTTTCCCCATATTTTTTGGGCGATTGTTCATTTTTGGGTTTTGGGCGATTTTCACTTGGGCGATTATTCGCATAGCCGTAAAGATGACATGTTCCGATTAAGTATGGAATAAAATATCCGTTAAATGGCCCCCACTGCTCTGATGATAGGCCATTACTCTTTTTAAGGAATTTTCCATGAATTTTTCACAGAGATGCGACTGTATCTCACCGAAGTTTGCGAGCGATCTCACTATACCTTTCCAAATTTTTGTAATAAGTTTTCCTAATTATAGCGCGTTGTTCCATTCCATTCCATTTTTAATAATCGGAATAAACATTTGTGACAGCTGCCAAATTTCAAGTTGCCTCTTGCACAAAAAGATATATACACTAAATTTAAAGATATCCAATCTTACTGAGACACCCCTTGTCTTTCAAATTTCAATTGATGTGTTGTAAATTTAAAATAAAATTTTCAAATTTCAATAATTTCTTTTAAAATTTCAATTGGAAATGATGCAGTACCTCGAAAATTTTGAAAAATTCAGAAATTTCGAAACGTAAAATTGTTTATTATTAATTATTGTAGTTTGAATTTAAATATACGACATTGAATTGTTCCCCACACTATCTTATAGACTCCTCGTCATATCTTGCACACGGTTTAAAAAATTTAAATAAATTGGGTTTAAAAAATAAGAACAAAGATAAATATATTTAGCCCCGCATCAGCGATGGTAAAAATATATATTTTTGAAACAGCCCCTATCTAGAGTTGGATTGAAAATGTAAAACACAGCGTAATTGCAATTTCAAAAATATTTTTAATTTACAAAGGATTTATGAATTTAATAATTTTTACTTTAGAAAATACTTAATCCTCGATAACCATTTTCATTTTCAAAGTATCAAGGTTATTTGTGTGCGTGTTTTGTTAACACTCAAAAGTATGCTAACTAATTCCATCCACCTCAACATCCTCAACATATGCTATATAAAGTGTCCAACTGTTATTTTTGTATTGTAGCAAAATCATGTGTTTTCAAACCCAAGTTTAAGAAACTATTAAAATTTGTATAACACTATTTTCGTGATAAATTCAAATGGCAAAGGAAAACTTTTTTTCATTATGAAAATTTTGCCGAACAATAAATGGGGGAATTTCGAAAATAAAACTTTCGAAAACATTAAATAACATTTTTATTTTTTTTGTCTTAAATCACAGTATAAACTCACAAGATTTCCAATGTCTGAATTTTAAATTCATACAAATTATTTTATTTAACCATTTTCTATACCAAATATTTCCATACAATTTCATGAACAAGTATTAAAGCTTGAAAAATTGAATGCAATTAAAACTATAAAAATATTTTCTTAAGTTGTGTGTATATAACATACAACTATACTACGAAAAAAAAGATATATACTCGCACACACACACATACTGCAACATGCTAACCCAGTGTAGCAAGCATGAATATTGCACCCTAAGGAAACGGAAACTAATAATAACCGCCTTACTGCTTCTCTCATGTTGCTGGTTGTTCTTCTACATCTCATTCTGCTGAGAACCATGTTCACACTTAATACAGACACGGTTGTAAGACATAACGATATAAACTGTACATGCAGGATAGACAGGAGCATATCTAAAGTTTTAGCTACATATCTGGTCTATAAGTAAAGTTGAAATTAAGTTTATCCCTTGTACGTAATTGAATGCCTCATTTTTCAGTATTTCCTTGTGTTGTTGATGTAGTCGCAGTACACGCTTATGTCAAATTTAAAATCAGTTTAAGTAACAGCTGAAGGAGAAGCCCTCAAAGCAGATGCCTTCTTAGGTAGCAAACGAGAATTAGAGAGAACAGAGAGAGAACCGTTCTACTTTTGGAGCGATTGACCCCCTTTTTGGAAGGTAGTGGTAGCATCCGCAATTTCTGCTGTTGTCACAAATTTTGTTGACGCTGAAAAAAAACGCCGTCTGCAATATATTGTCCCAAACACATTTTGGAGCAACCATGTATATTTTTGGAATTCAATCCATATATTCATATATTTCCCAGTCCCAAAATCACTTATATTTAAATTTTAACTTTAGCATGTTTACTTGCAAGCATGCATGCTTTTACATGGAACCATATGCGTGCTTCATCCCAAACAACCCTATACTTACCTGGAAGCATTTGTGTGTTTCCTCAAAAACCTCAATGTACTTAAGAGGAAGTGTGGGCGTATTTCATCCCAATTAAACGATGGCTGACGTAAAAGCATATGCGTGTTTCCTCCCAAATGTACTAATATTTAGAAGTGAATTATTTTTTGACTACTAACAGGTTTTTCACTAAGAGCGCTACAAAAGTTTTTTTAAATAAAACAAAACCGGTTTTAGATACCAATGAAATTCTTTATTCCTGTGAAAGTACGTTCGATGCCATTATGTATGGAACTCGATTTCTTTTGCATGGCCACCACGGCCACGCTTGCAGAAGTCCAGACGCTGAACCCAATTTTCGACGGTTTTCAAGCATAAATCGGCCGATACTGCTGCAATTTCACGTTCGATATTCGTACGATATTCATCAATCGACGCTGGCTTGTTGGCATAGACCATCGACTTGACGTAGCCCCACAGGAAATAATCTAACGGCGTCAAATCGCAAGACCGAGGCGGTCAATCGACTGGGCCATTTTGTGATATAACACGTTCACCAAACTTGGTTTCCAATAAATTGATCGTGGCATTCGCTGTGTGGCTTGTGGCGCCGTCCTGTTGGGACCACATGTCCTCCAAGTCCATATTATCCAATTGGGGCCAAAAATATTCGGTTATCATTGAACGGTAGCGATTCGCACTCACAGTAATGTTCCGGTCTTGATCATCACGGAAGAAGTACGGCCCAATGACGCCGCCGGCCCATAAACCTCACCATACCGTAATTTTTTCGGGATGCAATGATGACTCATGGATTACGTGTGGATTGCTGTCTGACCAATAACGCATATTTTGCATATTGACGAAGCCATTCAGCCAGAAATGAGCCTCATCGCTGAAGATGATTTTCCGATGAAAATCTGAATCATTTTCAAGTTGTTGCTCAGCCCAATTCACGAACATACGATGCTTATGGTGGTCAAGCGGCTTCAGGTCTTGCGTCAATTTGATCTTGTAAGGATGTAGGCCAAGATCTTTTCGCAAAATTCGCCACAACGACGTCAGAGAGATTCCCAATGCTTGAGAACGACGTGTGAGAGACACATTTGGGCTTTCTTGAACTGAAGCCTCAGCGGCAGCAATATTCTCGACACTACGGGCACTTCTTTGTCTCACTGGCACGGGAACATTTTGTACAGTGCCTGTGGATTCAAATTTTTCCACTAGACGCTCAATTGTAGATCTGGTAGCACGATTATGACGACCATAAATTGGATGTAGCGCTCGTAAAGTTGAGGCCACTGACTCCAAATTTCGGTAGTAAATTTTAATAATTTCGACTCGTTGTTGGCTCGTGTATCTTTCCATGATGAAATGGCAAACCTTACTGAAGAGAAATGTCAAAAGAGCGGGAAAAAATATGGCGTCGTTTGCTGTCCCTATCGATTTACTTTTGTAGCGTCTGTGTTGAAAAACCCTTTATATAAGTGTACAGGGTGGCGCACCAATTGTGCTACAAGAAGAAATTCAAACTACTTTTTTTTAGTTATTGTGTAGCAAATTAAATTTTATTTTATATAACTAATTTGTTTTGAAGATGATATACTCACTCGTACCGTAAATGACCTCCATGCTCATCCACTCCAATACGACACCTGGTCAGAAAATTATGCATTGGGACCTGAAGGGTTGAAGTCGGGATCTCCTCTATTATTGTTTTATTCGACTGCCTCAATTCAGTCAAATTACTTGGTTTCATTTTGTACAGCTCTTGCTGGATATGACCATATAAAAAAAGTCGTGTGAGTCAGGTTGGATGGCCGTATGACCAGCGGAAAGTGGAGTTTCTAAATATTAATTTGTTACGCAATTTTCGTCGGAGGTCCGCCATAACCGGTCGGGCTATGTGTGCAGTTGCTCTACCTTCCTAGAACCAAATCCAGTTCGGCGCTATTCTGGGTAAAAAATCTCCTTCAATATCTGTAAATAACGGTCCCCAATGACAGTTACTGTTCCACGGTTTTCTTCACAGAAGTCGGGCTCCACAATGCACATTGATGAAACTGCACACCACGCAGTGACTCGTTATGAACGGCGCCACCCTGCATATAAATGATTTTTTATAATTCAATTTACCAATAATAAGTTTGCAATTATAACCAATTTTAAGGTTTTTACAAATAAAATAATAATGTGCAGAATACTTTCAGGCGAATGATTTAGATTTCGTAAATATTCGTCATATTCAACTATAGATGTCGCTTAAGGAAAAAAACTTAAAAATGCGAAGACAAATTTTTCACAATTTTTTAATAATTCTCTGTTAACACTGTGACACAAATGAAAGGAATTTGTTTCGGGCCTTAACCAAACCAAAAAATTGTGAAAGTACTTGGACGTGGTATCACATAAACCCGCTCGGTTTTGCCCCTATACGTAACAATTTTTTTTACAGGCCGAAGAAACTTTTGGAGGTGGTCATATTTCAGATTTTACTTCAATAAATCCTAAACAGCTTGAAATATTGGATTACAACCTTTAAAAATATTGTAGCTATTTTCCCATTTCACAATTCTCTTTAATAAATTTCTAAGAAAAAGTACACTCTTAATCGATTATTTCACGAAACGTCATAAAAAATTGCACATATTTTATATGTTTTGACATTTCTTGCCTAACGGTAAGTAAATTGCGGTAGCTGTCTTCAAAAGAACTTTAGCATATAAATTTCTTGACAACTTTAGTTCCCACAGCTGAGATTCGGCTGAAACTACCATGTTTCATAGTTGATTTGGTTGTGACAATTGAACCTTCAACTGTATTCGTTATATCATAAAAATTTTCAATAATTTCGGTTGCATTTTCCTAATTTGGAATTAATTCGGATGCAGCAACCGAAATTGGTACCAAATGCGGTAGCCGGAACCGACTGTGGCATCAGTTCAGACGGAAATTTGGCTTCAGTTCGTTTGACATTATCGAATTTGGTATCAATTCGGATGCAATAACCGGATTTGGCCTTAAGTCCATTGCAACGACCGAATTTGGCGTCAATTCGTTTGCCGTAATAGAATATGACTTCAATTCGGTAGCCGTAATCGAATTTCTTATGAATTCTGTTGGGTCAACCGAATTCATTTTCACTTCGGTTATCACAACATAATTCCATATATTTCAAACTTGCCATTTAAAATTCTAAAATTAAATAGTATATTAAACAAACTAAAAATATTTTATGATGTTCGCGGCGATGTCAAGAATTTTCGTGGTTTTTAGGAAAGTTAATTACAAATATTGCAATTATTGGTTCTGCCTTAAAGCGACTAATTTTACAGAAAATGCCCACATTTATCAGCGTGCAGTACATGCAGATGCGTACAGTTCATTTTTCAAGGGCGGATGCTTGAGATGTTCTCCCATCGTCGTTTTATAGAAAGCTTTGGGGTCTAAATCGTGGCCGTCGGTGGTGCAATGGCTAGCGTGCGCGGCACATGTGCATGAGAACGCTGGTTCGATCCTGGCTCTGACCACCCTACGTTTCCTTCGACGACGACCACATCGTTTTGTGCTGACGACACTACCGAGTACTTCGCCATGAAAAAGCTTCTTAAAATTCCGTACGGAACCGGTGTAAAACTGTGGGTCCCAATCAGTGAGCGATCAATTAGAAAGCGCACAGCTCACTGGTTATGAGAAGATCTCTTCCATCCCTTCATGGGATGCAATGGGTAACGGATTTTGTAGGACCTACATCGACAGACACAACTCGTCAGAAGTGGTGGGGTGACCCTGATGGGCGGGTCTTCAAAATCGGTCGGAGGTGGCGTGTAAAATGAATTTGATACCCTCCACATTATTATTTGTGGGAAAAAATTTTAAAATTCAGTTGTGACACCATCCAAATTTGGTTGCGAAAACCTCTAAATCGGCTGTAATAACCTCTTGAGTCGCTGTGGTAACATCTAATTCGGCTGTGACAACTTGTAGTTCGGGTGTGATAGCCTGTATTTGTGACACCCTCTAAGTCAGCTGTTACAATCTCTAATTCGGTTGTGACAACCTTAATTCGGTTTGGACAACCTCTAGTGTGGTTGAGACAAACTCTGATTCGGCTGTGATGACATGTAGTGTGGTTGAGACAACCTCTTATTCGGCTTGAAGACCTCTAGGGTGGTCTCTCCAAACCTCTAAAGGGAGGGATAACGGTGAAGTTGAGGGATATTAGGGTGGTGTTCTTGTTCCCCTTTAGGTCGACGCAAGTCTGCCACAGAATATATTAAATTGTAAGGTAACAGTGACTCTAACACAATTACCACAATGAACCAAACCAAAAAAAAAAAAAAATAGTTGTAGATGGAAAATAAATTTGGATCCAAATGTTAAGTTTTGAGTTGAAGAGGCATTTGGTGTCAGAACCCTCTTCAGTCTAAACCCGCCCTTAATCTTTGGTATCAATCAATATCTAAACCTTTGATAGCCCACATATCCCTTTCGTGAGCACGAATCACTCCAAAGCAAATGGTGGCCTGCTTCTGACGCATAGCTCATCATGAGGCAGCAGCTCCATTAGAGTACCATAGGACGGTTAAGTCTGAATGGTACGTAATCATTTGTTTGCCAGAAGTTTTTGGTAAGGAAAACAAACCCCCAAAGAAAAATCAGTCCCCATCACGATAACATCGGCTCAAACAAGCGCCCATTTGACAAACAAAAACATTGATTGATGTTTCATTCATCCGCCTTATAGCCCCGATTTGACATATTATGATTTCTTTTTATTCCCGCACACTAAAAACAAAGAGCGTGGTCAACCATTTTTTTGACGGCAGAAGGAGCGCTTAATATTTTTAAAACGCATGTTGTGGAGCTACCTCAGTCGGAGTGGCAAAAGTGTTTCGAAAAATGGTACACACGCTTGCAAATGTATGTTGTTCTTCATGGAGAACATTTCGAAAACCAATAAAACCAATTTCGATCATCAATATTTATTTTTATTATTATGCTAAAAATGTAAACATCAACTTGGTGTAGACCGGTTTCATTTCAGTACACGTTGCAAAATCTGTCTTTTGTTGTTGCTTGGATGCAAATATAACGTGTTTGTACCTTGTTGTAAATATACTTATAGTATACTTGTGTCCAAACACAATGTGTTTGCTATTCAATATTGCATTTTAGGGACACAACGAGTAATATGTTATAATACTTAAGTATGTTTTTGTGACCAACAATAAATTTGTTTGTTGAAAACTGGTGAAAACAAAACGTGATAGACAACAAAGAAGCAAAATCTTCAATTCATGAAAACAATGCATGCACGTAAGTATATGGATGTTCCAAACATAGACATGCTTCCTGCATAATGTTACAGGGGCTGTTTTTTTTAGCGTGTGTAACATGTTCTTTAACTGGTTCTTTGTAACCGAATATTTTCTAAAATTGTACTGTATTTTTTATTGGATCATGGCGCTGCACACTGGGCGATTGGGCCTCGTTAGCGGCATTTAATTAATAACTTCTAAACGAAAAAAGATATTTTCAGACGGTTTTTTTTTCACAGCTCAGAAAAAAGTCATAGAATTTTTTAAGAAAAAAAAATTTTGTTTAAATTTATTTTTTTAATTTTTAAAATTTTTTTTATTTTTTTTTTAATTTCAAAATTTTTTTTTTAACTTCAATAAATAAATTTTATAAATCAAAATTATCTTCGGAATCTTCGGAATCAGAATCAGGCATATCTAGATGCTTCATTAAAAGCAAGCTCTTAACATCATCGTCCATAATAATATTTTTTGCAGACGAAATTGAAGACCCATTTGACAATGAAGATATCAAAGGGTCAGACGAAACTAATAAAGCATTTATGATATCTTCCATTGTATTTTTCCTGGAATTTTTTCTTGTATTGCTCTCGCGTATGTTTCGATAGTCCTTGTTCCTGGCTTCGAGAGCTTCTTCGGACATCATACCAATCGGAAGGGAAAAATGGTTTATTATATCTGCTCCATGAATTAAAATTCTGTGAACAGACGATGGCATGTAAAACCAGGAGTATGCTTTAACAAAAATTTCGGCAGTTTCCAATGCGTAAGATCCGAATGCGTCCGAATTTATGTCGTATCCACAAGCCAATGCTCGTAAGACTACGCTAAATCGATATATTAAATCATAGCTTACTCCTGTTATACGAGCAGCCAAATTTGGTTGTTGGAAAAACCTCCTTGCAGTGTTTCCGTTGTTCGTGCTGCCAGTACCAGCCATTGGTATATCCACCAACAAATGCATTTCTTCCCTTAGCTTCTGCTGAATACTTCTTTTATTTTGTTCAACGACATCCTTGTCAGCACCACGAGCTTGCCACTTTTGTATTGGTATTCTATATGCAATGTGCAAAACACACTCGAAAAACCTAATCCATGCGTGGAGACTTGATAAGCCATATTCAAATAGGTTTCCCTTAATAGGAAAGCTTTTCACCAAATTTAGGTCGTTCATATTTTTGAGAGTCGCGCTACAGATTCCGCATGTTTGCGAAGCCGATTCCGATATGACACTGAACGTTTTGCCATCAAGCATGGTCATATGAAATTGGTGATCAATTCTTAAGGTACTCACAAATGTTGGAGAAATATTTAATATTTGGCTGTTAATGTTTTGAATTTCTCTGCGAGACAAGTCTGCCGATTCTTTCTCGCAAAGTAATTTAATGGGTCGACAATATCGGGTAGAAGAAGGCCGATTGTTTTTCCATAAAACTGTCGGTCCTTTCTGCACTATCAATGGTACCATACAAATTGAAAATAAATATTGATCTATCATGTCTCCATCGAAGTCATTAAATTTTTGCCTGTAAGTAGAATGGCCGCTGCTGCCATCACAACCCCATTTGTAGGTAGCAGTTAATTGGGTGTTATTATTATTTTCAATATGGTTTTGAAAACTTTCTGGGTGTGCTTCAATAATCCTAGCAATCGTATGGTCTACTAAGCTTTGTAATGGTACTTCAGCGAAATGATCAGTGACCGTGATGACACTAGGATAGCATTTTTTTTTCGCACAACGCAGTTTGTCGTAGCATGGATATATATCGGCGTTTTGCCCTTTGGCGGCTCTCTTTGACAAATTCCATGTGTACTTGGTATGTCCAACATCTACAAATAGCGCCAGTGCTTTTTCATCAGAAAATTTTGTCGGTAGACGCTGAGGGGTACTCATAGTTTTCAAAATCTTACCGCTAAACTCTTCGTCGGCGTTTAGCATTGACACCACCTGTGAAGCACTACGTTTTCCACCTTTATACAAGCTGCAGCTTGCAGGTACCAACAATGCTTCTGATGGCACATCTTCAGTAAGGCCTGACAATTTCTTAACTTGCGTTTTTTTGCAACACTCCGAAATATCTTTTTGTGGACGTCCAATAATATCGGAAGATGATCTTTCAATCAATACTAACGGCGTATCTAGCCATTCCTGGTTTTTGTTTTCAAAAAAAACCTTATTTCTTCTACAGTTTTTCCACTTTTCTACAAGCTTACTAGTAAAATTTCGCAGCTTTTTGCCAATCTCGTACTGCTCCTCCTGAGTATATTTAAGGTTATTGAGAACAGTACCAAATACAAAGTTTTCCATGGTGAGAAACTTCTTGGTTGGGATCGCTTCTTCATGCTATACTAAAAAAGTACTCGTTTTGCTACCGACATTGTTCCTAAAAAGTCCCATGATTTAAAGGTTAGCAGGTAATAGCAGTTCATATTACACATTTTGGACGCACAATGACTCATACTTCCAGCTAAAAAAGGTGTTACACCTAATCCGTGCGAATCTTGTAAGTTCTACTCCACGAACGACAGGTGCACGCTAGTGCGGGCTAGTTGTTAATTCACTTAATTACCACTACGTTTTATGAACAACACATTTATAGACCGGTCACAAACACTGATTTTTTATGTAATACATACCTTGAAGTTAATAAAAAGCCACACTTTTAATAAAACAAGTAAAAATTGTAAATTTCCAAGGAGCTAGAAATCAATGCGCACAACAAAGAAAAAATATTGTAAAGCATTTGCTAAAACATATTTTGTGTTTGACAGCTCACAGCTGATGATCAGCTGATCGTAGAGCTTATAAAAAACCGCCAAAAATCTAATCAAAGCATCTGTTATCGATTTGTGAAAAAAAATTAACGCTTTTTCAAATTTGAAAATTTGAATTAAATGCCGCTAGCGAGGCCCAATCGCCCACTGTGCGCTGTTTCACAAATAGAGTAAAAGTAATTCTCCACACAAAATCATGTCCATTACAAAATGGTTTATGGTTTCCAATGTTGACAACATATGTAGCCTCAAGTTTAGTTTTCCTCTCAAGAATTTTGTTTGATATCCATTGTCCAGTTGTTACTTACAACTTGCAGTTTGGTTAAACAAACCGAAACCAAAAATCTGCATTTGACAGACGTAAACTTCCTTCGGTAGTTTTAATGTACATAAATAAATAATTATACATTTGGAAAAACTCCCAAGACAACTGTGATATTGGATTCAAAAGATTTGATAAAAACTTTTAATTAAAAATAAAGAACCATAACCGAAACACGTCACTCCCTTTTTTTTCGGTGCTATTTCGCACCGAACTTTGGCAACCACTTGACGGACCAGACAGATGGTAAGATGATGTTGTTGCCTTGCCGTCTTACATCAAATAAACAACCATAATATTATCTTCATTCTCCTCGGCATCCCTTCCTGGTGTTAGGAAAAACAATTATAAAATTCTTCTCTATTCAACCTTATCAAGAGCCTCCTCTATCTGAAAGTCATCTGCGAGACATAATGGCAACAAACTTGTGTTGTTTTATATTTATTACTCGTAGTATCTGCAAGATATAAAAACAACAGCAGTACAAAATGTTTAACAAAATCCCACAGATTCACTATAACTGAGGTGGTGGTGGGACTCTACATTTAACCCACTTTATGTCTTGAACGATACATGAAAAAAACTGTATTCCAAGCGAACATCCTAAGCCCAAGGTCATCCACCACCACCGCCACCGATACGTGTGACAATAAATAAATTATCAAAAGAACAGAACGCGTCCCCTGTGAGACAAACAATGGAAAACATATTTTTTATTGTTTTTCCACAAATAAATTTTAAATATTAAACGAAATGTTTGATGATTGTCTATCATTTGATTATGGAAACCGTTTAAGTAGGGGAAGTTTTGGCAATCAAAGAGAAAGACCAAAAAAATATCTTGTGTCGAGCATTTGGCGGAATATTGTGTATAAAATTCTGTACTTTAGTTAACATTAGTAGCTATTGCACACAGTGGTTCAGTATCGATTTCCACCGGGAAAAATTCAGTAACTTGTGATCCAGTAAACATTTTTCAGCTCTATGAAAACCAATTGCAGGTAAGGAGTCAAGAATTATTATGCAGTAATAACATTGAAAGCGAGATCCCGGGATATTTTTTAGAAATTAACCCACAGTTGAGTAGTTCTCTTATATTTGGATTTGGAAAAAACAGGCGACCATTTGCTTGGAAATGCTTTGGGCGCGAACAACTTTTGTTGGATTTGGCTCATCTTGAAACACCCATACAGTTGACTGCTCTTTACTTTCGGGCTCATACGCATAAGTCCAGTATTCATCACCTATCACAATGTCATAGACGTGTTGCGAAGCACCGCGATCGTATTTTTGAAGTATTTCTTTCGACCAATCGACACGAGCCTTTTTTTGAGTGACTGACAAATTGTGTGGGATCCAACGCGAACAAATTTTTTTTACAGTCAAATGTTTGTGCAATATTGAATGTATGCTGGTCCCACTAATGCCTAAGGTTGTCTCAATCTCACGATAGGTCACCTGACGATCTTGCAAAATCTGTTCGCGCACAGCATCAATGGTTTTCGGAACAACAGCTGATTTTGGACGACCTTCACAAAATTTGTCTTGGAGTGAACTACGACCACGATACGACCAAAAATTAAATTAAGTTCATCTATGCACTGTTGCTGAGTTAATCCACGTCGAAAGTTGTAAAAAATAATCGCACAAAAATGTTCACGATTTAATTTCATTTTTGGGCCGATATGAATGTTTTAAGTTACTTTAAACAACACAAATAGCGCTCGTATGTCAAAACGTTCTGAGTACGCATAACCTCAAAAATTTCCAACTTTACGATAGAGCTGTCAGTTGCCAGATTGCAACACTAGGGTTGCCAAATCTCGACACATAAAATTCAACCCTCGTATTATGCTACAAAACGGTATTATCAACTGTATTGACTACTTTTGCTTTGGTTTTCGTCTAGACTAACATATGTTGGGAATTTCTTGTTTAATGGGAGGTTTTCTAGGTGGAGCCTGTAACCAATATTTAGTATATGTTGTAGTTTTGAACCCAATAAAAAGTAAATTTAGTAAGGTCAAAGTGAAAGAAGTTTAAAAAAAGAACATTTTCTTAAACAAGTGCATTTTCTTAAAAAAAGTAATACCTCCCAAAAAAAATATCTATTCATATTCTTAAACATAGTACATTTTCTAAAAAAAAAATACTTTATCGTAAAGAAGTACATAATTACATTTTCATACAAAAGGTACTTTTTCTTATGAAAAGTAATTTTTTTTAAAATAAGTACCTTTTCTTGAAAAAGTATATTTTTCTACAAAAAAATTGTCTGTCCTTTAAAACCAACCTTTTCTTTAAAGAGTACCTTTTTTGTGAAACAAAGTAACTTTTCTTGAGATAAGTACCTAAATAAATAAAAATAAATTGTTTCCCATTACATCCCATGAAGGGACTGGGGAGAACTTCTCACAATCACTGACCTGTGCGCTTTCCAGTTTTCACTCACTGATTGGGACCTACAGTTTTACACCGATTTCGAACGGTAATTTGAGAAGCTTTTTCATGGCTAGATACTCGATAGTGTCGCCGTCACTATGCGAGGTGGCCGCCGCCGAAAGAAAATTTGAAGGTGGTCAGAGCCGGGTTCGAACCCAGGATCTCATGTACAAGAGCCGCGCACACTAACCATTGCACCACCGACGGCCACCGATAAGTACCTACTCTTAGAAATGTACTTATTCTTGAAAAAAGGACCAATTCAAAAAAATTTCCATTTCTTAAAAAACTACATTTTCTTTAAAGAGTAACTTTTTTGTGAAACAAAATAACTTTTCATGAGGTAAGTACCCACTCTTAAAAATGAACCTATTTTTGAAAAAAGGACCAATTCAAAAAAGATTACGTTTTCTTAAAAGAAAACCTTTTCTTCAAAAAAAAAAAAAACCTTCTCTTAAAAACAGAACCTTTTCGTTCAAAAATTAACTTTCTTAAAATTACCGTTCTTGAAAATAAAATAATATCTTTTTTTTCTTTTCTTGAGATAAGTAGCCTATCTGAAAATTAGTACATTTTTTCAAAAAAATAAACTTTTCCTAAAAAGAGTACTACTTCTTTAAAAAGTACCTTGTTCTTCAAAAAGTACTTCTTTGTACAAAAAATTCATACTCTAGTTGCTGTTTATTACAGAAAGTACGTCTTCTTCAAAATAGTACCTTTTCTTAAAGAAAACATTAGCTTTTAATAAAAAAAGTACCTCTTTTTAAAAAAGGAAATTTTCGGGAAAATATAATACATATTCTTACAAAAACGACGTAAAAATATACTTTAAAAAGAAAATACATTCTACAAAAAAAATATTTTTTCTTAAAAAAGGTTTATCATTTTACAAAAAGTATATTTTCCTAAAGATCCATTTAAATTGTCGTATTTTTCAACGGCCTCCTTAGGCGTGTTGGAACTATTTAGTGCATAATATATAGCGAATATATAGCGTTATATATATAGCGTTCCAACCGGGTGTCCCCTGACACCTGATGTGATTTTATTTATACTCGAATTGAAATGAACTCTCGGGGGTCAAATGGTTAACGCGTGAGCATAAGAATACGAGTTCGATCCCAGCTGTGCCCATATTTATTTTCTTTCGCCGATGACCACCTGACTTAGTGACATCGACATTATCAAGTAATAATCCATCATAAAGTATTTTTGTTTTTATTTTTTTTTTAACAAATTTTGTGATGTGATTTTTTCATTTTACAATCGTGTTACACACCGCACATAGAAAGCTTTCAATCACGCTTTGTCGATCGTCATTTTCACTAAAACCTTTTCTGGCTACTTCATCAGGGCTTCGATTCCAACTATTTCCGCATGACCCAGAACCCACACTAGGGAAAGTTGTGCGGTAGCGCCGAGCTCGTCTAAAAAACTTCTGTATTCTCGAACCAGTATCGATCAATTTTCCACTGCGGATAGAACCCTTATGGCCGCTTAATTTAGAAGATTTGTACACTCTTCGCTTCTATTCTGTGATCTCATAACCGACGATACGCCTCCGATATTGTTACTGCTTCCGCTTGGAAGACACTGCCAAAATTAGGGTGATCGACTGATACACGCTGAAAAATATGTTTTTGTTGTTGTTTGGATGCAAATATAACGTGTTTGTAGCTAATCCCAAATATAATATATTTGTAACCAATCACACTGTGTTTGCATTCAATGTTACATGTTGGAGACACAATGGTTAATATGTTATATCTTTTGTGATATAGGTTTGTTTGTTGGAAACTGCTGACATTAAAAACGTGACAGAGAACTAAGAAATCAAAAAGAAGCAGACTTTCAAATCATGAAAACAATGTTTACAAATATATATATGGTTCCAGCAAAATGTTGCTGGGCTGTTTTTTCAGCATGTATATATTTTTTTCTTATATACAAACGTATTTGCAATTAAAATTTATTTTATTCTTATTTTTTCAGGTGAGTCCAGTACTTTTTAATGCAGTTTTGGGTAAGTGCAAAAACTGTAACAGACTCTTAAAACAATGTAGTTTCTTTCCCATTATACCCAATGACGGGTACACAATGATTAATTAGAAACGAAAAGAATTCTTTTCCTGACGATGCTACCCAAAGGCTAGCGAAATATCGAAGAATAAAATTAATTAAGAATACGACCAAACGCTCGAACATTCTAATTTTTGATTTTTATTATTTATTTTTTATTTTTTGACGTAGAATACGTCTTACCTTACGGTATGAGGAGTCATGTCAGGTTTTATTGTTGTTTTTTTTTGTAGGTAAATGAAGATGTTATCTTTCGTTTTATATACATTTCATATTGGTTGATATCTTCCTAATATTTAAATTTCTCAAATGAAAATTGTTTAAACACATACACTCAAACATATGTGTGGTGTGTGATTGAGTGTTTTTGGTTGCTCAACATTGCTTAGGAACATGTATCTAGTAAAAAGTGAAACGAACAGCAAGCTAATGTTGCTTGGCAACATATATCTAGTAAAAAATGAAACAAACAGTAAGCTAACGTAATAAAGCTTTTTTGCGAAAGCTTCAATAAAGCTGTTGTAACATTAATTTTGAATTGTAAAGCGTAAAGCTTTCACACAACGCTCGAATGCTAATGCGAAGACTCGATAAGGTAAACCTTTTTTAATATTAGGGCGGCCCTCTCAACATTCGCAGAACTTATTTCAATAAAAATATTAATTAAAATACATAAATTAAATTAAGTTTAAAAAAATTGAACATAATATTTTTTTTTTAAAGGGACTTGAATCAAATGCCGTTGGTAAATATAAAAATTACAGCAGACAGTTGTCCGAGGCCTTCGGCCACGGACTGTCCCTGCAGGCTGTGTCAGAGACACGGCCATTAAGTTTAACGTAGAATACGCCATCCGATAAGACAGAAAACATATATAACAATAAATGATAAATAATATAAGCAAATGAATTTATTGTTATATATGTTTTCTGTCTTATCGGATGGCGTATTCTACGTTAAACTTAATGGCCGTGTCTCTCACACAGCCTGCAGGGACAGTCCGTGGCCGAAGGCCTCGGACAACTGTCTGCTGTAATTTTTTATTTATTTTTTATTTTTTATTTTTTTATTTTTTATTTTTTATTTTTTATTTTTTATTTTTTATTTTTTATTTTTTATTTTTTATTTTTTATTTTTTATTTTTTATTTTTTATTTTTTATTTTTTATTTTTTATTTTTTATTTTTTATTTTTTATTTTTTATTTTTTATTTTTTATTTTTTATTTTTTATTTTTTATTTTTTTTTTTATTTTTTATTTTTTATTTTTTATTGTTTATTTTTTTATTTAGTTTTTTAATTATTATTAATTTTTAATAAGTATCAAATAATTTCGAACATTTCGCAGTCACAATTAATCACATAAAAAAATATTCGTTCACGAACGAGCAATATGCGTCATCCTTTAACAAAGCCATTTGGAATATTTTTTGAATATTTTTGAAATTTCGTGCAATTGATAAATTGTTTCATATTTCAAATATTTAAATTGAAAACTGATAGCAATTACAGCAATGATAGCAATGATAGAGAATGCGTGTAGATATTTCCACTCAACATTGAAATCCTCATCCTTCAACATTTGGCCAGATAAAGTTTTGTACAAAACACAGAAATAAATTGTAGTGAAATGTAACAACAGCAGATGTTAAATTTCCATTGCCAAAAAAATCTGTAGCAGCCACTACCAACTGAGCCAATGGCAACCACTAACATTTAACAGCAACAAAAGGTGGTATGATAGGAAACATTTTCATTTCGCCAAATGATAAATTGTCCTTCGCTGAATGACTGTAGAAAACAAAGAACTGAATCAAAAAGAAAAATTGAAATTGAAACCATTCTGTTGCACCACGGACAACATATACATTATTTTGCTAGCAATAACAGCAATAGTGAAACCTCAAATCACTACCCGCTGAAAAAACGGACACATTGCAGGAAACATGTATATGGTTGCAAGCATTGGTGCCATGAATTGAAGATCTGATGCTTTTTTGTTTCTATGTTGGCTGTCGCGTTTTTCAGTTTCAGATGTGTTCAACAAACAAAGCCAAATTTTGGTCACAAAAACATGTATTATAAACGATTAATTATTGTGTGTCAAATATGTAATATTCAATAGCAACCGCAATGTGTTTGGACACAAGTATACTATATTTGCGGCATGCTACAAACACGTTAAATTTGCACCCAATCATCAAAACAATACTGTTTTTTTAGTGTGTACTCACCAACAGATTGCAATATGTTCCAAGGATCCTGTCCTTGATTCTTTGGTGTGTGTGTGAAAGCTTTAGCGTGTGGGTCAGGGATTGTGAATACATGATTTTCTTTATGGTTTTAGGGTGTGAATAGTACAACTTGAACTTTTCGCCCATTATCAACAGAACTTTTAACAAACCAACAACTGACAAGAGTAGACACCAGACACAGAAATGGCAACGGAAATCCAGTCAAAGCGAGAGTAACAATTAATGAGTCGTGTGCAACACCTGTCGCTTCCAGTATTTCATGATATTTTAGTCCTTGCATTCGCACTGCTGTTCTGTTCTATTACTTTATCTGTTTTTTCTTGTCGTTTTCGTTTCCGTTGTCATTGCTGCTGCCACTGACAAAAAGTCTTCTTTCATTTTCACCCACATCCTTTGTTTATTCTCTTTTGCAAATGTATGTGTTTGTGTGATTGAAATGATAAACAATTGTGATAAATTACCATTTACTTTAAAAACATTTGTTGCTGCCATTCCGTTTTTCTATTTCTCATTCAGATTTTCTTGTCGTAGCCCCCGGGGACTTGGGGTAAAGATTAGGAACAGTGATTTAGGAAAAAATAAAAGTTATTTATTTAGTAAAGTAACAAATGGATATTTTAAAATTGTTCAGACGAATATAATTTGTAAAATATATCATCCATAAACAAGTTGTTCAATCCATTTCCTTTCGGAACTGATGCAACACATTTCCCCTCGTACCATTTCCTCTACGTTTTCAAACTATTTCTTTACTCAACTCACCTTCACTCTGTAACCCTCTTTTTTCAAAACGATGCGGATTATATGGGGGAATCTCTCAAATGCCAAATGGGACAAATAAAAAGTCTATGATAACATCGAGATGGGGGAAAAAATGTATCATAAATTTCATACTTGTGTGATTAATTGCAAAATCAATAAGAGGAAATCAAATGACTGAAAGTTTTTTGGGGTTGCTTTCAAGTTTCCATGTTATTTTCCCTTTTAAGGACCTCATACTCAATAGAATTATAATGATGATAAAAAGCAAAAAGAAAGTAAAATAAACCAAATGAAACAGAATTGATGTTGATGAATGCAATGTGCGGCAAATTAAGTTGTCAATAATTGTCGGTAGACATTACAACAGGGAAAATATGTTGAGCGGGGAAATTGATTAATTCCGAAAAAGCAACAAACAATTTAGTTTCACAAAATTAATATAAGCGATAAATATATTTTTGGTAATTATTCAAGCTCAAGACCATTATACAAAAGTCATTTATCAGCTTTGTATTGTACAAAAAGTTTAGCAGAAAGTTTTCCA
>OZ008370.1:234619474-234789538 GCA_963931995.1 Phaonia tiefii
ACTTGTATTGAAATGCAAACAGTAGCATGTTAACTGACACACATGTACACTTATACGTGGACACATATGCGTCCGTCATCCCAAACATCGATATGCTTATGTGGAAGCATTAGCGTGTTTCCCCGAAACCTCCACATCGTCAGCTAAAATGCAAAAGAACGTAACTACAATTTTCATTTTGTTCAAAGAAGTTAAAAAAAATTACAGCAGAAGGTAAACCTTTACAAAAAGGTAAACCTTTTTTAATATTAGGGCGGCCCTCTCAACATTCGCAGAACTTATTTCAATAAAAATATTAATTAAAATACATAAATTAAATTAAGTTTAAAAAAATTTAACATAATATTTTTTTTTTTAAACGGACTTGAATCAAATGCCGTTGGTAAATATAAAAATTACAGCAGACAGTTGTCCGAGGCCTTCGGCCACGGACTGTCCCTGCAGGCTGTATCAGAGACACGGCCATTAAGTTTAACGTAGAATACGCCATCCGATAAGACAGAAAACATATATAACAATAAATTCATTTGCTTATATTATTTATCATTTATTGTTATATATGTTTTCTGTCTTATCGGATGGCGTATTCTACGTTAAACTTAATGGCCGTGTCTCTGACACAGCCTGCAGGGACAGTCCGTGGCCGAAGGCCTCGGACAACTGTCTGCTGTAATTTTTATATTTACCAACGGCATTTGATTCAAGTCCGTTTAAAAAAAAAAATATTATGTTAAATTTTTTTAAACTTAATTTAATTTATGTATTTTAATTAATATTTTTATTGAAATAAGTTCTGCGAATGTTGAGAGGGCCGCCCTAATATTAAAAAAGGTTTACCTTATCGAGTCTTCGCATTAGCATTCGAGCGTTGTGTGAAAGCTTTACGCTTTACAATTCAAAATTAATGTTACAACAGCTTTATTGAAGCTTTCGCAAAAAAGCTTTATTACGTTAGCTTACTGTTTGTTTCACTTTTTACTAGATACATGTTGCCAAGCAACATTAGCTTGCTGTTCGTTTCACTTTTTACTAGATACATGTTCCTAAGCAATGTTGAGCAACCAAAAACACTCAACCAAACACCACACATATGTTTGAGTGTATGTGTTTAAACAATTTTCATTTGAGAAATTAAAATACTAGAAATATATCAACCAATATGAAATGTATATCAAACGAAAGATAACATCTTCATATACCTACAAAAAAAATTTTAAAAAAATTCATCTAGCCGTTTCCTCAAATTCAATGAAATAAAGATTACAACAATAAAAACCTGACATGACTCCTCATACCGTAAGGTAAGACGTATTCTACGTCAAAAAACTTATAAAAAAAATACAAAAACTTCAGTTTGCCAGCATATTTTTGAATCTTATTGAAGGTAAGACTTTACTTGAGCAAAGATTTCAAAATTTGAATTGAAAAATAAATGCCACACCCTTTGACGAGGGTTGTTTCTTCTCTTGGAAATAAAAACGAAAATTGTAGTTATGGGTTTTTGCAGTTTTTCTAACGATATACTCATATACAAACCTAGTTCATTCAAGCCAAGCGTGTATTAATTACTTAAGGGTTTTTTCATTATTTTCCACAAATGGTCCGCCGTTCCGATTTTCTCAGTAAAGTCTCGGACAGACAAAAGTCTTGACGTTGTTGCCCTTTCCAGTTTCTTTCCTAAAAATGCTTTCTCACTTTAGTAGCACAAATACATATATACAAAACACATACACAAAACACAAAGCAACATCGCAAACCATTAAACCGTCCGAGCGTTTGTTTATTCTTCTTTCACTGATAAAGGGCTTTTGATATTATCTGTCCAATGAACCATTGACGACTGAATACATAAAATTAAAATGCAATACATCGCGCATATTCAGGAATATTTATGAATCACTTACTGAGAGAATAATGCAAAAATACAGATACACACTTACAAGATATACACACTCGTTGCCCCTCATTTATTCCCTTGCTCTCGAGAGAGCATAAACAGTAACGAACACGGTTGTATTTGTATCATAAACACAGATATATTTGGGTCGCAAACACATATGTTACAACATATTAATCATTGTGTCCCAAACATGTAATATTGAATAGGAAACACAATGCGTTTGGGCACAAGTATATTATATTTGCGACAAGCTCCAAACACATTGTAACGTGGTTTTGTCTAGGGCTGAGGTAAGCTCAGCCATGTCCAGAGTCTTTCGTTAGGATCCACCAAACCTTTCGAAATAAGAACAGAATAGTTTACCCTTTCTGGGGGGTTCGAATTCAGATTCTTTATTGATATTTAATTTACAGGAATAACATCAACTGCTTCATTCGGTGAGAATACTCCTCTTAGCTTGAGAACACTAGTCTTGGTTGACAAGACTCTTCTGGGGCACTTGTTTTGGCTTGACAACAATTTTCTGGTGGCACTTGTCTCCTTTGTAGGAACAGTGAGCCGAAACCCCTGTGTAGGAACAGTGAGCCGAAACTCCTGTGTAGGAACAGTGAGCCGAAACTCCTGTGTAGGAACAGTGAGCCGAAACTCCTGTGTAGGAACAGTGAGCCGAAGCCCCTGTGTAGGAACAGTCAGCCGAAGCCCCTGTGTAGGAACAGTGAGCCGAAACTCCTGTGTAGCAAATGTATTTACACCGTCTTTACTAAAGAACGGATCCCAAAATTTGGTCCTGTCCTTTGCAGAACTAGAGCCCCAGGCAAAATGCTATAATCTTGTCTGGTTGTTCGCTCGGAGGCGACCACTCGAGTCTAGTTTACCTTAACACTAAGTACCTTCGCTGTAATGACGCAAATGAGAATTACATTCAAGCACGCACTCTTGTGCGGTCATTAAAACTAGTTCGCTGCTAATATGTACTAATACGTCGGCAGAGATTGTGTGTTGTGAGTGAGTGTGATTGTTCGCGGTGGTTGGTGCGACTGATGGATGTTGTGTATGCTTAGGTGACGGGTAGACCAGGGAAGTATGCGGATGGGAATGGCGGTGAGTGTTTGTTATTATGTACGGAAGGATCATAACGTTACGTTACAACATGTTATATTTGCATCCAAACAATAAAAATCAGCAGATTTTTCAACGTGCAGGTTTAACCTCATCCAGGTGCCTGTCTCTATTCCACCCAATGCCAGTGAATCTTCGGTCAACATTTTCTTCCCGGTCGCTTTTATACACTGTAAGATGAATCTGACCCAAGCCATAAGTATTGACGCCTTCAGCTTGCGTGAGAAATGGAAGTGGTTCGGTGTTAATGACAAGCATGACATCTCGCCGATGTTCTTCAGAGTCCTCCAAAAAAAATCATGACAATAGGCCCTACATAAAATCATCTCTTTCTTTAAAAATAATAAAGTGTCTTTATTCCAGTGAACCAAAAATTAGAACATGTTTGGACATTTTTTATAAATTGCTGAAAAAAAGTTCTTTAGTTAAGAAACCACTATTGTCATGATTTTTTTTAATATCTCAAGAAGTCTAGCTTCCATTTCCAATTTAAAATGATACAGGCTGCTGAATATGGAATTTTTAGTGCCTTTAAATAAGTGAACCGGAGTGTATATATTATTTATTTTAATTAATTTTACCAAATAATAACAAAATTAGGTGATTTAAAACGCCCCTTTTTACACTTGCATTGATGAATTATTTGATATTTTTTCATGAAATGAGATCTGCTGCTCTTTTGTTGCTCAATTTCTTTTTTGTCTCTCACATTTTTGTTTTTAGAAGGTTTCAAATTCGCCAAACACTACAAGACTTAAAAATACGATTTTCACTATGCTGTGGTACACAAACAATATATAAGTACTTATATACAAAGCTAGTTCATGCAACCAAAAGCGGTTTAAAAACTTGAGTTTTTTTTATTAACTTTCACAACTGGTACGCCGATACGGTTTTCGCAGCAAAGGTTTGCTCTTTTCAGTTTCATTCCTCCTACTTAAATACAAAAGCCATACACAAAAACCAAAGCAACATCACGAACCATTTAACCGTCCGAGCATTTATTTATTATTTTTTACTGATCACAAATATTTTCTACTAAAGGGTCTCTCAGTAAGAATGCACGTTTCCATTTTAACATAAAAACATGTATTTGTTGAAATAGTTATGATTTTTTTATTGTATTTTATCCGTCGAATGACCCAACGGCTCAGGTGACAGGCCATTACGCTTTTCATGAAATTTTCCATGACTTTTCCACAGAGATGTGGCTGTATCACACCGATGACGCGTTGGGTCTCGGATAAGAGCTCAGGAAATGTTTCTGGCTTTTTCGCATAGGCCCGAGATATCATAAATTCCAAAGAAAGATATCGCACGGCGTTTAATCGCATGATCTTGGTGGCAAGTTGACATCAGAATACCTTGAGATAATTTGTGCTGGAAATAGTTGCTGCAATAAATCGATTGTTTCCTTCGCGGTGTGGCAGGTGGCGCCGTTTGCTTCCAGTTGAGGTCACAAGCACTCCGTGATCATGGTTCTGTAACAAATGTCGTTCTCAGTCACAGCAATGCCGGCCTCATCTTCAAAAAAGTAAGGTCTGATGACGCCGCCTGACTAAAATCCGCACCAGACAGTTGCTGGTTGTGGGTGCGTTTGTTTCTCATGGATTGCAAGAGGATTTTCTGAGCCCCAAATTCGACAATTTTGTGTATTCATGAAGCTATTCAGATGGAAATGCGCTTCATCGGAGAAGATGAGTATTTGCATTGGCTGCACTTTGCTCCATTACTCATTGAACTAATTGCCGGCGCTGTTCATGGTCTGCTGGTTGTAAGCTCCTGAATAAGCTGAATTTTGTATGCATGGAGGTGGAGGTGTTTTGTCAAAAATCGCTGCGTAGTGCTTCGTAGAATTTGACTGAAACTAAAACACAACAGATGTAAGAAATTCTAACTTCATCTGCAATTTACACACGCATTCAGAAATTTTTGTGAAACACTGGCTAAAAAATAATACAAACATACAGTTACACACTTGCATCTTTGACTGTGAATATTCGCTTTTTGTGCCTCTTTTATTCTCTTGCACTTAATAGAATGTAAATATTGCAACAAACACAGCTGTATTTGTATACCAAATAAAGCTATACTTGCGTCACAAACATATATTTTATAATGTATTAATCATTGTGTCTCCAACATGTAATATTGAATAGAAAACACGATGTGTTTTGGACACACAAAACGACGCTGTCAGTTTTGTTCTTTCAGATCTCTCAGAGAGTTGGGAGTTGTCGTGATAATTTTCCGCAGTTTGCGGGTCTCAGGTGCGTCCTCAATGCCGTCACAAAAATGTTTCCTTGGCTTCCTCTTTGAAAATCGTATCATTTTCCTCTACTCTCTAAGTTAAAATTTGTAGAAAGTAGATTCCAATCTCGGTTCGTTCTTGAGAACTTATCCCTATTAAACAACTAAAAGCAAGACTGTCAATATATGCAGAATCAGCTGGGTCAGGCGGACTCATGCGTTTTGGTCAGACCATTAACAAAATTGTGCTAACTGATTCCGATTGAAGAAGGTTTGTCATAATACCATTCACATTTTGGATGTACTTTGTTCCATGGCCCAACTTGATCCAATATTTCTTGGAATCGACAATGTGGCAATGTTCTGTGGGAGTAGAAACTCCGAGTAACGATGGTAGAAAAACAAACCATCGTTTTTTTGTCATATGATTTCTCTCCTACTGGTATTTTGGTTCATTGCTTCCTGTACTGGCATACTTTTAGGAGTATATTACACATTGTCTTCCTTAAGGCTGATTCACTTGTGTATTCTGTTGCATACTCTACGGCATAAATTGTAAATTGCAGGTAATTTGTATAGCTTTCTAGCATCCAGAAAACTTCCTTTTACCAAATAATCAATGCTCTTCATTGTACGTCATTTCTTTAATGCATTCGATAATAAAATCTCTTCCATTAAATTTTTATTAAATATTTATAGTTTATTCCCTCTTACAGCTGCCTCATATTTTCAGTCAGTAAACAAAACTGAACGAAATCATTATTTATTAATGCCAATAAACAATAGTAAAATCAGGCTCTGATTCAGAGGCAATAAATGCCAACGAATATGACATTTATAACATGGGAATTGTATAAACATTTGAAATTGTTGATGATGTTTTGATATTTAATGTGCTCGATTGTGGAAATATTGATTTTGAGAATCCCACTATGTGTTGAATGAAAATGATGATGATAACACGGGTGCGGATAAGTGAGTGCGGAAGTAAGAAAGAAACTATGGCCACATTTACATTTGTCATTGTTTACACAGATATGAAGATGGTATTAGTTGTAGGCATTAACTTGTGTACAGATGAAGTTAAAGATACATTCAATAATATTCAGAAATGGTGTCGGTAACTCTCACCGTTATATTTATGGGATGTTATTAGACTTTGAATTATTGAAATTGCTGTTTGAATCGGCTTCTTCGAATTGCTACTTGTACTCTATGACGTAGCAAGGACTTGTTTATATTTTTGGACTGCATACGAGGACTTGTGTGTATACGAGGCATTCGCTAGTTAAGCTCTCATGCAGAGAAAAAAGTGTACGCCACCAGATTTTAATGGCATTTATAATGTGGTTTGTTTTCTGGTTAACTACTTGAAATTTTTTTACCCAATCATAATATGAATCTGTATATGATCGAATCGCAATGATACTATTATCAGCCACAAGTATTATGTGTATACCTCCCAAACCTCCGTCAGACACTGTCATCATTTGATTAGAAAAATTCATAATTTGGACGTCAATAAACATAATACCGGGTGATTTTATTACTATTTGGTGTTTCAGTGTCTCACTTTTGACAATTCCCTTGTGATTGCCAATATCCTCCTCTTAAATTTTTGTGAACAAAACTTCGTTCAACATGGCCCGATAACGATCGCCATTGACTGTAACGGCCACTCCTTGCTCATTTACGAAGAAAAATGGCCCAATTATGCCTCTGGACCAAAATCCGCACCAAACAGGGACTCGGGTGCATCGGCTTTTCAATGTATGCGTGCGGGTTTTCTGTGCCCCAAATGCGACAATTTTGCTTGTTTACATACCCGCTTGAAAGGACAATATTCGCGAAGCCATTGGTGAAATACAGCTGCACACAATCGATAATGTGCTTAAAAATTAGACCGATCGTGTAGGGTACTGCATTGCCAGCCGAGGCAGCCATTTGAATGAAATTATTTTCCATTATTAACCGGAAGGATTGTACTTTCATATAAAAAAAGAACTTTGAGAAAATATTCAGTAGTTTTTTTTTATAGCATTTTCTAAAAAAAAAGTTATTTGGCGGACCCGTTATATATGGTATTGTATATATAATGTATTGTATATTTCCATCCGGCCTTACGTTTTCGAGTCCGTGATTTAATTTGCATTCGGCCACCATCTTTTGTCGTGCCGTATCTTTAATATATTTAAAAATTTCCCATCTCTCATAAGAAGTGGAGAACGTATCTCTCTTTCTACAACAATCGCAATGGGACCCAATTAACTAACGATCAAATTTTCTAGCAAGTTACTATTTTCGGCAGGCCCGTATCATTGACCATACCTGACCTAAGAAATGTTTAGTGTCCGGTTCCATATGTGTAGCAGCATAATCGACCATTCCTGAGATTTTGAAGCGAATTGTTTGAATCCTGAGTTTTTCATAATTTTCGCAATAACTTTTCCTCCTCACAACTTCTCTGACAATATTGTGCCTTCTTCAGTGTTGGATCTGCTTTTTGCTAACCCCCATGGACAATTTAATACTTGAGACAAGTATCGATGCTTGTGTATCCTTAGAGGTATCGCTATCTTGTTGTTGTGGTGGTGTTCTTGCTGATGTTCCTTAGAGAATTTGCGGATTAAGAACATCTTGAAAATTATTAAAAAGGATTCCAATTTATGTGTTCGTATGTGTTTTACCTTAAGTAGATGCTGCTACTGGGGTTGTTGCTGCTGTTGTCTACGCCATTGTCAATGAAGGTGAAATAACACACATGTTGTTCCTTTTGGGAATATGTGTTTATATATACGTATGTATGCAACCACACAAATAAAGAATTTCGAATCATTTTTACGTATAAAACTTTTGCTGCTGTTCTAACCTGCATGGTCGATGTCTCTGATGATGTAAAAGTTGGTAGATTTATTTTTAGGCAGTATCAAATAAGTCCTTTGGGCTTAAAATTTAATTAAAATGCTTTTAACACAAAACTGCTTAGTAATGACGAAAATGATGTTGTATTATTTATTATATAAAGATGCCCTAAAATATTTCGTATGTGTTATGCTAATGACAAAGGTCCATATCAAAAACATATTCGAAAATTGCCTTAGGGCTAATACGTGCAAACGTGCATGGTAATCAAGACATTTGCCATAACAGCAATGGGATTTTTATGGTTCCTGCGTCCTCCTACAAGTTATGCACAGATATTTATGTTTTAATGCGCCCCATAACAGACAGTATGTGTTAAATGGCGTAATTTACTTAAATGTTATAGCATAATTTTAGGCAGTATTAAAGTATCCAAATGTATGGCATAAGTTGCGCAATGATTACCAAGATTTTGTTTCAACAAAGAAAGAAGAAAATTAAACAAATTTTATGAGATTATTGTAGAATAGTCCACTAATTTAAACAAGATATAAAATGTTGCATGTATGTATATAATATTGTTTAATTTCTGTAAATATAACATATTTACCTGGAACTTAATTAAACAATCTACGACGTAGCATATTTTCAGGCGATATTAAATTAAAAAATTTTAAAAACAACCTAAATGACAATTATAAAAATTACTATTATAAGGAACACGGTGAAAAATATCGGCCCCCCCCAATGTATTGCAGGAAACATAAACATGTTTGCAATCACTGTTTGCATGAATTAAAGATCTACGATGCTTTGTTTCTTTGTTAAGTATCTCGGTTGTGTTTTTAGCGGCTTTCAGCAAACAAAGCTGTATTTGGGTCTCAAAAACATATATTATAGCCCATAAATCATTGTATCTCAAACATGTTATATTGATTAGCAAACACAGTGTGTTTGTACACAAGTATACTATATATGCGACAAGCTACAAATACATTATAGTTGCATCCAAACAACAACAAAATACAGATTTTTCGGCGTGAAGGGTGGATGAGCCAAACATATGGGTCAGCGGCGGATAGAAACTGTTTAATCCGAGGATTTACCTTTACCGGACCTGCGATTGCGCTGGCGCCAGGTGCTGCCGTTGTGATGGAGCTGCTGCGGCGGGTATTGGTGGTAACAGGAATTGCTGCCGGAGTCGTCCCTATTTGTTTTTATGCACAAGAAAACACGCCCTTTATTTTAAATAATAGTTGGGCCACTAATGCCCCTTTTATTTACAACAAAAAGACGAACAACAATAAAATTTGGCAATTATGACTCGCGCGGTTGAAAGATGAAAATGTAATAACAATAGAAGATTACCGCGAAGAAGCATCTAACAAACCCATGCCACTTGCCCAAAGTCGACGGCGTCCACTATTTTGCCAAGTGGCCGGCGCATGGTAATGAACACTGCCCTTCCAATTAGCATTAGGGCTGTTCACGAAAACATACTCCCCGCCTTGCAAGGAGTGCAACGAAAATGATGGGCCACGCAAATAAGATTATTAACCACTGAGAAGGTTTAATAATAATTCAAGTTAAGGATATAATTCAAATGTAGGAAAGTTAAGTAATTCAATTTCAAATTAATTCAGAACGTTTTTTTTTTTTTTTTATAAAGAAAGAATACCAAATTCATAATATAAAGGCAAGTGAGTTAGATGAAACAAAAATAAAAAGAAAAATAATACTAAAGTTTAAATGAAAGACATAGTCCGAGTCATTACGGCAGTACGTCCTCCTGGCGCATAATCTCTGCTACGCCGAAATACTCTTCGCCAAATTTCGTGTTTTGGCGTAGTAACCTGCCGGGGCGTCCAACCGATGGCCCAATAAGGATCCGACTTGCCACATCAGCCCCCAGAATGATGTGTAGATGGCGACGGTAGTTCCACATTGGGTCTGCCCTTTTGTCATCAGGTACCCTGATGGTGCTGTGGGCTTTATAAATTTGGGCCACAATATTGTACCCGTAGTCACGGCCTTCGACAGCACATTGCACCTTCATCTCGAAGTCGTCACGTAATCGGTGCCACAGAGTCACTTCTGTGCGGCCTCGCACCACTGAGCACCGTAATCTATGAGCCTCGCTCAACATTATTGATGACCTCGACGCATTGGGGTCAATAAGTACACGTGCGAATGTGAAATTTTTGCTGTCGATTTTCACAGTTACCATTGCCGTCATTCTGAGCCACAGTTTGCCTGATGGTATAGGGTGCAGCCAGGTGTTATGGTCTTGAAAGCATTGTTTGCAGCGGTCCAGGGTTCGGCACGCAACGCGTTGGTGAGATTGTGCTAGACAGTTGGTGCATAAACCGTAATGAGCGACAGCACGCAGTTTCTCTTCAACATTCATCACCTGGAACCGAGTGCACTGTCGAATGGAGTGCAACCTGCCACAAATCACACAGGTGAAGTTCGTATTAAACATGCCCGACTGCATCGCGTTGAACTGTAAGTGGGAAAATGTCTAGTGAGTAAATAGTTATAGTGAGAGCTACGGTTAGGTAAGTGACTACAGGTTGGTACATGTTAAATTGTGCTACGAGGTAGAAGAATGAGTTTGTGGATCGGCCTTGTTATGGTGCCACTCTGAGTTTTAAGGTCGGCAACACGGACTTGTCCGTCAGGTCCGCGATAAATTCTAACAATGCGACCTAACCGCCATTCTGTAGGACACAGGGGTTCGTTCCTAAGAACAACAAGATCTCCTTCTACGAGGTCAGTTTGCGGTACTTTCCATTTGTTTCTTTTGTGCAACTCTTTTAAGTATTCGTTCTTCCAACGACGACAGAATTCGTGCTGGATCGCCTTCAATTTGCGCCAACGATTTAAAATCGAGTCAGGGGTTCCCAACTCTTCAGGTTCCGCAGGGGCCAACATTGGACTACCTATTAAAAAATGGGCTGGAGTTAATGCAGCTTGCTCGTTAACGTCTTCAGAGAGGGCTGAGAGCGGGCGCGAGTTGAGACAGGCCTCAATAGAAGCTAACAAGGTAGCAAACTCTTCGAAAGTATGTTTAATTTGCCCCGCCGTCTTTTTAAGGTGCGTTTTCAAACTTTTGACTCCCGCTTCCCACAAACCGCCCATATGTGGAGCAGCAGCGGGAATAAAGTGCCACGATAGTTTCTGGTGTCCATATTTAGAGACGGCCTCATTGCAAAACTCCTTAACATGGGCAACAAAATTAATGTCGATTTGTTTAGCGGCGCCTACGAAATTTCTGCCGTTATCGGAGAACATTTTATTAGGGCACCCTCGACGAGCAACAAATCGACCCAACGCGGCCAAAAACGCAGGAGTGGACAAATCGCTCACGGCTTCTATGTGAATAGCCTTAGTCGCAAAGCAAACAAATACACATGCGTAGCCCTTTGTGATTTTCGTGTATCTGCCTGTGAAACTCTTAATGTCAAATGGGCCTGCGAAATCGACCCCAGTATTTGTTAAGGGCCTACTAAACGTCGTTCTTTCGGAGGGAAGTTCGCCCATAATTTGTCCTTGGAGTTTTCTCCTGTTAAGAACACAAGGTTTACAATTGTGGATGCACGCTCTGATTAGATTTTTAGCCTTAAGTATCCAACACTCTTGGCGAACTGTGTTGAGAACCAAAGTTGGACCACCGTGCAAAACCATTTTGTGAATAAACTCCACATAAAGACGGGCTACACGACTGCTATAGGCAAGAATAATAGGGTGACGTTCATTATAGGACAAACTTTTACTTGAACCCAGACGACCATTAGCTCGTATTAAGCCCTGATTATCCAAAAAGGGCGTGAGCGTTAATAAAGTGCTACGTGTACTAATTTTATTCTTTTTGAGCAAGCAGGTGTATTCTTCTTCAAAATGAGCCTTCTGAGACAGTACAAATAGACGAATTCTCACGAAATATAATTCGTCAGCTCCGAGTTTGTGCGACTTGTGTGGATTATGATCAACCCTTTGACTACTTTGACGAATCTTTAAGCGCTGTTTAACTTTGTTGAAAAATCTAAACACGTACGCTATCACGTGCATCGCCTTAGCCAAACAAGAGAAACGATTTAGAATATCCTCATTTTTTGCCGATTGAGCAACATACGTTTGAATACTTTTAGCTTCTTCTGATGTTTCAAATTCATCTTTTGTGGCGGGCTACTTAGATTTATCTTGACTTAGCCAATCAGGACCGTGCCACCAAAGTTTGTTGTCTTTTAATTCATCCGGAGTCAGCCCCCGGGTTGCTAAATCGGCAGGATTTTCCGCAGATGCAACATGACGCCAATCTTTGTTACCAACTTTGTCTAAAATCGTTCCAACTCTATGAGCAACAAAAGTTTTCCAATTACAAGGCGACTTTTTGAGCCATGCTAGGACAATAGTTGCGTCGGACCATAAATACAGCGAAGAATTCAAGATTTTCAGATTTGGAACCTCTTTCTCAACCAATTTGGCTAATAGTACCGCACCACAAAACTCTAAACGTGGTAAAGTGATTTTCTTTATTGGAGCAACTTTTGTTTTAGCCACAAGCAGATTTGTGCATATCTTATCGCCGGTCTGCACTCTAATATATAATGCCGCTGCATATGCTAACTCCGAGGCGTCACAAAAGGCATGAAATTCAACATAACAATCTGATGAGCAACCAATCCAACGTGGAATTTTGATTTTATCAATCTCGTTGAAATTTGATACAAACGCTCGCCACTGTTGGAGCGACATGACTCCAATCGGATCATCCCAGCCGCCTTTGTCGAGCCACATTTGTTGTATCAAACTGTAGGTTCGAAGGACCAAATGTTTAATCCGAGGATTTACCTTTACCGGACCTGCGATTGCGCTGGCGCCAGGTGCTGCCGTTGTGATGGAGCTGCTGCGGCCGGGTATTGGTGGTAACAGGAATTGCTGCCGGAGTCGTCCCTATTTGTTTTTATGCACAAGAAAACACGCCCTTTATTTTAAATAATAGTTGGGCCACTAATGCCCCTTTTATTTACAACAAAAAGACGAACAACAATAAAATTTGGCAATTATGACTCGCGCGGTTGAAAGATGAAAATGTAATAACAATAGAAGATTACCGCGAAGAAGCATCTAACAAACCCATGCCACTCGCCCAAAGTCGACGGCGTCCACTATTTTGCCAAGTGGCCGGCGCATGGTAATGAACACTGCCCTTCCAATTAGCATTAGGGCTGTTCACGAAAACAGAAACCAAAAGAAGATAATCCAGGTTCGACATATATCGTCGTAGTCGGCGTCTGATCCATAATGGGCGGCTGCAATTAAAAATATTCTGGCAGTAGGTAAAATGCAAAACTCCGGTGGACTGGGGTTGCCTCCCGCCACCGTTTATAATTGCAGTGAAAATATAAGAACGAAAAAGAAAACATAAACAACTCGTAGTTGTTGATGAACCCCGCAAACGTTATAAGGACCACGATTTACGGATATGTACTTGGAATGTATGAACTCTATATAGATCCGGTGGAAGTATCCAATTGGCAGATGTCCTTGAATGTTATAAGGCTGACATTACCGCTATACAGGAAATGCGATGGAATGGACATGGCTGCACAAAACTGCGACATATACTACAGTTGCCATGAGAAAAACATAAATTTGGTTGCGGATTTGTAGTTGGCAAAAGACTGCGACATCTAGTTTCTAGGTTCAATCCTGTGAGTAAACGTATAACCACAATCCGCATAAAGCGAAACATTTGTATATTATCCCTAATTTGTGTGCATGCCCCCAGACATGACAGAGGAGAAAGATGATGTTGCCAAAGACATATTCTATGAGCTCCTAGAGGAAACGTATGACCGCTGCCCTGGCCATGACATTAAGATTGTACTAGGCAATTTTAATACTAAAGTAGGCAGGGAGAATGTGTTTCATCCAACTATTGGCAATTTCAGTCTACATGCTGACAGTTGCGAAAACGGTATGAGACTGATTGACTTTGCCGCGCCAAAAAACATGGTCATTAGTGGTACAAGATTCCATCACAAAGACCTCCACAAGGCTACTTGGGTATCCGCTGCTCAAAGAACGAAGAACTAAATTGAACACGTGGTAATTGATGGAAGGCACTCATCCAGTGTAATGGACGTAGGAGTGATCAAAGGAGCTAACATCGATTCTGATCACTACCTGGTAGCAGAAAAGGTTCGCACAAGATTAAGTGGAGCGAAAATCGTATGAAACCAGACGCAGAGGAAGCTGGACATCGGAAAGCTACAATTACCAGAGGAAACTTTTGCCACAGAACCCACCCTATCCCGATGACGATCCTGAAGCGCAGTGGAAACCCATTTCCGACTCTATAAAAACTGCCGCAACAACCGTACTTGGTTTTGAAAACCCGCATCGCAACAAACCATGGTACGATGAAGAGTGTCAAATAGCTAATGATGGAAAGAACACTACACATATGGCAATGCTTTAGTCAATTGCAACGCGAGCTGCGACTGAACAGTATAGGGAGAAAATAAAGGAGGTAAACCGTCTCTTGAGACGTAAGAAAAGGCAGTGAAGCAAGCGTGAGAGTGACAAAATTGGGACATACAAAGCCTGAAAATTCTACCAAAACTAAAACGGAACTAAGGGGCATGGTTCAGGGCTCCCGTTTTGTAAAGACGTTTTGTAAGATCATTTCTCTGCGCTACTGGTACCTGAGATATCCAATGACGATGGGACAATCGATGAAAAATTGGACGACGACGTCGATTGCCCCCCTCCTAACTAAGACGAGGTCGGAACAGCTATTGCCTGGCTTAAGAGCAACAAAGCTGCAGGAGCCGATGAATTTCCAGCGGACCTGTTTAAGGCCGGCGGCGATGAGCTGATAAGGCACATGCATCAGCTCATTAGCAAAATTTGGTTAGATGAATGCATACCCGGCGATTGGAGTCTCTGTGTACTATGTCCCATATTTAAAACACGTGATCCGAGTCTCTGTGCCAACTACCGTGGAATAAGCCTTCTAGCCATAGCATATAAGGTTCTACCAAGTATAATGTGCGAAAGACTAACACCAATTATCGCTGGCCTGATTGGACCATACCAGCGTGGCTTTAGGCCTGGAAAATCGACAGCTGACCAGATTTTAAATAAATAAAATAATTGGTTTCCCGTTACATCCCATGAAGGGATTAGGAAGAGCTTCTCACAACCAGTGAGCTGTGCGCGTTCTAGTTTTACGCTCACTGATTGGGACCTAAAATTTTGACCGGTTCCGAACGGTATTTTGAGAAGCTTTTTTATGGCTAAATACACGATAGTGTCGCCGTCACTAAGCGAGGTGACCGCCGTCGAAAGAAGTTTAAGGTGGCCAGAGTAGGGATCGAACCCATGTCCTCATGCACAAGAGCCGCGTACACTACCATTGCACCACCGACGGCCTTTCACGCTACGCTAAATCCTGGAGAACACCCACGAGAAACAAATCGACACCTATCATCTATTTGTCGATTCTACCGCCACCTTCTCTAGCCCGATACGGGAGAAACTCTCTGAAGCAATGTCTGAGCTTGGTATTCCTTCAAAACTCATACGCCTTTGCAAGATGACCTTGACGAACATCAAATCCGCAGTGAAAGTTGGTAAGGATCTTACCGAATCTTTCGAAACCAAGCGAGGCCTCAGGCAAGGCGACATCCGATCGTGCGGTCTCTTTAACGTCTTAATGGACATCATTATCTAAAAAGCTGCAGTCAACATTAATAAAACCATCAGCAGCAAAAGTCACATGCTGCTCGCGTATGCTGATGATGTAGATAACATTGGGCGCATAATTAGAGAAGTTGTTACGAAGAATTGAGAAGGAGTTAACAAAAGTGTGCCTGAAAGTAAATGAGAACAAGATAATATTAACGGTTTCAACGACCGTGGCCTCCATGCGATTAGACTAAAGCGTGAACGTTGATAACTGTTATAATATCGATGTAGTGGACGAATTTATTTCGGATCTGCTTTAAAAAATAACATCAACGTCAGCCTTGAGATCATGCGGATAATTGTGCTTGCGAATAGTTGTTATTTTGGGCTAAGCAAGCACTTTAGAGATAAAGCCCTGTCTCGAATAACAAAAATCCAGCTATACCAGACTCTCATGCAACCTGTCTTGCTCTATGGCGCAGAATCCTGGGTCTTATCGCAAGCAGACGAAACATCTCTAGGAGTCTTAGAGAGAAAAATACTCCGAAAAATGTATCGCAATATAGTGCATAACAGCGAGTATCGGCGACTCATGAACCTGTATGAGCTATATTCCGACATTGACATAGTTAAGCGGATCAAAATGACGCGATTGCGCTGGTCAGGCCATGTCAGGGGAATGCAAGAAGGGTTTTCGAAACCGAACTCGAAGGAAGACGAAAAATAGGAAGACAAAGACTCCGCTGGAGGGATCTGGTTGACGAATCCCTGCATGCACTTAGTATTACCAACTGTACAGATAAGGAAAGAGATCAAACTCTTTGGCGAAATATGTTATCTTCGTTGTGTAAGGTCCCTGATCCTCTGGGGTTTTCGATACCGGATTTGTAAGTACATCCGGTGAGTAAGTATGCTGTGTTTATTATCGTATCATAATGGACTATGAATTGGTATTATATTCGACAGAGAACCAGAGTTGAGCTCAATGTTATGACATATCTACCGAATCAGCGGACGACTTGCATGCCCGTCAATTATGAACTGTTGGTACCGCTCGATTCGTGCAAAGGCTTTACGAACTGTTTTAGGGTTTAATTCATAGGGGACAATACTGGTGGCTAAAGAAATGCAACGAAAAATCTAGAGCAATCGACCGTATGAGATCAGCGCCGAAATTCTGTAACTTTTTAATGATAAAAATCGGTAATTAAATTGACAAAATTTTTAGATTTTTTGTTCAATTTTTATGAGTTTTGAACAGTTGAACTGCAGGTATCTCAAAAACCTGGTTTCGCACATCCCTATAGGTGAGGGTATACAAGCTGAAGAAAACGGCCTCTAACAAATTCCATCAAACACATTATGCAGGAACCATGTATATGTTTGGAACGCACTCCAAATATTTATATATTTGCAAGTCCCAAACTCACTTAGATTGAAATGAAAACATTAACATGTTTACTTGCAAAGATGTATACTTTTATGTAGAGCCATATGTGAGCTTCATACCTAACATCAATATATTTACGTTGAATCATACGTGTTTCCTTCCACACGAAAGTTTGACGACTGAAGGTATGAAACTAAAACGCAACATAAGAAACACTCACTTCATTTGCACATGCATTCAGGAATATTCACATACAGTTATACACGCTAAAAAATAACGGGCTTTATGTTTCTTTACTGTATGTCACATTTTTGTTTTAAGCAGTTTTCAACACACAAAGCCACATTTGGGCCACAAATACATATATTATAAACTATTAATCATTGTGTCCCAAACATGTTATCTTAAGTAGCCAACACAAGGTGTTTGGACACAAGTATACTATATTTGCGACAAGCGACAAACACGTTATATTTGCATCCAAACAACAGAAAAAGACAAATTTTTTAGCGTGTACACATGCAATAGTATTAACTTAGGCTGAGAACAATCTCTCTTTGAAGATAGTAGTGCACCAAACACAGTTGTATTTGTATTACAAACAAAGTTGTATTTGGATCACAAACAAGTATGTTATATTAGTCATTATGTCTCAAAAATATAATATTAAATAGCAAATACTAAAATGTAATATAATAAACAAATAATAAAATGTTTGGACATAAGAATACTATATTTGTGACAAGCTCCAAACACACGATATATTTGCATCCAAACAATAGAAAATATGGATTTTTCAGCGTGTAGAAATAAAATGGTCCGAAGAAATTTTTGATGTTAATGTTTACACATCATGCATCTATGAACGCTATAGTTGTCCCTTAAATCTTTTGATCCTCCATTGAACAATTGAATGACCTACATTCAGGTTTAGTTAAAATTGAATTCCATATTAAGGTTTTAATTTTCGTTGTGTCTTATTGTCGATTAATTAATTCTATTTTAATATTAAGTTCGGCGTGAAATAGTTTGAACTTTATGATGTACAATGTAAGCATGTGTGTCATGATTTGATTTATGGCTCCCTCCCGATAAAGTTTATTTTTAGCAATTTTCATTCGAAATCATCATGCCTTGCCCTGCCTCTGTCGTTGGCAGACAAAACTATAAATTAAAGTCAATACTAAGGAAGTGGATGCAACTCATCCCAACAATTAAAGGTGCTGAGTATACGAGTTATATTTGGCAAAGATGCTCATGGAAATTACAGTTACCACTTGACACATAACATGGCTTTTGACTTGAACCTGTTTTTGCATACCAGCACCAACACCAGCACCACCAGCACCACAACCTCCTAAAAGCAGCTACATTGGATGGGAGCGACGAGTATTTCGCATCCATCGAAAGACATTCCAGTCAGCAACCGCAGACTCTAGATATGCCAGTTAAGTTTGCCCTACCACAACGTTACACGTCACATCAACTTGTGTGATATATTTGCATTATGGTCTTACAGTTACATATGCCTGGAGTTCATGTATTCACATGTGTGTGTGCAGTAGTACCCAGGGGCGGAAGTAAATGCGATGGAAGGCCTGAAATCATAACCTAACTGGTATTCTATAGAATACGGTAGACTTTCCCTACACATAGCCTCCTTATTTCTTTTTACAGGGCGTGAGATTTTGATGCAAGGTCTGTCATCCGTGTGTACAAGAATGCCTTATGAAGGCCTACAAGAATAGTAGTTTTGGAAGGACTTAAGGCAATAGAACAAAACTATATACGAATTATTTTCGTATTTGAGATTTATACCTTTACCAATTTTAATACTTAAAAAATATATTCGTAAAAATCTGCAGCCACAGGAATGAAGCACACGACCTTAGTACTTATACTCGGACTCTTTATCTACTGGCCTATAGCAATTCGCGACCAATTGCGAATTCTTGTAACAGGCCTGGGAAGCCTTATAAAGTCATGCATTTCGCAGGCCTTATTAAAAAAGGCATTCCGCGTGCCTTGTTCGTAGTAGGCATCACAAATTCAAGTCGCAAGGCCTTCCACAAATATGGCATGCGGAATGGTTCTTTTGTAATGCCTTCCTGAAACAAAGCCTGCGGAATGCATGAATTTTTTCATCAGAACATTTTTACAATTTTGATAAATTTGTATTTCGATTCTTTTTAACCGTAATTTAATTGGTAAATTTCATACAAATTTTAAAGTCATATTGTTTATTTAATATTTGTCAGGGTATTTTTAAAATATTCAGTTTGAAGATGGGCTTGGTAAAACGTTCTAAGATAGATACACACATACAGGGTGTTTCAAAAGTGACCACCCTATTGGAAGATCCTCTTATTTTTGCAAGTGGCCGCCCACGTCAAATCTGTTTTGACATTTGTGGACTAGACAGATGTGGATTACAAGTAAACAAGCCATGGAGCGATACCCTCCCCAAGAACGCGGAATAATCGTGTCTATTTTTTTGGGTAACAATTCGTCTGTGGTGTTGGCGCAGGCCGAATACCGTCGCCGATTGCCCGGCCGTCCGACACCGTCTGCGCAAATACTGCGCCCTTTGGCCACTAACCTTGAAGAGTATGGGACCACACGAGACGTTGCCAGCAGTGGCCGGCCCCGGAGCGCCCATTCTGCCGAGAATATCGCCGCTGTTGCAGGGGATGTCGAGCTGTCGCCGGAAACATCGACCAGACGCCGTGCCTCGCAATTAGCCATCAGCCGGTCGTCCCTATGGCGAATTTTGGTCAAAGATCTGCGCATGTTCCCACACAAATTCCAGTCCGTGCATCAGCTGCTGCCTGTCGACCGCCAAACGCGTGTAACCTACGCCCAAGCCATCCTCAATCTCGTGGACGAAGTGGACGATTTTTTCACCTCAGCGGGTACGTGAAAAAGTAAAACTATCGCTTCTGGGGCACCGAAAATCCACGAGTGATGCACTAGGAGCCATTACACCCGTTCAAAGTGACTGCATGGTGAGCTGTTCACGCTGGAGGAGTCATCGGGCCATTTTTTTCGAAAACGCCGCTTGTCAAACGACAACAGTGGACGGTGCGCGCTATAGGGCTATGTTAACAGAGGTTTTTCTGCCGCAATTCGACGAATTAGTGCTGGAGGACATGTGGTTCCAACAGGACGGATCAACGGTGCACACTGCGCGAGCCACAACCGATATTCTGAAGGCGGCGTTCCCGGTCGTTTTGGCAATTTGCACTGGCCCGCAAGATCGCCAAATTTAGCCGTTCCAGCCTTTTTTGTGGGGTTTCTTGAAGTCCCGTGTTTACGTGAACAAGCCCGAGACCATGGAAGCCCTCAAGATCAACATTCGACACGAGTGCGAGAATCTTTCGCCTGAAGTTCTCGCCGAAGTGAAGAAAAATGCCATAAAACGAGCCCGTATGGTAATCAATTGTGACGGCGCCCATTTAACCGATACAATCTTCTCAACTTAACCAATAAAATTCTAAAGGTTCAAATAAACATAATCAAAAAACAGAATCGTAGTTTTTCATTTAGAAACAAGTGAGAGCCAAACAACATCGGATGACTTCTTTTGAAACACCTTGTACTTATAAATAAATATATAGAAGTGGATAAAGATTTTGTTATAAAATAAATTATTTTACTTTTATTTTTGTTTAACAAAAATAAATTAAAGTAAATGCCTTCTAAGGCCTTCCTCCTTGCATGCCTTCTAAGGTCTTCTTTACGTAATGGGCAAGGAAGGCCTTGCCTCCCAATCTCACGCAATGTTAAACAGAGAGGAGGTGGTAATGTGTAGGGAATGTCTTCCGTATTTTAAAGAAGGCCTGTTTGGTCATGATTTCAGGCCTTCCAGGTCATGACCTCCGCCGCTGGGTCTAATGACTTATGCGCCTAATGTGCCTAATGACTTAGGAGCAAGGAATCGTGAGGACTTCAAAAATGTGTGTGCGTTTCGGCACAAATTACACACACTGGCAGTCAACTCGTGCCACATTTATGAGTTTGAATGGAAGTTTCTAAAAGGATAACAGTTTTGAGGAACACAAAAGAGTAAGCAGTAGCAATGAAATAATTTTGTAGAAACTTTTCACGCACCCTTCGTAATTAAGTATTATAAAGTGCATTTTGGCTTCAAACTCGCAGCTTGTGATCACATTTTGTTGCTGTGGGGCTAAAAGTCAAGACTTTTTAACCGTTCTGCCAACACTACCAAAATTACAAAAACATTTACCAATATCCGTACTAACACTACTGGGGGGGGGGCATAGTTGCCGCAATAGTAGTATCCTGTAAAAATATGCTGAATATTTCAAGGTATGAAATGAGGCTGCATGCATACACTCGTACGTATAAACGACTAAGCCTTGCATGAGTGTAAATGTAAAGTTATTACAATATGTGTGTGTGTAAGATGTCCTTAATCTCTGCATCCATCTATATATCCTTGTATGCATGTGTATTCGTTTGGCATGTGTATACGGAGTCTCAGTTCCGATTAAAATTTATGTGTAAATTAAGTTCATGACTTTCGAAGGATATTATTGGTAGCACCATCTATGTATTGAAGACACACATAGCCTAACTATTTAATATGTTTGTGTAAAGTATTTAAGGATTAAGGTTATGATGCTAGGTAATAGAAGTTTGTAAAAAGTTCCTACAGAAATGTCAAGCGGATATATTTTTTCGCCACATAACCTTTAAGTGAATTCCATAAAATTCCTTTACATTGAATTATCTACACATTGAACTATTTACCTAAAATAAAAGGATGGAAGGATATGGCACCGCATAAAACCGTTAAACTTTATTTCCTACTAAATAAATACGATATGCACGCACTTCATTTCCCAAATCGAAGAAGATCCAGTACTGAAATTATAGTTGGGATAAGCGACTTAACGAGAACCTCGTCCTAAGTCAATCATTCAGTTCAAAAATGTTGACACAGTTTTTTCTTATATCTGTGGTGCAAGGTTAGTGTGCGCGCCTCTTGTATGTGAAATCCCGGGTACGATCCTTGTTCTGCTCGGCGGCGGTCACCTCACATAGTGATGGCGATGAAAAAGCTTCCCAAAATATCATTCGAAATTGGTTTAAAACACCGGAGTATTAGAGTATTAAGCAGTGTGTGCTCAAAATGTGGAAAGACCACTTTTCAGCACTACTCCACTCAGATTCTTCCACTGAAGATCAGGAGGTAATGATAGTGGAAGATAGCATAGATTGTACCCCCCCTCCCACCAAGACGAGATTAGAACGGCGATCTCCCGCCTGAAGAATAATAAAGCCGCTGGTGCGGATGGCCTACCCGCTGAACTTTTTATGGCAGGTGGCGAAGGACTGATAGCCTACATGCATCAACTGATATGCGGTAATGGCTGGGGGAATCTATGCCCGACGATTGGAGGCTCAGTGTATTAAAAAGGGTGATCCGTGTGTCTGTTCCAACTACCGCGGTATCAGTCTTTTATCCATCGCATATAAGGTCTTGTCGAGCGTATTGTGTGAAAGACTAAAGCCGATTATTGAAATCCTGATTGGACTTTATCAGTATGGTATTAGACCAGGCAAGTCCACGACTGACCAAATATTCACACTACGCCAAACCCTGGAAAAGACCCACGAAAAGCAAATCGATACATACCACCTTTTAGTCGATTACAAAGCTGCTTTCGATAGCCCGATACGGGGAAAACTGTACGAAGCTATGTCTGAACTTGGTATTCCGGCAAAACTGATCCGCCTCTGTAGAATGACGCTGACCAACACCAAATCAGCAGTGAAAGTGGGGAAAGACCTCACTGAATCATTCTGTACCAAGCGAGGACTTAGAAAAGGCGACACACTTTCGTGCAATCTCTTCAACATCTTAATGGAGATAATAATGAGAAAGGCTGCAGTAAATACGAACAAGACCATTAACACGAAAAGCCATATGTTGCTGGCGTATGCTGACGACATAGACATCATCGGGCGAAATTTGCGAGAGGTTACTGCAGTATTTTCAAGAATCGAAAAGGAATCAGCGAAGGTGGGTCTTGCTGCTAATGAAGGCTAGACAAAATTGATGGTGTCAACGACTAGAGAAACCTCTCGACTTGGTCCGCACTTGAACGTTGACAACCGATTTGATTTTGAAGTCGTAGATGAATTTGTCTACCTTGGATCCGCCGTGAACAAGGATAACAACGTCAGCCTGGAGATAGATAGGAGAATTGTGCTTGCAAATAGATGTTATTTTGGGCTCAGCAAGCAGTTTAGGAACAAAGCCCTCTCTCGACGGACAAAATTCCAGCTATATCAGGCCCTCATTTTACCTGTCTTGACATATGGCTCCGAAACTTGGGTCATATCGCAAGCGGATGAAAAACACCTGGGAGTTTTCGAGAGAAAAATTGTCCGTAAAATATATGGTCCTGTTAGGGAAAACGGCAAGTACCGACGTCGCTGGAACGCAGAGCTATATAATCACTATTCTGACGTGGACATAGCTAGACGAATCAAAGTGGGCCAATTGCGTTGGCTAGGCCATGTTATCAGAATGGATGAAGATGAGCCAGCGCGAAAAATTTTTGATAACATACCCGACGGAAGCAGGGAAAGAGGACGACCAAGACTCCGCAGGAAAGACCAGGCAGAAGAATACCTCCGTATCCTTGGTGTTACCAACTGGCGAGAAAAGGCGAAAGATAGAGGCAGTTGGAAGAATATCTTGAAATTTGTTTGTATAATTAATATGTGTAAGACGTCTGACCTCATGAGGTTGTAATATAGTCAATAAAATAAAGTATTAGAGTATAAAACTAGTATCCCACAGCTCACTACTTGTGAGAAGCTCTCCTCAATTCCTTCATGGAATGTAATGGGAAACCATTCATTTATATTGTTAGGATGATATTGGATATCATATTATATATTTTTTTAAATACGTATGATATTTGGCTTCCAACTAGCTTTTGCATGAGATGATTCAATTTTTTTTCAGAACAGTTTTTTTTTTCGTTATTTATCGGGTCAACCGGTTGCCCAACCTTTGTAGGGGAGGTACCAAAACGGGCGTGACAAAGTCATACATTTTTTAATTTCCTGGTGGTTTAAGATCTTTGCATTAAAATCGGTTTGTTATTAATATAATGTCGTACGAAACCAGACATATAGAAAGCCGGACATCGGAAGGCTGCCAATACACATATACCCGGCGAGCAGCTTGCAGAACGAGAACAACAGATTGGTGGACAAATTATACAGAAGAGGGTCACTAAATTTGACGGAGAAGAGTAAACTGACCAACAGAGTTGCCGCACCACCTAGGATATACGGTCTCCAAAATCCACAAAGACGGAAATCCCTTTAGACCAACATGTTCAGCAATCAGGCTTCGCGCTTTGTAAATATATCATCAGTATACTTAATAATTTTACGAAGGACTCCATATATAATGCTAAAGATGCAATTGACTTTAAATCAAGAATTGACTATATAGGTAGGCATTATGACGAAATATTGGTATCATTCGACGTGGTGTCCCTGTTTCCAAGTATACCGATACATTTGCCCATTAAGACGATAAAGAAGAAATGGAGTATACTGGAAAATTCCCACAAATACCACAATATTTATTCGTTGAACTGCTGAAATTTTTCATAAAAAAAGACGAGATATTTCAGATACGACGAAAAATTTTATGACGAAAATTGTATACGACGAGTTTTCAGATACGACGAAAAATTTTATGAGCAGGGAAATCACCAGCTTCATCAGTTATAGTTGACATAATAATGGAGAAACTACTTGACGAAACTTTGACGAGGTTGCAACTGAAACCCAAAATCTTGACAAAGTTTGTTGACGACCTATTTGTTGTGATAAAGAGGAATGAAGTGGATAACACATTTAAGGCTCTTGACACATATAACGAACAAATTAAATTCACGATGAAAGTGGAAAAGGATAGCAGATTACCATAACTGGACACTGTTGTAATTCGACAACGCAACCTGCTCAAACTTGAGCAGAAGACTATCAGAAGACTACAGCGTCCGGAAGACTAATTAACTTCAATTCTAAGCACCCTAGAAGAATTATTATCAATACGGTGACAAATTTCATAAATAGAGTTCTAATTATCAGCGACAAGGAGTCTCATGTGGACAATATAAGGAGAATAAAGGAAATTTTTCTAAAAATTATTTCTCGACCAGAACTATATAATACCTACTGGATCGGCATAAGCATACGGGGCAATGAACACAAAGAGTCATATGAGTTGGCGTTAAAATCGCACAATTCCTTGAGCAGGTTATTTCGCCGGACAAAGTCCAAAGTGACGAAAAGGGATAAGTCCGATATTGAATATCGGATAAAATGTAATGGGGACAAGACTGACGTATGCCAAAAGGTATCCGTTGGCGCCACGATGACGAAATTGAAGACACGACTATCTTCCCACAAATCAGATTTAAGGGCCACCTATAAACCTATGGAACATAAAACAGCATTAGCAGCCCACTGTGCCACGACGGGTCATAATTCTAACTTGGACCACGTTGACATTTTAGCGGTGGATATCAATTACTCGCGACGTTTAACAGTCGAAATGCTGCACGTAATTGACGTTCTCTCAGGGAAAAAAATCAATTACAGGACCGACATTGACCGATGCACTCGAATATGTCCACACACAATATGAAAACACACACGCTGAAAAATTTGTCTTTTTGTGTTGTTTGGGTGCTAATATAATCTGTTTGTAGTTTGTCGCAAATATATTATACTTGTGCCCAAACACATTGTGTTTGCTATTCAATATAACACGTTTGGGACACAATGATTAATAGGTTATAACAGATGTATTTGTGAAACAAATGTGGTTTTGTTTGTTGAAAACTGCTGCAACCAAAAATATGACAGACACTAACGAAAAAAGCAGCAGGTTATTTGCAAACATGTACATGGTTCCTGCAATATTTTGCTGGGGCCGTTATTTCTCAGCGAGTAGGGAACACAGACTATAGTTGACGAAAGCTTGCACACTGCGTACGAGTAATTTGTTTTTAGTGATTTATAATACTTGTAAATTATTGGCAATGGTTTTGTGATCAATATGTCGTAATGTCAAATTCTTTTGCATATAGAACCCTGAGGATGATCAGAGATATTAATCGAAATTTTGGGAATATTTTATAAATCTTGAAGGAACAGTCGAACCCTTTGATATTTTCATTTTACGACCTCAAGCCACACTAATTTAACACAGACTATTTAATACCCTTATTGCAGTTAGTGGTGCATGTGTTACTGTTCGGGAATCTTGTATATGACAATTTGGGTTCAATCCTTGCTCTGATAAGTCGTCTTGGGCTTTATTATGAATTGTTTTTTGTTTATAATTTTTATTCTGGAAATATTATAGAGATCTAAGGAAAAATTTAGTAGTATTCGGAAATCATCTTTTTATTTAATTTTTAAATTTTTGTAAGGATATTTAACACAAATTGAGTAAAACCCGGTTAACCGACCTCAAATAACCGGTTCTTGGTTTATTCTAAAATTAAGTTTTTTAAAAAACCGCCACACGGTTAATTGCAAAAAATATAACCTTAACCGTTTTCGCAATGTTTTTGGCTTCGGCTGTGAACACTACACCATTTCCAATTGGAATATCAATTTAATTTTGTTAAATATCAATTGAAATTTGAAAATTTTATTTGAAATAAATCAATTGAAATTTAAAAATACTATTTGAAATTTGAAATACAGGGTAGCTGATGAAAGCCGCTACCAAAATAATATTTAATAACTTTTTTCTATCATTAATTTGTTTTCTATTTTGAAGACTGATTTTTGGATTTGACAAAAATAACAAGAATTTCCAAAGGGACACAGAAATTTCGGTCCAAAGAGAGTAGGTCCAAAGGCGCACGTTTGGCAGCAATTCTCCGAGCAGATGGACCAGAATGAGACGGTTTAACAATTTTGCCGAGCATGGAGACCTTACCATCGAAACCCTTTAGTTCGGACGGAGGAAACAATCGCTGCTGTAGCTGCTGCCATACAAAACAATTCAAGAGTTTCGACAAGAAGCAAATCTGCTCAAATGGGTATAAGCAGACAGTCATTGCAGTAAATGATGCACAAAGATTTGGACTTATTCCCATATAAAATTCAAATGGCCAACAAACTGAACGCAGCAGACATTCCGATTCGCTTCGAATTTTGCCAGAAGATGCTTCAAATGGTGGACGAGGACGGAAACATGTTGAACATGTCTGACGAGGCCCATTTCGATTTAAACGGCAACATAAACAAACAAAATTGTCGAATATGGAGTGCTTCCAACCCACAGTTACTCTATGAGTCAGAATTGCATCCACTTCGTTCCACAGTGTGGTGTGCAGTTTCATCACGCTACATTATCGGGCCCTACTTCTTCGAAGAAAACGGTCACACCGTTACGGTTACTGGAGACCGTTACTTGAGTATGTTGAGAGAGTTGTTCTACCCAGAATTACGCCGAATGAGAATTTCCTTCAACTCTGTGTGGTGTCAGAAAGATGGTGCAACTCCTCACATAGCGCGGCCTGTTATGACAGAATTGCGACGAAAATTTCCCAATAAGCTGATATCCCGAAAATCCACATTCCGTTGGCCGCCAGGTCGCCTGACCGTGCAGTAACGTCAGGCGACCTTTTCTTGTGGGGTTATTGCAAACAGGAAGTCTACAAAGTAAAACCAACAAATTTGAATGAACTAGAGCAATCCATTCGAGAAACAATTGCGTCTATTCCTGTCTCAACTCTCCAAGCAGTAATGATCAACTTTTTGGTAAGATGCCGCACATCCATCAACGAGCAGGAGGAGCATTTAAAATCCATTATTTTTAAAACTAATTAAGCTATGTTTAATGAAATTGAATGAGCTTTAACATGAATAAAAGAAAAATGAATTCCATACACTGAAAAAAAAATTATTTGAGTTTCTTAATGTAGCAATATTCATCAGCCATCCTGTACATCAATTGAAATTTAAGAGACATCAGTTGAAAGTTAAGACTTCAATTGAAATTTATTCTACACCATTTCCAACTACACCATTTCCAACTCAAATTTGAAAAAAATCAATTGAAATTGAAAAATTCTATTTGAAATTTGAAATACATCAATTCAATTTTCAAAACATCAAGTGAATTTTAAAAACCATCAATTGTAATTTAAAATACATCAATTGAAATTTAAAAAACATCAATTCAAATTTAAAAGACATCAATTGAAATTTAAAATTCGTCACTTGAAATTGGAAAATTATTAACCTATTTTATGTATTCAGTTTTTGAATTTCAATTGGTGTCTTAAATTTCAATTCGTATCTTTTAAATAATATCAATAATAATTATCAATTCGTATCTTTAATTGAAATTTAAAATTCGTCACTTGAAATTTGAAAATTATTAACCTAAGTATTATGTATTCAGTTTTTCAATTTCAATTGGTGTCTTTTAAATTTCAACTCGTATCTTTTAAATTTCAATTGATTTTTTTTTAAAATTTGAGTTGGAAATGGTGTAGAATAAACACAGCGTGGAAGGTTTCGTCCAAGTTAGTTCTAGCTGGACCATGAGTTTGCTGTAGACCAAAGTCACTATGTAGTGCAGACAATGTCAAACTTTATTTGTTAGTCAGAAAGAAAAAACATTCCTCTGTCTCTCTGCTTATTTGAAGCCAAAATTGTAGTATTTTTCTATCTGTTTTGAGAAAAAAAGTTAAAATAATTTTTTCTTAGTCAAATATTTTTTTTTGTCAATGAGTCAAATATTTGTTCAATTGTTATTATAGAATAAATTGCCCCTTTTTCCTCCTCTATAAGGAGACAATTGTAATCGCCTTGATTTCCTCCTCTTTCTTATTCCAGGTAATTAAAACAAAATAAAAACTTTGTTAAATTTCTTTAACTTAACCACATTCTTATCCTTACTACAATTATAATAGAAAATGTGTAGAAAACTTCCAGGATGCAAAAAACATCAGCCACTATCCTTTAAGTACGAGCTTTATACCGGAAACGACAACAACTCGGAAAAACACATTAAGAACTTTCGCACACAGCTACACACGGACAACATTCCGTAATTCGAATAAAAATACAATGAGTTTCAGGTATCCTGACATCACGTGCAGCCCCATAAGGATTCACGCATACATGCTTAACTCACACATACTACGTACATACATTCTCTTTTCTGTTCTGTTCTATTTGAAGCTCTCAAATGTCTTCCTTACATTTTTATTTTGAAATCATTTTATCTTTTTTTGTTTCTTTTCGATTTTGGCCAGGTGCTCTTTACTGTTATCTACATTAGATCATAAGTATTCGGGTTGAAGAGTTGAGTTTTACTACTGCTGGTTTATAGAATGAATGAATGAAAGATGGAATGAATGAATGACTGAAAGAATGAATGAATGAATGAATGCAAGTAAGTTAGTTTTCATTGTCGTTATGCCACCATAAATGGGTATTAAGAATTGCAAATGTTACGTGGTTAGGATGATCAGTTAAGGGGAAACTTATTTTACATTTAAGTAAAATATAAAAAGTATTCTTGGTAAGAAGTGGATTATGATTTAAAACTGTTCATGCAATTATACATCTATTTTTACATAGTGAAAAATATCAATAAGTCTTTCGCAACCCCCCCTCGTATAAAGAACATTTACGAACAGTAAAATTAGATACATATGTTCTTTAGTAAAGTACGCATCATCTGTATTTAAAATCCCAGTGCACAGTGGTTTGGTTGTGTTTTTCAGCATGTAATTGAAAGAGCTTAAAAAAGAAAATGCAAGCACTTCAGAGATAAGACCCTCTCTCGAGAATCGAAGATCCAAGTATATCAGACTCTGATACAACCTGTTTTGTTTTATGGAGCAGAATCCTAGGTTACATCAGGTGCTGATGAAACATCAGTGGGAGTCAGTTGAGAGCAAAATGTTCCGAGAAATTCAAGGTGTTTCAAAAGAAGTCATCCGATGTTGTTTGGCTCTCATTTTTTTTTCTAAATGAAAAACTTCGATTCTGTGTTTTGATTATGTTTATTTGAACCTTTAGTAATTTATTGGTTAAGTTGAGAAGATGATATCGGTTAAATGGGCGGCGTCACAATTGATTACCATAAGGGCTCGTTTTATGGCATTTTTCATCGCTTCGGCGAGAACTTCGGGCGACAGATTCTCGCCCTCGTGTCGAATGTTGATCTTAAGGGCCTCCAGGGCCTCGTACTTGTTCATGTAAACACGCGACTTCAAAAAACCCCACAAAAAAAGTCTGGAACGGTTAAATTGGGCGATCTTGCGGGTCAGTGCAAATTGCCAAAACGAGAGATGAGGCGACCCGGGAACGCCGGCTTCAGAATGTCGGTTGTGGCTCGCGCAGTGTGTGCCGTTGCTCCGTCCTGTTGGAACCACATGTCCTCCAGTCCTAATTCGTCGAATTGCGGCAGAAAAAACTCGGTTAACATGGCCCTATAGCGCGCACCGTCCACTGTTGTCGTTTGACCAGCGGCGTTCTAGAAAAAAATAGCCCGCTGACTCCTCCAGCGTGAACCGCGCACAATGCAGTCAGTTTGAGCGGGTGCAAGGGCTCCTCGTGCATCACTCGTGGATTTTCGGTGCCCCAGAAGCGATAGTTTTGCTCGTTCATGTAACCGCTGAGGTGGAAATGAGTCTCATCGCTCATTATGATTTTGGTGGAAAAATCGTCCACGAGATTGAGGATGGCTTGGCCGTAGGTTACACGCGTTTGGCGGGCGACAGGCAGCACCTGATGCACGGACTGGAATTTGTGTGGGAAGATGCGCAGATCTTTGACCAAAATTCGACATAGGGACGACCGGCTGATGGATAATTGCGAGGCACGGCGTCTGGTCGATGTTTCCGGCGACAGCTCGACATCCTCTGCAAAAGCGGCGATATTCTCGGCAGAATGGGCGCTCCGGGGCCGGTCACTGCTGGCAACGTCTCGTGCGGTCCCATACTCTTCAAGGTGTATGGCCAAAGGGCGCAGTATTTGCGCAGACGGTGTCGGACGGCCGTTGAATCGGCGACGGTATTCGCGCTGCGCCAATACCACAGACGAATTGCTACGCAAAAAAAATAGACACGATTATTCCGCGTTCTTGGGGAGTGTATCGCTCCATAGCTTGTTTACTTGTATTCTACATCTGTCTATTCCACAAATGTCAAAACGGATGTGACATTGGCGGCCATTTGCAAAAATAAGAGCATCTTCCAATAGGGTGGTCACTTTTGAAACGCCCTGTAAATGGTGCTATAATAGCAAACGGTGAGTATCGACGATGGATGAACCACGAGCTGTATAATCTGCATCCCAACATCAATGTAGTTATGGAAATCAAAATAGAGCCTTTACGCTGTATAGGCCATGCCTGTAGAATGGAGCAGAATGACCCAGTGCGAACGGTATTAGAGGACGTACTCGAACAACATCGAAAAATAGGATGACGAAAACTTCGCTCGAAAGACCAGTTGGAAGATTGCCTGTGTGGAGAAAAACTGTCGATCGAATCGGTTGGATAAACATATCACCCTAATTTTGTAAGACTTTTGACTTCTGTGGGTTTTTTGAGGCCACCTAAGTAACTAAGTAGGACTACCTGATTTTTCCAAACTTCAAGAAATGGCTCGCCAGTGAGACATTTGGGTCGGATGAAGAGATCATTACTGAAAAAACTTCTATTTTGGGGAGATTGATAAACCTATTACTTGGAAGGAATTATAAAATTGACGGATCATATGTATCGAGTTAAAAGGTGACTATTTTGAACAATAAATCGATTTATTAGAAAAAAAATTATTTATTTAAATTATCTCGGATCTTCCAAACTGGCAAAAACCTTAATACGAGTTTTTGTGTCTAAGCTATATCCTTTTTCTATACCGGAGTGTGTCTTTGGCTTACATCTGTTGTATTAACATATTTTTACATCTATTTTTTATCATTTAGGATGTTGGAGCGATCACATTGTAGTGCCTCGCAAAGTCTGATGGCAATTTAATATCACATCGGTTGTTGATATTTTCTATTTTCACAGAGAATTTAGTACATTAGTATTATTGTGATTTATAGTGAAACTCCATCAATATTTCCCGGAAAACTGTTTGTAATTTCGTTTCAATTTGTTTAATAGTGATTGTGTGTTTCCTTTCACTTCTTTTTCTTTGTTGCAGCAATAAAGTCCTTCGACTTGTCCTCTACTGTATTCACGGCCTCTGTAACATATTCTCCCAAACCATGCATATGATTGGAACACACTTCAAACATTCATATGTTTGCAAGTCCCAAACTCAGGTGTATTTAAATGCAAACATTAGCATGTTTACTGGCGAAGATGTATGCTTTTACCTGGACACATATGCGGTCGTCATCCCAAACATCCATATACTTACGTGGAAGCATTAGTGTGTTCCCCCAAACCTCCATGTACTTACGTGGAAACATATGCGTATTTCCTACCAAACATAATATTTGTTAGAAACGAATTATTCTTTGATTTCAATAAATATGTATTATTTATTATAATTAATTTTATAAATATTAATCCACATTTATAAAAAATTAATACAGAAAATTAAATGATTTAAAATGGGCCTTTGTACATTTACTTGCATTGAATGAATTATTTGTGTTTTTTTTTCATGGAATAAGAATCTGCTGCTCGTTTACTTCTCCTTTCTTTGTTGCCTCTCACGTTGTTATTTTAAGAAGGTTTCAACTATGCGTTGGTACACCAAATCTAGTTCATGCAACCAAGCGTGTATTAATTGCTTGTGCTGTTTTTTATATTTCACAAACGGTTTCCTAAAGTTTCTTTCCTAAAAATCCTTTCTCACTTTGGTAGCACACTTCCATACATATATATTATACAATGCCAAAGCAACATCACCAATCATTTAACCGTCCGAACTTTTTTTATTACGCTTTTCACTGATCAAGCGCTTTTGATATCCTCTATCCGATGACCCGATGGCGACTGATTACATGAAACTAAAACAATCTGCAATTTACACGCTCATTCGTGAATATTTATGAATCACTGACTGAGAGAATAATACAAAAATAAATACACACACTTACAAGAAATAAGTACACTCTCTCGTTGTCGCTCTTTAATTCTCTTACTTTCGAGAGAGCATAAGCAGTGCAACAAACATAGCTGTATTTATATCACAAACGCAGATATATTTGGGTTGCAAACACATATATTATAACATATCGCGTTGTTCAATTTGAGTGATATGATTACTTAAAAAAAACACACACGATTGCAGTGCGACACAAAAAAAAACAAGATTCTGGTAGAATGGTCTAAACAAAATATACGTGTATCGTCGTTTTGCAAGATCTGATCAGAATTATTTTTTAGGGCGGTTAAAAATTTTCGCCCCTCGGAACTTTCCTGTAACATATTGACATGCAAAATTGTGTGTTGCTTACTTCTGATGTACAAACTATGTTCAGAAGTTTTATAGCAAAGATGCAGATAAACATTTGTGTGGAACAAATTAACCCTCTAACTGTCACGTATAACCATAATTTTTCCTTTTTTTTGAAAACTCGCAAAAAACTGCTCGAAACTACCGGGGGGTGTGGTCAAAGGGTTCTACAAAAATGGTCGCCATAAAATTTCACTATACGTGTCCGAACACTCCCAAACACAAATCTTAGCGCAAGTGGTAGATAATATGCAAAAACTAACTGCCTTCTAAGGGTTAATAATAAATTTTGTCATTTTGCTGTTTCCGTTAAAAAAATCCCCATAATATAATGAATTTTGTCATATTTCATTATTTATCCAGCACTTGGGCTAAGATTTGTGTTTTGGAGTGTTCGGACACATATAGTGAAATTTTATGGCGATAATTTTTGTAGAACATTTTGACCACGTCCCCCGTACTTTTCGAGCAGTTTTTTGCGAGGTTTCAAAAAAAAGTAAAAATTATGGTTATACGTGACAGTTAGAGGGTTAATTAGTTCCACAAAAATGTTTACCTGAATCTTTTCTATAAAACTTCTGAACATAGTTTGTACCTCGGAAGTAAGGAACACACAATTTTACATGCCGATATGTTGCTGGAAGGTTCCGAGGGGCGGAAGCTTTGATCCGCCCTAAAAAAAAAATTCTGATCAGATCTGGCAAAACGCCGATACACGTGTATTTTTTTTAAGACCTTTCTACCAGAATCCGTTGATAGAACCCCTTCATTTTGAAAAAAATCTAATTTTGTCTCACAGTGTTGTTAGGACGACCAAGACTCCGCTGGAAAGACCAGGCAGAAGAATCCCTCCGTATTCTTGGTGTTACCAACTGGCGAGAAAAGGCGAAGGATAGAGCCAGTTGGAAGAATATGTTGAAATTTGTTTAAGTTGTTTGTTTAGTTAATATGTGTAAGACGTCTGACCTCATGAGGTTGTATATAGTCAATAAAAGTAAGTTGTTCTGGAGATTCACATGTTTTTTATTCAATGTGTAGTACAATCGATACAATTAATTTCTGAATAAAACGTCTTTCAAAACGGCCTCCACGTCTTTTGCAGGAACGAATTCGATGAACCCACTTTTCGATCACTTTTATCACTAAATCAGGTCTTATGTAATGAACAGCACGTTCAAAATTGACCTGTAAAGCTTGAAGAGAGTCTGGTTTATTGCTAAAGACCAATGACTTCAAATAACCCAACAAGAAATAGTATAATGGGGTTAAATCACAACTTTCTGTATGCCATTCCTGAACTAATCGAATTTCCTAACTTTTCTCGCAATAACTCGGTTGTTGCACGTAGCCCCGTGTTGTTGGAACCAGATGCTGTCAAGATCAACTTCTTCCAATTTCGGCCATAAAAAGTTGGTTATCATCGATATATACCGCTCTCCGTTGACAGTAACAGCTTCATTTCGAATAATTGCGGCCTTCAGCAACACTTGCCTGAACGGCACCAATATTTTCGTTACTTCGAACGGTTCTTTGTCTTACTAGCACTTGAACACTTGAAATATACGGTCCTAATTTGCAATGGTTAGTGTGCGCGGCTCTTGTACATGAGATCCTGGGTTCAAACCCTGCTCTGACCACCTTCAAAAAAAAAAAATTTCTTTCGGCGGCAGTCACCTCGCATAGTGACGGCGACACTATCGAGTATATAGCCATGAAACAGCTTCTCAAAAATACCGTTCGGAATCGGTGTAAAACTGTAGGTCCCAATCAGCGAGTGAAAACTGAAAAGCGCACAGCGCAGTGATTGTGAGAAGTTCTCCCCGGTCCCTTCATGGGATGTAATGGCAATCCATGTATGTATGTATGTATGTAATTTGCAATAATTCGACGAATAGTGAGCACAGGTGGATGATTATTACGATCATAAAATATCAAAAGCGCACGAAAAGTTGCAATTGGAGAACGATTATTTTAATGAAAAAATTGAAAAATTTGTAAACGTTGTTCTTGCGTATATCTCTCCATAAGGAACTTGTAGACATTACTGAATACCATGAAAATTACAGATCATGACACACTACAAATGGCCGAAACGTCACTTAGAAATCATATCACTCAAATTGGAAAACTCTTTATTAAAAAAAATCGGGCGATGTGTTAAAACCTTTTTGTTACACGGTAACTGTTCGATTTCTATGAACATTGGAAAATAAAAAACAGCGTTCAATCATATGATGACGTTTCATTTAAATAATATTAGCACATAATAATACTTACAGCCTGTTTCTCTATCTCAAACGAATAGCTAAGCGAACGAAAATCAGTCACTCACATTCGAACCAAAATGGGTTTCTCTAAGTCCAAATTTTCGTTTGCCTGACTTCATGTTTGTTCCTAAGTGACAGCACATTCGAAATAGAGAAACCAAAATTTGTAATGAAAAATTTTATATTTCCATTCGACGTGAAACGACAAGATTGTGAAACCCAAACCAACTTTCTTTCTTATATCGTAGACCACGAACGAAAACTTTTGTTCGAGATAGAAAAACAGCCTGTTAAAAATATTTAAAGACAAGTGTCATTATTTTCTTGCTTAATACTTTTTGTTTTATTCCCACAAAAATCAAAGAGAATGCACATGTACATACATATATTGTTATATTCGTACATACGCTACACAAGTTCACATAATTTTCGTTGCTGTCTTAATATCTCATTTGGATATACATATAACAACGTCCTTATTCTCTTTGGTCTGAGAGTGCTCCGCACCCACACAATACAACTATTCGTTGCCGCTACATCAGTGTGTGTTTTTTTTCGGAGTCTGACAATCTGTGTTTCGCTGTCGGAAAAATCTGTGTTCTATATGGGGGTGGGTCACCCTTATCATGTAGGGGTAAGAAAAATAGATGTTGGCCGATTCTGAGACCTACCCGATATGCACACAAACTTTCATACAAATCGGTCCAGCCGTTTCGGAGGAGTTTAATGCCAAACAATCTGTGATCGCAGTCGGACAAACTCAGTCGGACAAACTGTGTTTGGATGTAATCACTTTGGGAGTTAAGTCCCTACCCGCGCACTATAGATTTTATAACATCAAAAAGATAATCTTTCGTTCCCAAACTGTTTCATTATTATTCGCATTAAGATGTTGAAGAGATCACAATATATCCACTAGTCTGGACTGATGTCATTATGTGTTGACTCCTCAAAGCTTATGGTCACTATTTTGTAAAGATCCATGTCGCTGTAAACTCACAATTTGAGGGCTGTCTTCCACAGCATAACTTCCAACCAATCTTGTCTATCAAGTTTAGAGACAGTGAGGATAACATTTGTTTGTTTAAATACTTAATAATCTGTTATCCTTTTAGAGTAAAACACCACTGTAGTGGTGTTTCTGGTATAACATATTCTCTGTTGTCGGTGTCGGTAATACTATTTTCTTTTTCCTTTCGCTCACCCATTCACATTCACTTTCACATTCACATCCCCTTTCACAATCGCACTCCCATACACAAATTCATCTCTCACATCCTCCCATTTACTACTTGATATTATCAACAATATATTCTCATACACAAACGCATCTGTATACTAGCAATGCGACTAAGTTCATACCTAAAGGACATTATATATGGGATAGTGGGGAGTAGTATAACAACGATTTTAAGTTTTGACATTTTCACGATATCGTTTTATCGTACTTTTGCATTTTTTCTGTTGCATTTTTTCTCTATTGATGGTATTCAATTTCCACTTAGTAAATTCTGTATCTTTTGAGTTTTATGTGAATCGTAAATGTCGGAAATGGTGTAAATATCATCATCACACATGATGGGTATTATGTTATAATCATCGATGCATCTTAGTTTTGTCACAGAGTGACGATAGTATTTTTAGAATTTGTTTTTAATAGTAGAAGTTTTTTTAAATAAAAGCTTTTTTTGCTGAGATAGAACTTACGAAGGGGTTAGCAGTCAAACGAACTGTCATACTGCTTTCATTTTTCGACATTTATGATCAGTATACCCTGGCAAATCATTATGAATATATGCACGCTTCTAAAATGCTACCAACTTATCTAAATTTACTTGAAAAATTAGTCATCGTTTCATTTCTCCAGCGTATTCCTTGGCCCATTTCATGAAGAAAAGTCCACTAGGACCATGTCCGAAAATGTAAGGGTGCGAAATGGCAACGGGTTCAAAATTTTCGGATTGCTGCTCGGAGGGTAGTAGGGTAAAGTTGCTAACTTCTGAGCCTGAACACCTTGATTGGGCCAAAAGTACTTCCACCCAGGTTAAATTCGCAAAATTATTTGGCTTTTTTGCAAGAAGTCATGCCAGAAATTCTAGAGGATGAATTTCATGTAAAAATCGAGATGCATTGAACCCGGCCCCCTCAGATATCGATGAAATTTTGAATTTTGTTCATTCATTTTGATCAATACAAACAAACTCTCATTTTTAGAAATGACTGTTTTGCGATTTTTGGGCGTGGCACAGTGGGAAAGTTTTCGAAAAAACTCGAAAATGGTCGAAAAGAGCTCCATTTGAACTACAATAACTCAGAATCGGCTGAACCGGTTTCCATGATCTTGGTATCATTCAAAAGATATTTTAACAGGCTTTATGACACGTTTAAAAAAAAATAAAATACACTGTAAAAAATTTTATAACAAAAAAAATTTTAACTAACGAAAAAACCAAAAAGATCAAGGGTTTTTTTACAGTGTATTATTTTTTTAGAAAGGTTTATCCTTCACCTATACCATATCAAAAAATAAAAATGGGTTCTTTTTTAGTTTTTTTTATATAATTTTTTAAGTAGTGTCACTTTTTTAAAAAAAAAAACACTTAGAAAATGTCAAAAATTTGTTATTTTTTCGATTGGAGATATTGACATTTTTATTCCGAGATATTGACATGAAGGCGTTTTAGCGATTTTTTATTTACAAAATTTTAGTGTTAGCGATTTTGTTTAAGTGATGAAATATTTTTTTTTTTGCAATTCGACGCATTTTGAAAAACCTTTAGAATCCCTAAGAAATTGATTATTTTTCCGATTGGACGCTCCGTTTCCCAGATATAGAAATTTGTTTGTAGTTTTTTCATATTTTCGATGGGTAACTACCCATTATTTTCTAAAGCACCCTGTGGGTAATGGGTTATCTTGAAGGGAAATTCCTCATTGTCATGGGTAGCTACCCATTATTTTCCCCTTAACCTTGTTGGCAATGGGTAATTCCCCATTGTCGTGGGTAGCTATCCATTATTTTCCCCATACACTGTGGGTAATTCATTACACAGACCACACGATGATGTGTATTGGTTACGAATTAAATACGAACTCTGTCTAGTTTTACCTGTAAATATAAAATATAAGGGCAATTACTAGAAGTGACACTACTTAAAAAATTATATAAAAAAAACAAAAAAAGAACCCATTTTATTTTTGATATGGTATAGGTGAAGGATAAACCTTTCTAAAAAAATAATACACTGTAAAAAAACCCTTGATCTTTTTGGTTTTTTCGATAGTTAAAATTTTTTTTGTTATAAAATTTTTTTAAACGTGTCATAAAGCCTGTTAAAATATCTTTTTAATGATACCAAGATCATGGAAATCGGTTCAGCCTATTCTGAGTTATTGTAGTTTAAATGGAGCTCTTTTCGACCATTTTCGCGTTTTTTCGAAAACTTTCCCACTGTGCCACGCCCAAAATATCGCAAAACAGTCATTTCTAAAAATGAGAGTTTGTTTGTATTGATCAAATTTAGCTATGAACAAAATTTCATCGATATGTGAGGTGGTCGGGTTCAAAATTTCAGTTTTATCTCGATTTTTAAATGAAATTCATCAGAGGAAGTACCTCTTGCGGTACGAAATCATGTTTTCTACCAACAAGATGGTGTTCCAGCGCATTACGGGCTTATTGTGCGGGATTGGCTTAACACCAATTTCCCTCGACGTTGGATTGGACGAGCTGGACCAATCGGCTGGCCGCTACGATCTCCAGATCTCACACCACTTGATTTCTTTTTGTGGGGCTACATGAAAGATTGTGTGTATTCTGTGCAGATCCACAATAATGAGCAGTTACTTGCACGCATTGAGGAAGCTGCGGTGAAAGTTCGTGAAAAGATGAGTGAACTAAACGTGGCGGATGTGGTTCGCAAACGGCTGCAATTGTGTTTAGTAGAAATTGGGAACCACATTGAAAACTTCCTTTAACATCAAATGTTTTTTTTCCTTATGTGTTTGATTCTTCGGCCAAAAATTTCAATAAAATAAAATCTTAAACGTGTTAATTTACAGAAACAAATAAATGTGTGCTGCTATTTCGCTTCCAAAAACAAAAACAAAAATTTTTGCATTTCAGTAAAATGGTCATAATTTTGGAACGGTAAGACCTCTGGGCTACGTTTAGGTCATTTTGGAAAGGTAAGAGGTATGGCTATCTTTCAACAGAAAAAAAACATAAGTTACCTGCCATCTGGCTGAGCAAATTGAGGTTATGTGAATTCTTTTTCCATTTTCCAAAAGCTCTGTATCTCGGCGATTTGACTTTTTTCTACTTTTTTTTATTGATTCTGAAAAGCCTCTTAAAGACCTTTCCAACAAGCCCAAAAATCCGACCACTGGCTCAGAAGTTAGCAACTTTATCCTACTACCCTCCGACCGCCAATCCGAAAATTTGAACCCGCTGCCATTTCGCACCCTTGCATTGTCGGACATGGTCCTAGTGGACTTTTCTTCATGAAATGAGCCAAACGTCCTGAACGTCCTGAATCACCCTGTAGACGGCGTTGTGATATTTATGTTTTTACGACTTTATAATCGTCCATCTGACCAAGTCATCCGTCGAATTTTGGATAGATTTCACACCACATATCCTCTACATGATGGAATAACACCAACACGTCCAAGGAATTTGCGTACTGAAGAGAATATCGCCGCTGTAAACGAAAGTGTGGAAGAAGATCCAGGTTTATCCATTCGGCCGTCTGTCCGAGGATTTGGGGCTTGGTCCGTGTAAAAATAAATAAATAGTTTTCCATTACATCCCATGAAGGTATAGGGAAGAGCTTTTTTCAGTGAGTGAGCTGTGTGCTTTATAGTTTTAAAATCAGCAATTGGGACCTACAGTTTACACCGTTCCGAACCGTATGTTGAGAAGATTTTCATGGCTAAGTTCTCGATAGTGTCGTCGCCACTAAGCGAGGTGACCGTAGTCGAACGAAATGCTGGGCACGAACGCACGTTCTCAAGTTCAAGAGTTGCGCACACGAACCATTGCACCACCGACGGCTCTGTCCGTGTACTACGTGTTTGCAGTTGACGAAGGAATTAAATCCACGAGACCACCATATGCGTTGTTCCATCGCCGATTTCATTCTAGAGTTGGAAAATTATGCGATGTTTTATCGCAAAATTGTGGTCAGCGATCAGGCTTATTTTAGCCTTAACGGGTTTGTTCGTAAACAAGTTTGCCACATTTGTAATGAAACCAATCTACAACAGACCCTATCGACTCCATTCCATCCAGCAAAATGCTCCGTTTGGTGCGGTTTCATCGAAGCCTATTTCTTCAAAAATGAAGACCCAGCTCGCGTTACGGTCAATGGATATCCTCAGCGCACCATGATCAATGATGTTTTGTTTGAAAATATGGATGTCATTGATCCGGGCGAGGTGTGCTTTAAACAGGATGGTGGTAGGTGCCATGCGGCGACCGCAACCATCGATTTACTGAAATCACAATTTGTCGATTTGTTGATTTCGAGAAATGGATCTGTTAAATTCGCAGTGAAAGTTGCGAGGCAGCGAAGACTCAGGCAAGGCGACACCCTATCGTGCGATCTCTTTAAGATCCTAATGGAGATCATTATGAGAAAAGCTGCAGTCAATATGAATAAAACCGTCAGCAGCACAAGACACATGCTGCTCGCGTATGCTGATGATATAAATATCAAGGGGTGCACAATTAGAGATGTTACTGCAGTTATTTTCGAGAATTGAGAAGGAGTCAGCAAAAGTGGGTCTGACGGTAATTGAGGACAAGACAAAATTAATGGTTTCAACGAGCAGGGCCTTCACGCGATTAGATCAAAGCGTGAACGTTGATAACCGATATAATTTCGAGGTTATATACCTCGGACCAGCCGTGAACAAAAACAACAACATCAACCTTGAGATCAAGCGGAGAATTGTGCTGGGGGCCTAAGCAAGTACTTTAAAGATCAAGCCCTCTCTTGAGAAACAAAAATCCAGCAATACCAGACTCTCATACTACCTGTCTTGCTTTATGGCTCAGAGTCCTGGGTCTTATCGTAAGCAGATGAAACATCTGTGGGAGTCTTCGAGAGAAAAATACTCCTGAAGATTTATGGCCCTATAGTGCACAACGTCGAGTATCGGCGACGCATGAACCATGAGCTGTATGAGATTTATCCCGACATCGACGTAGCTAAGCGGATCAAAATAACGCGATTGTGCTGGCTAGGCCATCTCAGGAGCACATGGGTTTTCGAAACCGAACTTGAACGAAGGCGGCAAAGTAGGAAGACTCCGCTGGAGGGATCAAGTTGACGTATCCCTGGCTACACTTGGTATTACCAACTAGACAGATAAAGCAAAAGATCGAACTGGTTGGCGAAATATGTTATCTTGGTTTTGTAAAGTTCCTGACCCCCCGGGGTTGTTCGAGACCGGAGAAATAAGTAAGTATTATTAGTAAAACCAAATGATTCCAAGCTGATCATTACATTTTTTCAGTCTTAGTTATTCAGAGCAGGAGAATAGTGAATAGTGATTAACTTAACTATTTCATATTAGAAAATTATACTTGAGTTAGTTTTAGTATAACTGTTTTACAATCCTTTATAAATAACCGATATTTTAGGGCTCACATCATGTATTATGAACTTAAAACCCGCCAGTGTCAACTGGCACAATTCCAAGACCAGCAGATATTGCGGCATAAATACAAATCGGTGTTTGTTAACATGACTCTCGATTTAACTGTCACTTTATGTGTTGACAGCTTTTATTCTGTGTCGCTTCTCTTGTTTGGTCTAAGCGACAAATATATCTGGAATTTGAACCAACTGTGCTGGAAAACAACAACTAGTGTATTTTCTAATTTGTTTAGGGTAGGGTACTTATCTGCCAGTGACATGATTTTGTACTTTTCTAGTTTTCAAACCTGTCTCGCTGCGAGTCCTATGGAAATAAAACTTACAAATACAACAGAAAAAAAGATGTTTCACAACAAAAGAGAAGTAAACACATCCATATACAAACAACCAATAACGTCATAGAACAACGAGAGAGTGCAAATTAAATGGACGTTTACCAACACTCATTCATATACACTCTACGATAGATAAACATAGACTTATTGTCGTAAATGTGTGTGTTTGTATTATTACGTGCATGTGAAAGAGCCAGTAAAAATATAAAAAAAATTACTCGGAATATGAGAAAACATTGTGCATGCAAAACACGACAACACCACATGGCACAGTGGAGGAATCTGAAATGCTGGATTTTAAACTTACAGGGTGCAAAGGATATTCAAAGCTTTTACTATTACACAGTGCAACACGAAAAAATATTACCATATACGGACACCACTACGTGATAAAAGACCAAAAATAAAAAAACGACCCGTGTCCCAGTTTTGCCCAAAGTCGTGCTATTTTTTTTTTGATGGGCCCCAATGACTTGGGGCCTCGGTGTCATTTAAAAAAAAATTTGATCATTTTGTCAGGCTCATATCTTGCAAACCGTTCGGAATTTTGATTTACTCTCTGAGGGAATGTTGTAGCTCTTGTCATAAAGAATAAGAATTGTGAACATATAAAATCAAGAAAACTTCATCTTCAAGGTCAAAATTTCGATTGTTTTTACCGTTTTTCCCGTGTTCAGGGCCATAGGTAGCAATCAGTTCAAAATTCATGGAAACAATCAACTACAAATATTTATCTAAATCCCATTAAATCCCATGTAGGGATTGGGGAGAGCTTCTTACAACCAGTCAGCTGTGCGCTTTCTAGTTTTAAAACTCACTGAATGGGACCTACAGTTTTACACTGATTCCGAGCTTGTTTTTGAGAAGCCTTTTCATATTAAATACCTGTGACCACTACGTGATAAAAGACCAAAAAACAGACCCGTGTCCCAGTTTTGCCCAAAGTCATGCTATTTTTTTTTGATGGGCCCCAATGATTTGGGGCCTCGGTGTCATTTAAAAAAAAATTTGATAATTTTGTCAGGCTCATATCTTGCAAACCGTTCGGAATTTTGATTTACTCTCTGAGGGAATGTTGTAGCTCTTGTCATAAAGAACAAGAATTGTGAACATATAAAATCAAGAAAACTTCATCTTCAAGGTCAAAATTTCGATTGTTTTTACCGTTTTTCCCGTGTTCAGGGCCATAGGTAGCAATCAGTTCAGAATTCATGGAAACAATCAACTACAAATATTTATCTAAATCCCATTAAATCCCATGTAGGGATTGGGGAGAGCTTCTTACAACCAGTCAGCTGTGCGCTTTCTAGTTTTAAAACTCACTGAATGGGACCTACAGTTTTACACAGATTCCGCGCTTGTTTTTGAGAAGCCTTTTCAGATTAAATACGTGACAGCGTCGCCGTGACTTTTCTAGGTGACCACTGTCTTGCGAAGTGTAAGGTGGTCATTGCAGGTATCGAATCCACGTACTCATCTATAAAAGCCGCGCCCACTACCATTGCACCACGGACGGCCACTGTATACTATACTATGCGATTATTTGTATTTCCTTCATCCTTCACGTCACAAAAATCAAGGATGAGTTTATTGGAGTTTACCGCATGGGGTCCAGTCTGAATATTTCTGGTCATTTTAAACATTATTGGTGTTAAGTGATTGATTACTCGTTATCTTTGGCAAATCCTAAAGAAGTACTTCTGACGAACGCCGTAAGGCAAGTATCGAACAATATTGAATGGGGTTGGAGCGATATGGCTGGAGGGGAATATAATTTATATAGCTCCGACGAATAATACTGCGCTAAAAGTCAAATATTTGTTTTCTCTGGCAGTTTACAATTGTTGACTAAAATTATAAATTCATTTAGAAAGAGTGGAGATATAAAGGGTGTTTGGTTTGTAAGCGGGATAGAAACTGAAATTGTAGAAAATAACACAACCAATTGTTTTTTTTTCGAAAGAGCGATACATGACTTCAACATGTGAAAGTGATATCGGGTATACGACTACCGTGGCTGTTCATGACGAACCGCATTCTGAACGTCTACATTTGGGTCACTTTGTCGAGCATTGCTGGCTGTATGTCACGAATAACACGAACAATTGTGGCCTCCAAGGAGCCAGTTGTTGCTAGTTTATCAGCAGAAACCAGTGACTTCTTGTTGCCCCACAGGAAATAATATAGAGGTGTCAAATCCAAGTGACTGGTTCATTTCCCGAAATCAACAAATCGATAAATTTTGATTTCAATAAATCGATGGTTGCGGTCACCACATAGTGGTTCCACATCGAGTTTTTTTTTGGAGTTATGTAAGCTTTGAAAGGACTAAGACATCGTGATGGAATTTCTCATGCTTAGAGCAGAGGTATTTTCCAGATAATGTGGGAAATTTTGTACCTCTAAAGTTGGTCAGCTCCGCCATGCCAAATTTTTAATTGACTTACAAAAGTACAATTATTAGCTGATTGCAAAGATATTTTGCTTGGTGATAGTGCTTGTAAATACCCACAAAAACGGATGCGGATCTGTTTCGAACTCGTTAGGAGTCCGTAAATCTATAAATAAGCGAAATGTTAGTTCTCAAATTCGTTTCGAACCCATTACGAGTTCGTAAAAACATAAAAAGCGAAAAAAGTCTCGAACCTGTTACGAGTCCGTAAAAACATAAAAAGGCGAATCAGTAAAATTGTGTTTTGGCGGATCTGTCTCGAACTCGTTACGAGTCCGTAAAAACATAAAAAGCGAATCAGTGAAAAATGCGATTTGTCCGATCCGTCGCGAATTAATTTTATTTACAAACAACGAATCCGAAACAGATTCGCAAATGAAGTTCGTTACGAGTTCGAGACGGATCCGAAAAAGTACAAGAAGACGATTCGCGGTTTCGAGAAAAATTTCATACGAAAACGAATTCGTTATGAGTCCGTAACAGACTTCCGTTTCGGACAAAGTGTCCACAGAGACGAATCCGTCTCGAATTCGTAATGGATTCATGTGCCACATATGGTTACATGTGTGGGTTATTTCAAATTGTTTAAAAGATATTTAAGTTATAAGCGAAAAATTTCATATTTCATGGCGAGGTTGGCTGCGTGTTTTTAACGGTGCGATGTCATTGTTAGCCCGATTTTCAAATGATATATATTGTTGGATTGCTTATAAAATTCTAATGAATTACACCATTTCCAATTGAGATGTGAAAAATATCAATGTAATTCTGAAAAATATCAATTGAAATTTAAAAATTCTATTTGAAATTCGAAATACATCAATTGAAATTTGAAAGACACCAATTGAAATTTGAAAGACATCAATTGAAATTTGATAAACATCAATTGAAATTTAAAACACATCAATTGAAATTTAAAACACATCAATTGAAATTTAAAACACATCAATTGAAATGTAAACGACAACAATTGAAATTTAAAAGACATCAATTGAAATTTAAAATTCGTCACTTGAATTTCTAAAATTATTAACCGATTTTATGCATTAGATTTTTAAATTTTAATTGGTGTTTTTTAAATTTCAATTGATGTCTTTTAAATTTCAATTGATGTGTGTTAAATTTCAATTGATGTATTTTAAATTTCAATTGATGTGTTTCAAATCTCAATTGATGTAGTTTCAATTTCAATTGATGTTTTTTAAAATTCAATTCATATTTTTTTTTTGATTTCAATTGATGTCTTTTAAAATTCAATTGATGTTTTTAAATTTAAATTGATGTATTACAAATTTCAGATAATCCCAATTGATGTATTTCAAATTTCAAATATAATTTTTAAAATTCAATTGATTTTTTTCAAATTTCAATTGGAAGTGGTGTAGCGGAAAGCCTGGTGCAAATAATTATATTACTTCACACACTTCTAAAGACAAAACTTCCCAAAACAAGTCCCAATTTTATTTTTATTTTTTTTCTTCCTGCAATTTCCTTTTTTTTAATGTTCAAGAAGAAGACATAATGTAGACGCGTTTAGTGCTCTCTTTTGGTCAGCGGACCTTCCCGGTAGATCCTTTCCACTTTTCAATTCCAAAAAATATTATTTCCAAAAATTCTCAAATGGCAAAGCACCGATTAGCACTTTGTTCCCAAAAAATATTATCATCCCTAAAAATTATTATCCATCTAAAAATTGTTTTTTATTAAATTTTAAATTTCACGTGAATTGAAGCACATAGCCTGGTTCCCATATTTATTGTCTGTTAGCACTATAACCATGCAAGATATTGTTACGAATAAGTAAAAGCTATTGCTTGCTCTTAATGACTCTACTAATATTATGTAAATTACAGGGCGGTTAGTGCTGCGCCTGAAAGTATGCATTGTAACAACGTACCAGCTCACTAAACCAGTAGCATGAATTCGCCTCAGTTAAGATAATTCTCCACCATTCGAGATGATTCTACAAAGATAACTAACAACAACGACTAGAAGGTTCTTGAATTCGCTACAGATAACTACATTTGAGTATGATGAGTTGGTATAAATAGCGGAGGTCTTTAGAACGGAGAGTTCAGTTTGTGATAGTAAAACACTTATTAAAGTGGTGTAAATAAAGTAAACTGTTGTACTATATAAGTAAAAGAAATGGAAGTGATACCGTTGTAATTATCGTAATTGAAAACGAACCTTGTTTTATTATTGGGAATAAAACAACACAAAAAGGACGAATAAGGAAATTCGTAACAATATCTGCGTAATCAGCTCATAATTGTACTTTTAACAATCATTTAAAAGCTTGGCATAGTCAAGATGACTAACTTTAGAGGGTTACCCAGTAGCCCCCACTAGGAATCCACAATTTGCGGATATATCGTGTGGAAAATACCTCTACTGTAAGCATGCGAAATTTCATCACGATCTCTTATTCCGTTCAAAACTTATAGAATTAGTTCCAAAATAAAAATAAATTTGGAACCACTGTACGCCATTCTGTCGAAACCACATCTCGCCCCGCTCAATGTCATCCACATTTTGAAATAAAAAAATCTATTGATCATGGTGTGGTAATGATCTCTAGTGACCGTAACGCTAGCTCAGGCTTCATTTTTGTATAAATATGGCCCGATGATGCCACCAGCGTTTAAAACGCACCAAAACGTGAATTTTTAATTTTAACACATCAAAATATAGTTGTAACCACTGTCCAACTGCAAGTGAATGTGGCGTCAAATAACAGCAGCATAAGACAAATAAACAAATGCAGATAAACACAACATGATGCTAACACGCACACAAAAATAATACAAGCGTACATATATTTAAAATCAGCGGGAAAGGTGACATTGTCTTCCCATAACATACCTTCCAAAAGGCCTTCTCTTCACATCCAAAATGCAAACTATATCGTTTTCTAAAAGATGTCATTCCAGAAGGCTCCTGTTGTATTTGAAAGAGGATTCTATACACATTCTTATTCCTCTGTAATTAATATCATACTAATTCCTAAATGTGTTCTTCAAGAAGTTGTTCTAGAAGGCCTTCTCATAACCTATTATAAGGATATAATAAACTGTCATCCTTACTTTTCTTTGGAAAGTAGTAAAGAAGAAGTTTGCGTAGGTGGTGGCTAAAGGCTATCAATTCCCTTTTAAGACAACTCGAAGATACTGAACTCAAATCGCAGTGGAGGCGACACAATAACAATTTAAATGTTAAGTTTCTGGAAAACTTTAATGACTAACAATAATTCTCGTCAAATCTAATCATAAGTTCAAGTTCAGTTTAGAAGTTAGAAGTGTAGTCAGTTAGAAGTTTAGAAGTTCAGTTTAGAAAGTCCTGTGCAAAAGAAATAACGGGTTTTTCAACAGAGACTCTACAAAAGTAAATCGATTGGGACAACAAACGACGCCATATTTTTTCCCGCTCTTTTGACATTTCTTTTCAGTAAGGTTTGCCATTTCATCATGGAAAGATATACGAGCCAACAACGAGTCGAAATTATTAAAATTCAATACCGAAATTTGGAGTCGGTGGCCTCAACTTTAAGAGCGCTACGTCCAATTTATGGTCGTCATAATCGTCCTACCAGATCAACAATTGAACGTCTAGTGGAAAAATTTGAATCCACAGGCACAGTACAAAATGTTCCCGTGCCAGTGAGACAAAGAAGTGCCCGTAGTGTCGAGAATATTGCTGCCGCTGAGGCTTCAGTTCAAGAAAACCCAAATGTGTCTCTCGCACGTCGTTCTCAAGCGTTGGGCATCTCTGTGACGTCGTTGTGGCGAATTTTGCGAAAAGATCTTGGCCTACATCCTTACAAGATCAAATTGACGCAAGAACTGAAGCCGCTTGACCACCTTAAGTGTCGTATGTTCGTCAATTGGGCTGAGCAACAACTTGAAAATGATTCGGATTTTCATCGGAAAATCATCTTCAGCGATGAGGCTCATTTCTGGCTGAATGGCTTCGTCACTAAGCAAAATATGCGTTATTGATCAGACAGCAATCCACACGTATTCCATGAGTCATCATTGCATCCCGAAAAAATTACGCTTTGGTGCGGTTTATGGGCCGGCGGCGTCATTGGGCCGTACTTCTTCCGTGATGATCAAGACCGGTAGCGAATCGCTACCGTTCAATGATAACCGAATATTTTTGGCCCTAATTGGATAATATGGACTTGTAGGACACGTGGTTCCAACAGGACGTCGCCACAAGCTACACAGCGAATGGCACAATGAATTTATTGGAAACCAAGTTTGGTGAACGTGTTATCTCACGAAATGGCCCAGTCGATTGGCCGCCTCGGTCGTGCGATTTGACTTCGTTAGATTATTTCCTGAGGGGCTACGTCAAGTCTATGGTCTATGCCAACAAGCCAGCGACGATTGATGAACTTCGTACGAATATCAAACGTGAAATTGCAGCAGTATCGGCCGATTTATGCTTGAAAATCGTCGAAAATTGGGTTCAGCGTCTGGACTTCTGCAAGCGTGCCCGTGGTGGCCATGCAAAAGAAATCGAGTTCCATACATAATGGCATCGAACGTACTTTCACAGGAATAAAGAATTTCATTGCTATCTAAAACCGGTTTTGTTTTATTAAAAAAGTTTTTGTAGCGCTCTTATTGAAAAACCCTTTAGTTCCTTATATAAAGCAGAGTCTTTCTAAATTACGCTGAATTTACAAGATGAAATAGCTTTTTACATTCCTTCTATGAGCCAGCTTGTAAAGGCCTTCTACAGGTGTTAATTCTGCAGGTCTTCTAGAATGACAATTTTTGAGGGCCTTCTAGAAGGGTTATTTGTGAAGGCCTTCTAAAAGATCTTGTGGAAGTAAGAACGAAAAGCCTTGTTAATTATGGCTTAGTATGGAATACAGCAACCCTGTCTTGTAACTTCCCAGTGAAGCCCTCCAGAAGGTTTAGTTGGGGCCCCCCTTTTTCTGCTGGGTATAGTCGTATACCACTCATACATGCATGCAGCATCAACTACATACTAAGTGGAATAGTAGTAGTTCATAAATAACAAATGTTGACACTAACCCTACCACAACCAACACTACCACCATTACCATTAGTACAGCTGTGATGTTGCCTTCAGAACCGCCACCAACACTAGGGGCGTCATTAACATTCCATATATCTTCTGGCAGTAGTGAAATATATTACGGGCGAAGTCGTTCCATTTCTTGCTCGAGCTTTCCATGCATTTGGAACAATAGAGAAATTAATTCAGAAAATATTTGCAAACGAGTGAATGCAAAGAATGTGAATGAGAAATTATTGTAATTTTCGTATTTTCATCCATGTGAAAGTTGAAAGCGTAGGAAGCCAAGCACCCAAAGATGAAAGTAATGGAAGTCAAATCGAAGGTGAACGGAATGAAATATGACGATGCTTTTGAAATGGGATTTGAATAAATTAGTATATTCCTTTCGAAGAATGAAATTGAACTTTAATTACTTGAAAATATAAAAGATATTTTCATTATTATTCGGATGAAAGCGAAAATGTTGGGAAAAAAATTGAACAACTAATTAAGGTTCAATTGCATCTTTACCGCACTGAATACTACTATAAATATTTTGTTTACTGTAAACTTGCTAGGAAAAAAAGAACAGCCAACAAATCACACATTCAGTTTATCTTGGCATCCCCAGAGACATTGATAAAGTTCTTCCAACACTGATGAAGTTGTGCAATATTGTGTTGTTGATATTGCCAGATCTTTCGTGTCATGTGTGACAATTAATCACCATTTCCCAGAGAATGATATATTGTGCAAATTTGCATCATAAAGGCCAACGTGTCTTGTGTTTCAATTGCGAAAACTTTTAGCTGCTATATGTATATACGATGACAGTGAGGGAGGGAAACGTACAATTTGTCACTCTCAGGATAAATTGGCGCATAGTTTGCCAGGAGCGGAGATACAATAATAGTTATGAGGGCAAGAACGTAAATTTTATATTAGTCAAAATGCAATTCCATTGAAATGCTTAGTTAACAAGATAAATACTACTTTTTCGGTCTTTTCTAACATTGCACAAACAACTATTACGTTGTTCAACTCTTACATATAACCATTAAGAGTTGAACCGGTCGACTATACAACAGATGAATAAACGATGAAAAATCTATCAGCTTGTTTTGGTGTTTGAATACAAATATAACGTGAGTTTGGAGGTTGTCGCAAATATAGTATAGTCGGATACAAACACACTGTGTTTGCTGTTCAATATTACTTGTTTGTGATTATAATATATGTGTTTGTGATCTAAATATTGATGTGTTTCTGAATGGTAAAATGGTCACTCCGAAACGAATAAAACAGAGACAAAGAGAGATTATTCACAGTCCAAGTTTTTGTTGCTGTCAGTGTGTAACTGTATTTTGGCATTATTCTCTCACTCAGTGACTCATAGATATTCATATTATATAATATTGAAATCTAGCAATAATTTGCTACTGATTACACTGTGGTACAAAATGAAACTTTTTCGAAAATATCAACGTTCAGACAACGGTTTCTGGTAGAGGGCATAAGAAATATATACCTGTATCGGCGTTTGAAAAGTTTACGTCTGAATTTATTTTTTAAATTTCCCCCTTTTTATTCATTCTTACGATGAATCGGCATAGGAAACCATGTTATCCTTACAATTTAGGTATAGGATATGTTCAGCAATTTTATGTAAAAATTTACGAAAAACATTTTTGTGGAATACTTTAACCCTCTACCGCCTCAATATATGGGTCTTTTTTCTTGTTTTTGTGGAGAAGGGTAAAAACACTTCTAAACTGTACTACAAAAATATTCCTCATATAATTCTACTATAACTTTCTTAACACACTAAAGCTAAAAGCTCAACCTGAATGCCATCAAAACTGAAAATCCATTTAAGGGTTAATTTCGTACTTATTCCGAATTTGGGCTAAAATGTCTCACAAAATTTCCTTTTAGGGGGTTGGTGTATATTGAAAAAATAGTCTACGTAAAATTTCACTATAAGTCACCGGACAAAGGAAAACTGTACATATTATATCTCTACCAGTATCCCATGTCAGAACCTTGTTATTCCTTTTTGTGTTTCACAGTGTTATTGTTATATTTGGGAGGAAACACACATATGCTTCCACAGAAGTATGTGCATGTTTGGCAAGAGACACGCATGTGATTCCGGGTAAAAGCATGCATGTTTGCAAGTAAATATGCTAATGTTTCTATATAAATACAGGGTGGCGCACCAATTGTGCTACAGTTAGAAATTTAAATAACTTTTGTTTTTAATCAATATATTTAATTTTTAATTTTTTTAAATTGGATTTGAAGATCATAGACCGCAAATTACCTCCATGCTCATCCATGCATAGGAGCCATCTGTTCAGAAAACTGTTAATTGAGGCTTGAAGGCTTGAAGTCGGGATCTCTTCAATTCCCGGTTGGAAATTTTGTCTTGAAGACAGTGGCTGTAATATTTCCTGAGGACTATGCCAGTAGGTGATGAGAATTTATATAAGACAACTTCTTGACGTGTTTCACTTCTTGCCATGTTATATTTCAGAGTTTATTTAATACACATAGTTTATTCCATACACATAGATTCCAATAATTAATTACCTATAAGATGACCCGAAACAATATATTTAAAGACGTCTTGAGCAACTGACCCACTCATGAATGGTTACTCAACGACGTCTTGTGTACATGTCATAATGTGATCACCACTGCTGACAAATTGCGGCCAATTCCTGTTGTCTTTTGACCAAATGTATGAAAATGTCAGGGGGTGTCATGAGGTTTTTTGTATGGGAGCGGATCGGAAAGTCAGTCAGTGACATGTCATTGATGAAGTCTATAGTAATTTTCCAACTGGGTTAATGTTTTAATGCACTGCTTCAATTCAGTCAAGTTCCTTGGTTTCGCTTTTCACACCTCTTGCTTGACATGACCCTATAGAAAAAGGTCTGGTCAAGTGACTTTGAGGGTCAGCGGAAAGTGGAGTTTCTGGATATTCATTTGTTTGGGAATTTTCGTTGGAGGTCCGCCATAACCACTCTGGTTATGTGTGGCAGTTACTGTTACACGGGTTTCTTCAGAGAAGTATGACCCCATAGTGCACCTTGAAGAAACTGCGCACCACATAGTGACTCGTACTGGATGCAGCTCCGACTACTGGAGTATTTCTGGATTATATTCACTCCATATATGGCAATGTTGCTTGTTTACATTACCGTTTATATCAAAATATATCACTCACTGATTGGGACCTACGGTTTTACATCGGTTCCGAACGGTTTTTTGAGAAACTATTTCATGGCTTATTACTCGATAGTGCCGCCGTCACTAAGCGAGGTGGCCGTCGTAGAAAAAAATTTAAGGTGGTCAGAGTAGGGATGGAACCCACGTTCCCTCGCACAACAGCCACGCACACTAAACGTTGCACCACATGGCATCAGGCATACAATCGTATCAGTTTGTAGATACAACGATGGGCACAGATCATGGCGCACAGTAGTATCACAACGATCCTAATAAGAATAAGCGTATTAATAGTGACAGCAACTTATACCTAACCTGACTGTACACGCTGAAAAATTTGTCTTCATTTGTTGTTTGGGTGCAAATATAATGTGTTTGTAGCTTGTCGCCAATATATTATACTTGTGCATAAAAACACATTTCGTTTGCTAGACAATATAACATGTTTGGGACATAATGATTAATAGATTATAATACACAAGCAATTTACAAAGTTGTTGTTTTTGTCGGCCATTTCAATATTTTTTTCTTGCAAAATTCTAGGCGAATAGGCAAATTTGGATGGTTTAACTTGTTTGTAATGTGGACTTTGTACAGAAACAAGTTTAAGTCATTATTAATTATCCGTTGTAATGACCGTCCGCTAATTTTAATTTGCGCCGAGAAGTTTCGAGTCAAAACGCTAGGATTTGCCTGTATTTACGATGCTACAGTCGCGATTGTATCTTGAACCCGAACATAGTGATCTCGATGGTACGGTCTTCGTGCAATGCTTCCAGATTCGGCAAACATGTTTACCCACCTCATAATGGTCCATCCACTTGAGGGAGTGCCGCCAACCACCCGCCTAAATTCTCTTTGGACGGAAATGATGGAGTGCAAATCACATCAGTTTGTAGATACAATGATGGCCGATAGATGATGACGCCCAGTTGGAACACAACGGTCCTAATAAAGCTAAGTGTATGAATAGTGACAGCAACTTATACCTAACAGTTTGGCAGTTGCAAAGTTTAACAGTTAAGCTGATAATCAGGCTAAAAGTTCAACACTGGAATAGGTTAATAGTTTGAAGGTTTAGCAGGTCAGTAGTTCAAATTTCTACCAATTGACGATACAATTTGACAATTTATGAAGTCACAGATTATTAGCTAAAGGTTAGAAATTTAAGACAGAGATCGCTTTAGGCTTGAAGAAAATTGGAAATATTAAAAACTTTCTTCCAAAGTTCTCAGTTTTCAACTCAAACTCAAAGCTACGAAATAAATTCGATAAAAATAGAGTGCCATCAACACAATTTGTGGATCAATTTGTGAAGCGGCCTCAGCGGCAGCAATATTCTCGACACTGCGGGCACTTCTTTGTCTCACTGGCACGGGAACATTTTGTACTGTGCCTGTGGATTCAAATTTTACCACTAGACGCTCAATTGTTGATCTGGTAGGACGATTATGACGACCATAAATTGGATGTAGCGCTCTTAAAGTTGAGGCCACTGACTCCAAATTTCGGTAGTAAATTTTAATAATTTCGACTCGTTGTTGGCTCGTGTATCTTTCCATGATGAAATGGCAAACCTTACTGAAGAGAAATGTCAAAAGAGCGGGGAAAAATATGGCGTCGTTTGCTGTCCCTATCGATTTACTTTTGTAGCGTCTCTGTTGAAAAACCCTTTAGTAGAATTTGATGAGGAACATTTTTGTGGTACATTTTAACTCATTACACCCCTGTTTAAGGAACGTTTTTACCCTTTTCCAAAAAAATAACAAAAAAGACCCATATATTGAGGCGGTAGAGGGTTAAAGTATTCCACAAAAATATTTCTCGTAAATTTTTACATCAAATTGCTGAACACATCCTATACCTAAAATGTAAGAATAAAATGGTTTCCTTGCCGATTCATCATATGAATGTGCAGAAGGGGGAAAATTTCATTCCATTTCAAAAAAAAAATTCAGACGTAAACTTTCAAAACTCCGACACATGTATATTTTTTTTACCCCCCTCTTCCAGAATCCTTTGTCGGAACCTTGTTATTTTCGAAAAAGTTTCAATTTGTTCCACATTGTAATCTGCCGAAACACGGAAGTCCATTGGCCGACTCGCAACTGCTATTTGACAACGTTAGACTATTATCTGGACGGCGCCGTGAAAGATAAGTGTTGCGCGAACCACAGAGTTGCCATTCCTGAGCATGAACATCAGCTATCGTTGATGTTTATTGCCGGTTTACCGACCTTCTTGATTCGAAATAAGAATGTAATCGAAGTTCTTGGCATCACTATCTTGTTACACACATTTTTTTGCTAATATTTTTTCAAATTCATTAGTCGGATAACAAGTTGTCGACCAAGCTCGTGCTCATGAATAATAAGTCTGATGTTCGCTTCACGCAAACAATCCCGATTCCATTGAAGCCTTAAACAACGAAATCGACGCTGTCTTTCACGTGATAGAGGCCCAAACAATCGAAAATGTGCTGAAAATTGGGTAGGTCGAATGCGGTACTGTAAAGCCAGTCGTGGAAGCCATTTGAACTTCATTCCTAAAAATCAATAGAATCATAATTTTGAAAAAAAAAAATGCTATAAGACTTTGGGCGTTAAAGCGAAGTTAAATTCCAAATAATACGGGACTCACTCTTCATATTAGGTAGCTTTTTATTGTTTTTCTCATATTTTGTGTTGATTCCACTTTTTGCCTTGTGGTCATTTTGTGGCTTCCATTTGTTTGTGCTGGGTATATAAACGTTGTTTGTATATGTGTAGGTTGATAATGTTGCCGGAAACGAAATATTTGTTTGTGTTTTTAAAACTGTAGTTGCTGTAGTGTTGCCACGGCGGAAACGATTTGTTTTAACTGGTTGTGTCTACTTCTGTTCATCATTTGTCGGAAATAGTTTACCACACTAATGATTTACTACTTTGGTTTTAATAAAATATTTCCCATGAAATGGCGCGAATCTACTTGTTTCCTAGGAACCTCTGGTTATTTTTAATTTTTTTTACATTTTGCTGTTAATTTTAATATTTTACATTAATATATCACTCTTGTCCTCGCCCTGTGCGAGTGCATTTGCGTTGGTATTTAATTCTCTTTTCACAGTGTTCAAAGTCCTTTTCTCAAATATATGTACAATTTTTATGTTTCGTGACGGACCAATTAGTTGTAGAACTAAATACGAAAGGAAAGAAAAAACAAAGATTAAATAGGAATTAAGCAACAACAACAAAAACTCTCTTAAGTACTCTGTCTTCATGCCATAGAACAGATGTCAGTTGCAGTTGACAGCTGCACATTGTTTTTATAAAAATGTCGAAGAAAACGTTTAGTGGAGTTTTAGCGGATAAAAAACGTCAGAGCATAAATAGGGGTTGTGCATTATGTAATATCACTGCACTGACAAATTGTTAAACTAAAACTATTACAGCGTATTAAATTTAACTAGTATTAATGTTAAACTAGAAACTCAGAGAAATTTGAAACCAACTTAATTCTTAATAATTGATGTATTGACGGCATTGCAGCCTCCGAATTTGTTATATTGCTATTTTGCATCTTCAGACTTTGAGAGGTTTATTTGATGGTTTGATATTTTAAAATTATGATATCTCATTTAAAAATAAACTGTTCCAGCGTTTGATCTTTTTTTCAAATAAGTATATTCTGTAATATTTCGCTACCCATGGGGTAGCATCGTCAGGAAGATAAACATAATTATTAATTATAAATGCAATTAATTAAAAAACAATAATTTTCCCTTATGTCATTTGAAAATACAACAATAACAGAGTGACAAAACTAAACATTTGGCTGGTTGGTTGGTTGAAAAGGCTGCAAGACAGCATGCTGACTAGCACACTTAGGCTAAAGAAGCCCATTGTGATACCTGCAGTTTCTTCTATAGCAACTATTGACTAGTCGTCTAGCCAATTTGCCCTTTCAATGAATTTGTCTATAAGACCTACAGGAATACGGTTACGGTGCTAACTAAATGTGTTCCGAATATCCTACTTCTCAGTCCTGCCAGAGCAGGGCAATCCAAGAGAAGGTGTTTCGTCGTTTCCTCGTCCTCTTCCATGCAGTATCTGCAGAGAGTGGAGTTTCTATGTCCAAATTTTAGGGCGTGTTTTTCTACAAGACAATGTCCCGTAAGTGTTCCTATCATTGTGGATAACCTGCCTCTCGGCAAGTTAAGTAGTTGCCTAGTCCTCTTCCTGTCCACCTGTGGCCAGAGGACCCTGCCTTGGTTGCAAGTTGAAGTAATATTATCGGCCCACTGCCAGATCTGCAAACGAAGGTAGAGATTACCATACTAACACCATATTTTGCCGGAAGAACCCGTGCCGTAGTACCCTGTCTAGCTAATGCATCCGGTACGCAATTGCCTGGAATGTCGCTATGTCCCGGTACCCATATAAGCCTGATGTCAAAATACTCTGCCATCACCCTAAGTGATGAGTGGCATTCTTTCACCGTCAGGGACGTAGCAAACCTGGCTTCCAGGGATTTTATGGCAGCCTGGCTGTCTGTGTAGATACATATTCGCCAGAGGGTTGTGACACTACTTTGCAGTAGTTCAGCAACCTCCAATATGGCGGTAATTTCCGCCTTAAATACACTACAGTAATCAGACAGCTTGAAGGATATATTTACGTTTAGGTCCGATGAATCGACCACGTAGCCTACCTGTTCGTCCAACTTTGACCCATCCGTCAAAAATCTGATACTTCTGGTGTCCCCTTCCAGTGACTTTTTCCAGGTATTCCTGTTCGGAATAGAAGTCCTTAGATTTGTCGCTGGTAGAAGATAGGGGATACAGTAGTCCGTTTTTACGGGATTAGAGTTGATCCGGCGTAGTAATTCAGCGTGTCCGGAATGCCCCGATATCATGACGCCACAATCTCTGATTCTCACCAGGGATGTAGCGGCAGCCAATTCCGCCATGATATCAGATGTTCAGGATAGCACTAAGTGCAGTACCTGACGTCATGCTCACTGCCTGACGAACGCTAATCAGTGCTGATCTTTGGATTTTCATCAAGGAATTCAGAATATATTTCTTTTGGAGGGACCTCCACCAAACTACGATGCCATAGAGAAGTATTGATCTAACTATTGCCGTTTAAATCCACATAGCGTTTTCCTATCGCCCCTTGACAGCAGCAAAGAGCAGCTGACGCCTTTTTCACCCTCTCCTCCGCATTCGGTTTCCACAACAGTTTTCTGTCGAGAATTATTCCCAGGTACTTGACCTCTTCCGTCAACTGTAATTGCACCCCATTAACTGACGGCAGTTCAAATGCGGGTATTTTATATTTCCGAGAGAACAATATAAGTTCGGTTTTAAGTGGGTTAAGTGATAGGAGAATCCCAAGAGACTCTTCAGACGAATACGTCCACGTTCCATCGTTTTTCATTAAGAACCCCGCACAATGTGGGTTTTTAGCGAGCACTCATCTTAAGCCTGCAGTGGTTGGTGCCCTCAATGGATTCACAGAAGTTTCGCCAGGATTTCCGTTTGGGCTTCCTGATTTCACCTTTATATAGATTAAGACTAATCTTGTAAACGTCCCAATCCCTTTGGTCGCCGCTTTTTTTGGCCTTGTTGAAAAGTCGCCTAGTGGACGATCATAGATCCCGAAGGTCAACGTTCCACCAATGGTGTTTTTTTGTTAGCCTTAGCAGCATTATAACCACTGGTCTTACAGGATTCATTGAGCGTGTTTCTGTATGCATCAGTAAATTTGCCAACTAGTTCTTCCAGCTCTGGCACATTAGTCGGAATATTCGGATGGTAACCTAAGAGTTTCCTTAGGCGCCCACGATAGGCGTTCCAGTCCGTTTTCCTATAGTTTTTAAAAACTTCCTTTTTCAGAGGTTCGATATTTATGTGGAACTGTAGATATCTATGATCAGAAAATGAGTGATCAGAAAGTACGCTCCAATCGGATACAGTTACATAGTCGTAGCCAAGTAGTAAAGCTAGGTCTAGTACTTCACTCCTAATCGAAGTTATGAAGGTCGTTTCCTCGCCTCTATTACAGATAGTCAAGGTTTCGCTTATAATGAAATTAAAAAGAGACTCACCTCGATCATTGGTGCTGGTACACCTATAATGACGCTACAATTGCGTCCTTTTGCCTCTGATACAATATCCCTGACGCAATTAAACATTTAAATTATCCGATATTTGAACTCATAATATCCTGATATCTGAACATTATATATTTCAATATTTTGTATCTTTTGATATGCTTACATCTTGGTGTTTTACATTTTGAAGCTTACACGCTTGATATGTTGATTTCTTTTTATTTGGATGTGTTGGTATCTTGACATCTTCGTAGCTTAATATCTGATATCGTGATAACTTCATATTGTAACGATATAAATACTTCAATTGGATTATATATTTGGATTAACACTTATTCAAGAGTTACATTGAAATGCCAGGAGACAGTTCGTTATTCACAGCTTGATTGCCTTATGTTAATTACACCTAAAAGTATGCCATCACTTCAAGTTGATAGGCTACCACATTCAAAATAACCAATATCAATCAATTCGTTAGTAGCCTTCGAGAAGAATCAAGCAAATAGATGGCGCTAAATACGAGATGGTTCCCGAAGCAGCTGATAATATGTTTTGGGAGATGAACGATTGAAGCGAATCTGAAGGCAGCCTGATTATAAAACGGGTAAAGGTTACATCGTTGTTTAATAGTGTTATTGAGTAACGACTGATTGTAAAGTAATAAATTTGTACTGTAGGAGTACAATAAGAAAAACTGCTTAATTACTAGGCGTTAGTAAAAAATAACAGTGTTTATCAACGGCAAATAAATTAGAGTTGAAAAGGACAATTTGTAAATTTGTATCAATATCTCGATATCTTGATGTTTTGATATGTATGCAGATAGGTAGGTATTATGATGTGTTCTTATATATTGTTATCTTGATGTTTTGATATCGTGTTGATAATTTTATTTCTTGATAACTTGATTTCTTAATAACTTGATATCTTGATAACTTCATATCTTGACAACTTGATATCTCGAGGACTTGATATCTTCATATATTGATACCATGATATTTTGTAGTCTTGATATATTGGTATCTTGATGTTTTGATATCTTTATGTATTAATATTTTCGTATCCTGATATCTTGATATTTTGATATATTAATATCTTGATGGTTTGATAACTTGACATATGGATAGTTTGGCATCTGGATTTCTTGATATCTTAATATCTTGATAGCTTAATATCTTCCTATCTAGATATATTTGTAGCTTGATAACTTGACAGCTTGATATTTTGCTATCCTGATACTTTGATATCCAAGTATTTTGATATCCAAGTATTTTGATATCTTAATATCATGATAACTTGATATTGTTCTATCTTGATATAATTGGCATCTTGTTATCCTAATATATTAATATATTGATACCTTGAGGTTTTTGTATATTGACAACTTGATAACTTGATATGTTGATGTGTTGATTTCTTGATATGTTGTTAGATTAATATCTTGTTGTCTTAATATGCAGATATGTTGATATTCTGATCTCTTGATATCTGGATATGTTGATATCTGGATACCTTGCTATCTTGGTATCTTGATATCTTAATATCTTTCTAACTTGATATCTTGCTATCTTGATATATTGGTGTCTTGATATCTTGATTTCTTAATATATTGATAACTTGATGTTTTTATACCTTGGTAACTTTATATCTTGGTGAATTGGTGTCTGATATCTTGATCTGTTGATAGCTGAATATCTTGATATGTTTAAACGTTGATATCTTGATAGATTTATATTTTTATATCTTGATATACTGATATCTTAATAACTTGCTGTTTTTATATTTGGATAGCCCGATATCGTGGTATCTTGATGTATTGGTTGATATGTTGATATCCAGATATCTAATTATCTTCATATCTTCCATGTTTTAATAACTTGATATCTTGATATTTTAGTGCCGTAATATATTGGTATCTTGTTATCTTGATATCTTGATTACCTGATATCTCGATATTCTGATGCATTGATATCTTGGTATATTAATATTTTGATATATTGATATCTTGATGTTCTGATATCTTAATATTTGACACCTTCATATTTTAATATCTTGATAACTTTATATCTTGAGATACTGGTGTCTTGTAATCTTGATGTCTTAATATATTGATAGCTTGAAGTTTTTGTACCTTGATAACTTGATATATTGGTGTCGTGATGTATGAATATCTTGGTATGTTGATATCTGGTATCTTGATATATTGTATCCTGATGTCTTGATATCTTGATATATTAACATCTTGATATCTTAACATAGTAATATTTTGATATCTTGTTATTTTGACAGTTTGATATTTTGGTATTGTGATATTTTGATATTGAGACATTCTGAAATTTTGAAAATATTTTGGTATTTTGAATTTTGATATTCTGATGTTTTGATATTCTGATGTTTTGATAGTTTAATATTTTAATATTTTTGTATTTTGAATTTTGATAAATTGATATTTTGATATTCTGATATTTTGGTTTGTGATACTTTGATATTGTGCTATTCTGAGTTTTGATATTCTGACCTTTTGATACTTTGATATTTCGATATTTTTATATTTTTACAGTGTTTTAGTTAACTTGCTTTGTTGTCTGTCAGTCTGCATTGTTCAAATCAGTCTGTATTGTTCAACTCTAATAACTCATTTTTAACACAGTTGCAGTTGACCAATCGAACTTAAATTTTGCACACTTGTCGGATTTGGATGACAATATATGAGTATGAAAAAAAAAATATAAAACATAAAAAATTTATTTACTAAAAAATTAAAAATAAAAAAATAATTAAAAAAAAATTAAGTTACAGTGATTTATTTATAAATGCACCAAAAACTAGAAAATAATTTTTCTCTTAGCTTCAATAAGTATATTCTTCTTCATGATGGGGTTGTACAATGGTCCGTCTACTTAGCACTTCAACAACAATGGTCTAGATACTAGGGATCTCTCATTTCTAGGGATCTCTCAAATAAAACGATTGCATTTAAATTAAAAATGGTGACAAAATTAAATGACAAATTAAGTGTCAAAATTAAATGTTAAATTAAGTGTCAAAATTGAGTGTCAAAATTAAATGTCAAATTAAGTGTCAAAATTAAAGGTGATAATTAAATGTCAAAATTAAATGTGATAATTAAATGTCAAATAAAGTGCCAAATTAGATGTCAAAGTTAAAGTCAAAATTAAATGTCAAATTAAGTGTCAAAATTAAATGTCACCATTTTTAATTTAAATGCAAGCGTTTTATTTGAGAGATCGCTAGAAAATTAATTAACTAAATCATTTTAATTACGCTCTTTATTGAAAGTATCTAGACCATTGTTGTTGAAGTGCTAAGTAGGCGGACTATTGTACAACCCCGTCATGAAGAAGAATATACTTATTGAGGCTAAGAGAAAAATTATTTTCTAGTTTTTAGTGCATTTATAAATAAAACACTGTAACTTAATTTTTTTTTAATTATTTTATATTTTGAATTTTGATATTGTGTATTTTGATAATTTCTAATTTCTATTGTGACATTCTGATATTATGCAATCGTGATATTTTGATACTTGGATATTTTGAATTTTGATTTTTGATATTCTGATGTTTTGATATTCTTATGTTGTGATAGTGTGGTATTTTGATTTTTTTATATTTTGAATTTTGATATTGTGTATTTTGATATTTTAATATTTTGATTCTTTGATTGATATCGTGATATTTTGAATTTTGATATTCTGATGTTTTGATAGTTTGATATTGTGACATTCTGATATTTTGAATTTTGATATTGTGTAATTTGGTATTGCGATATTGTGACATTCTGATGTTTTGATATTATCGTAATTTGATATTTTGATACTTTGATATTATGATATTTTGGTATTTTAAATTTTGATATTCCAATATTTTGATATTGTGATATTTTGATATTCTGATGTTTTGATAGTGTGATAGTTTGTGTGATATTTTGATATTTTGACGTTCTGATATTTTGATATTCTGGTATTTTTATATTATACTATTTTGATATTTTAATATTTTGGTATTTTAATTTTCTGATGTTTTGCTATTTTCATATATTAATATCTTAATATCTGGTATCTGGATATCCAGATAGCTTAATTTGTCATATATTTAAATTTTGTAGAGTGCTTTCCAAATAAAACACGGAACTGTACTTTAAATTTACAAAATTCAGTCTTTATTTAATAATTCGATGTTTGACTTGAAGTTTCTACGTTGATTCAACCTGTTGTAAAAGAATGAATACAACAAAACAAAATAGATTAATATGTCACTAAGAGACAAGCATAAGCGCAGCCACCATCGCGATCGGCACTCATACCAAGTCTCCGTTTAACAACCAAACACACCCACACAAGCAAACACGGGCAACCATCGCTACCACGGAATGTTGTGTGATTGTGTTTGGCTAAGCGACTGTTCATACCAACCTGTTGTAAAAGAATGAGCTCTCTAGTCTTGTGCTTCTCGTTTTATACATTTCCAAACGAGAGCTTTTTAGTCAATTGAGTATTTTCGAATATACATTCGAAGATCATCACAAATGCACTCAAACGAAAGAGCTTTACAATGACAGAGTTGGCTGTAGTGTTGTTAAAAATTAGAGTAGTCGTTCTCGTAAAGTGGTTACCAAAACATTAATGTGATGAAGTGAAAGCTTGAGTATTCTAATTATAGCAAAAGGCAATTGAAAGGAAGGTTACTGATTATGATAATAAGTAATACGATTTATACATATAATGAAAGCGATGCGCTACAATTTCGATATCTGTATGCCTTGGAATCGTAATACTTACCATCCTGATATCTTAATGTAGAAATATCTTCGCAGAGTTCGAACTTACCCACACATGCCTAACCGATACACATCGCCGTGGAGAATGGCTAACGATCGTTTACCCATTACCCACAGGGTAAGCGGGTTTTTCACGTTACTCACGCCGATGGGTAATGGGTAACCCATCACCAGTTTTTATCGAAAATGTTAATACAATTTGAAAAAAAAATTTATACATCTCGATTGCGTATACAATTCCGATTGAAAAAATGATACATTTATGAAATTGTAAGGAGGCTTTAAGCAAGATTCAAGAAAGTTTGAAGTCACTTATAATAAAAAAAATAAAAAAAATATTAATCCTAGATTTGGAAATACGATTTATGAATGAGGATGGGTTATTTTTTTTACCCATATCCTCTTGGTAATGGGAATTATTCATTATTTTCCCCATAGAAAATAGTTTCCCATTACATTACATGAACGAATTGGGGAGAGCTTCTCACAACCAGTGAGCTGTGCGCTTTCTAGTTTTATATTCACTGATTGGGATCTACAGTTTTTACACCGATTCCGAGCTGTATTTTGAGAAGCCTTTTCATGGTTAAATACTCAATAGTGTCGCTGTCACTATTCAAGGTGATAGCATTTGATATCCTGGTATTTTGATATCTTGATATCCTGGTATCTCGATTGCCTTATATCTTGTTTCTAGATATACTGATATCTATATACCTTGATGATTTTGAAATACCGTGAGATGTAGTTTGACCTAAATCATTCATTTCTGTAATATGTTAAATTTTTCCAAATTTTCCAGCATTTAATCACGCTGGCCTCCATCTCATATTGACTGCATTCCATTTGGTTTTGGCTTCCTCTGCTTTTTTAAAGTTCAAGGAATCGACTGTGTCTTTCTTTATGGTCGATAGGGGAAAATTGCATTTCGTGACTATAATTCTTCTCTAAGTTAAGTTGTGTCGAATGGTTTGGGATATTTGGCAATGGCACATTTTCCATTGTTATTCTGACACTGCACAGTAGAAAATTGGAAACAAAAAATTTATGTGTGTGCATTTGTGTATGCGAGGGGGAACATGATAACATGTTTTCAATATCAGTTCTGCACAATAAATATTTTTTCGTTAAACTGGGTGTAGTTTCGTCCTATTTGCTGTTGAGAAGATGCTGAGATTTTTTAGAATTACATTTTGCAATTTCTGCTTTATTTGATGTTTTTTTTTTTGGGTGAATTTTATTTTCTAATCTGATAATATAAAATGGTATTAAATATAAAATGGTATTAAATATAAAATGACATTATAGGATTAAATTTTTAAAGGTGTTGACTCTTTTTGCTTATATCTATAATTTCCTCTTAAATCATATAAAGTTTTAATTTTATTATGAATTAAGTCCTGACTTAGTTCACCACTACTTATAAAAAATTGAGCAGTATCAGACTCTAAAGTGCCAGAACATCATCGTGGTTTTTGTCACCATCAATTTCACTACCATTTTCATGAAGTGGAAAATGTTTTGAAGAACCATAACAAAAATCAGCACTGACTCTTTAGTTACTTTTAATCTGCGTCATCAACATCGGCGTCAGAGGCATTTAAAGTACCTCATCTGTTTAGAACGTGAAGAGGTCCAACACCAGCTTGTAGGCAATGTAAAGTACCACCGCCTCGCCTCGATGGTATATGGATGAAAGAGAAAGTCATGTCCTTTGGTGAAAACCAGGCCAAACGCATAATTTAACACCTTCCTTAACGTCTGTTGGTCTAACATCTTATATGAAAGCCATGGTTATTACAAATTTCCCACTTCACCTCGTCCTCCACTATACCCCCACAGGGCTACACTTCCTGCATTACATAATTTTCCACATCTCAATTGCTTGAGTACTTTAGTAAAGACACACTTAACCCTGTTCTGGTCACACTTCCTTCGCTGTTCTATGTGGATTGTGCCTGGTGGCGGTGCATAGGCTTGTTCACCGGAAAATATGAAAAAGAAAAATATTTAATTTTCCACTTCATTAGCACTTTCTTTTTACTTAGTTCTACCATTTTTCTTGTTGATTTTCTTTTATAGTTTTTTTATTCATATTTGTCTGTATTTAAATTTTTATTCTAACAAAAACTTAAAGGTCGTATAGCCATTAGTATAATGGTTATATTGTCTCTTAACACGGGTTCCATAGTTCGCTGCTTTTCCAAACTGCATGGTTGTGCATGCACTTGAGCCAACTGATAAAGGTCGGCATAGTAGTCCATGCCTGCGATGCCCAGGGAATTGAAACTCGCCGAGACTTCGGTGCAATCGATGATGGCTGTCTTTAGGGGTGTCACCAGTAAAGTCGAGTGGTTGGGCTAAGAGAAAATTTGAAGAAATGTTAAAAAAACTGGTGTTAAATTAAATTTTGAATGATCGAATTTTTATGCTCTAAGCTAACTGGTTCCAAGATGTATTATACTTATATTCCAAATTCGTAGTATATCGATAGTCAGAAGTTGTTACCTCGTAACTGATTTCTTTTACTACTTTTTCAGGAGACGAAAAAACGTTATACTTTGCTAAAAACCAAGATATAAGTAAAAAGTTTAAATTTTTGTTTCGAAATAAAGGTTATTTACTAGTTTTAATTTTTTCGTTAAATTGGCTTTAAGCAAAGTTATAACGTTTTGTCGCCTCCTGAAACATAATAAATCATCCAATATGGGGTAACAACTAATGACAATCGATTTTTCAAAATTTAAATTTGTTGTCTGTAATTACGAGGGCGGATCAATAAGCCCATAGCTTTTCGAACTTCCCTCGTAGTTATATGAAATACAACACTGCTCCCATAAAGTACCACCTGTCAATAGAGTTCTGTCAAATTTTGAGCAAGTTCCGCCATTTACTTTGCGTTTAACAGGTTTTCGAAACATACAACCTCGTACATTTTTTTAAAAATGGAAAAAAGTGAATTTCGATTTCTCATTAACCAATATTTTTTACGAAAAAAACCGTCAATCAAACCAAGGAAAAGCTTGATAAATACTATAGGGATACTATAGGGACTCTGCACCATCGATTTCAATGGTAAAAAAGTGGTTTACTGGCTTCCGTTGTGGTCGCACAAGTACAAATGACGCTGAACGTTCTGGACGGCCGATTGAGGTCAATACACCCGAAAATTTCGCAAAAATCCACGATACGGTGTTGGCCGATCGAAGGGGAAAAGGACGTTAGATTGATGATGCCGTAGGCATTTCGTATGGTAGTGTGGTTTCGATTTTAAATGATCAGTTGGGTTTAAGAAAGCTGTCTTCAAGATGGGTGCCGCGTTTGCTCTCAATTGACCATAAACGTAATCGTGTGACAACTTCAAAGGATTATTTCGAGTTCCATGAATTGTGCTACGAATTGGTACCTCATCCACCATATTCTCCGGATTTAGCCCCCAGTGACTATTTCCTATTTCCAAACCTAAAGAAATGGCTCGGTAGAAAGAGATTTAGCTCCAACGATGAAATTATTGATCAAACAAATGCCTATTTTATGGACCTCAAAAAATCCTATTTTTTTGGAAGAGATACAAAAATTGCAGAAACATTGGACTAAATGTATTGAGCTAAAAGGAGATTATGTTGAAAAATAATTTTTTTTTTCCAAAAAAATTGTTTCTTTTAAAAAGTTACGGACTTATTGATGCGCCCTCGTAGTTTCTAATATAAATTGTTTCAGGCCTTTTTTTTGGAACGAAGTTTCTTATCGCACGTTGCGGGATGGGGGCTATTATCAACTATATTGGGTACTTTTGCTTTGGTTTGTGTCTAGACTAACATATGGTGGGAAATTTCTTGTTTAATGGGAAGTTTTCTAGGTGGAGCCTGTAACCAATATTTACTATATATTGTAGTTTTGAACCCAATTAACAGAAAATTTAGAAAAGCCACGGTGAAAGAAGTTTAAAAAAAGAACATTTTGTTAAATAAGTGCCTTTTCTAAAAAAAGGTACATTTTCTAAAATATAAAAATATTCATATCCTTAAACAAATTACCTTTTCTTAAAAAGAAATACCTTATCTCAAAGAAGTATTTTCTTACAAAATTTACATTTTCTTAAAAAAAAAGTAATTTTCTTTAAAAATAAGTACATTTTCTTTAAAAAAAAGTAGTTTGTTTTAAATAAGTACCTTTTGTTAAAAAAGTAAATTTTCTTACAACAAATTGTATTCCCTTAAAAAAATACCTTTGCTTTAAAGAATACCTTTTTTGTGAAACAAAATAACTTTTCTTGAGATCAGTACCTACTTTCAAAAATGTACATATTCTTGAAAAAAGTAGCAATTCCAAAAAATACACATTTCTTCAAAATAAAAATTTTCTTCAAAAAAGTACATTCTCTTAGAAAAAGACATTTCCTTACAAAAATTCCTTTTCTTAAAAGTAGCCTTTCTTAAAAATAAAATAATACATTTTCTTTTCTTGAGATAAGTAGCCTTTCTGAAACTAAGTACATTTTCGTAAAAAAATAACCTTTTCCTAAAAAGAGTACCACTTCTTTAAAAAAGAGCACTTCTTTGTAAAAAAAAAAATCATACTCGTATGGCTTTTTCTTACAGAAAGTACTTGTTCTTAAAAATAGTACATTTTCTTTAAAAAAAAACATTAGCTGTTAATAAAAGAAGTACTCTCTTTAAAAATTACTTTTTCTGGAAAATATAATACATATGAGTCATTCCATGTCAGACCGTACGATTTTTGCTAAAAGTTGACTTTGATGTCTCCGATGTCTTTCAAAATTTTAGTACGTATTCTTCATTAAAAAATATTTTACCCGTGTTTCCAGAAAAATATTAAACATTTTTTTTCAAAAATTTATGTGCATTAGAAAATTGTCAAAATCGTGAAAAGTCATCTGACATAACAACTTTTAAACGGATGTTTTTCCAAAACTAGTGAATGGATTTTAAAGTTTAATACCTTATTTTAAAGGTATTTGAACCTTCTTTTTAGAAATTATTTTTTTTTTAAATTAATTTTTTTGTTCTTTTTAAAATTTGGTTTTTTTTACTTAATTTCTGTTTTCCACCGTCTTGGAACAAGTCGAAAAATATGAAAAAATATTTTCTTAAAGCTCGATATAACCTTAATATTCCCTGTAAATTTCAGAATGGAAGTCGAATGGATTCTATTTTTTTTTAAATTTTTTTCCATTTTAGAACCACGAAAAAGTACATTTTCAATTTTTTTTAAGTAATGAAATAAAATAGATTTAAAGCAAACAAAGGAGATTATTTTTAGACTTTTAACAGCTTTTGAATATCAGTTTTTATTTTATTTTATTTAATATCTAAGAATTTATAGGTCTCTTTAAGTTTAAATGACACTAGTTTACAAAATAATAATTGAGTACGCGGTGTGAAAGTTAACAAGTGTATTTTTTTAATACATTACTAGAAGTTAAATAATAAGCAATTTTAATTTTTATATACATTTTTTATAGAAGATTCAGCTGCAAATGATGTAGTATGAACTTTAATTTGTCCCTCATGGTACGGAATAAACGCATGGTACCCTAAAGTACCTGGTATCATTTTTGATTTAGCAAACCGTTCTTTAAGTTTTTTCTCGTGCTCATTATATTGTTTTGTACTAAAATATTCACTATTAATGTTTTTAACATTTTGTTCAACCCATTGATGAAAAGTAGTCGGGGTATTGATTGGATTGTCAATATTTGTCAAACTGGCTCGGGCTGCTAATCTTTTAATTCTGCCTCCAAGCCCATCGCAAGGGCCCTTTCCGTTCGAAGTTGCAAAGAAATGCCATTCTGCTTTTACAGCAAAATCATCTTCGTGTAATACAAGGTTGACAAAATTTTTCTTGTTTTTATATTGAGCACTTGCTCCATCTGAGAAGTAAACAATTTTTTTTAAGGAACTCAATGTTTCTTTACGGAATTTGATCAGACCTTCCTGAAATAAATGAACAGCTATTGTGTCGTGTTTTAAGCATTCCGATATTGCAAACAAAATACCTTTAAAATAAGGTATTAAACTTTAAAATCCGTTCTCTAGTTTTAGAAAAACATCCGTTTGAAAGTTGTCGCGTCGGATGACTTTTCATAATTTTGACGATTTTCAAATGCCCATAACCTTTTCAAAAAAATTTTTTAATTTTTTTCTGGAAACACGGGTAAAATATGTTTTTAATGTTTAATACGTCTGGCAAATTTAAAGTAAATCGGAAGAGGTGTTGTAAAAAAGGTGTTCGGTCTGACATGGAATGACTCATATGCTTTCAAAATACTTTAAAAAAAATACATCTTTTTAAAAAAAGATTTATTATTTGAATTTGTATTTTTGTGACCGATTTTTGTTAGTTGAAAAATACGATAATTTAAATGGATCTTTAAGAAAAGATACTTTCTATAAAATGATAAACTTTTTTTTAATAAATTCTTGTTAGTTTTTGGTTAATGTATGAGAAATTCATACTACAAGCCGTGACAAGTTCATCATCAGATGCCTAACAGCTGTGCCTGAATTGATACCATCGGTTGATCTTATGGTGGACTTGTCACGGAGTGCGAAACTAGTCATGCCAGTGAGTGTGTGTTGAACTGAATTGTATATTATTTCCAACAAAAACCAACCATTTTTCAATTAGAAAAATGTTCATGATTAACATTAACCAAGAACTAAAAAAAATTATTAAAAAAAGTTTATCATTTTACAAAAAGTATCTTTTCTTAAAGATCCATTTAAATTATCGTATTTTTCAACTGGCTCCTTAGGCGTGTTGGTACTAACTAGTACATAATATATAGCGAAAGGAACTTCGTTCCAAGCGGGTGTCCCCTGACACCTCATGTGATTTTTTTACTCATATCTTGGCTTTTAGCAAAGTTATAACGTTTTTTTCGTTTCCTAAAAAATAGTAAAAAATCAGTTATGAGGTAAGAACTTATAGCCATCGGTGTTTCGAAATTTCAATTTTATGTTTTTTAAATTAATAAATTATTTCACTTTTTTTTGTATTTTAATTGTGTAAATTTTTTCAAATGTCTTTACAAATCTAATTCTGCAATGAGTTATAAATTAGGCAGCTTAAAAATTAAACTTTAAATAATTTTTTCTATTATCAGTTACGAATTTAAAATCTGTATTGAATGTATGTTCCATAAGCAGTTACGAATTTTAATTCAATATTGAATTTAATTTAAAATTTTAATTCTATAACAAAATTTCTAATTCAAATTCATTAACACATTTCAAAGTTTTCATTGTCTAGCTACTTTCAGTAGGTTTTTTTTGGCTGAACTGGACATCTCCGGCTTCAAAAAAAGAACTAAAACCGAAAATCGGCCAAGTTATAAGGACTTCAAAACATATAAACCAACAAGTGTGGGTACTCAAATGAAAGATATTATCCTCACGAATTTAGTGGTTACATTGATTTTTGATGTCCGTCATCTGTGGACCCACATAAGCCTATTTTAACATATTATTTCAGGTATCGAGAAATTTAAAAAAATTCAAATTATTCCCTTCACAATACCAGAAGGAACCCTTCATTTAAGAAAACATGAAAATAAAAAAAAAATTTGTTTAAAAAATAATCGAGCGATTTGGACCCTAGAACCGGTCTATTTGGCATATTTTCACATATTTTGGCCGATTTTCGGAATTCATTTTATTATTTTTGGAGCCCGGCTCCAGTTTTTCCGTTTTTTTGTGGTGTAATGAAGTTGAATTTTGTTACGAATTTCTTGTTTAAATAATTTTCAAATATATTTTTTGTTTTCGAATTTAGCTTGTTTTAAATAAAACATTCACATTTAAATAATATATATATTTCTTTTGTTTCTTTGTAGGTGAGTTTTGTTTCTGCCACAAAAATAAAACTGCCTTTGTCTGAAGCCTGGTGAGTACAGAACTTCAGTCAAAAAAACATTTACTATCGATTCACATGTATTATTAATGGTAATTAAGATTTGGGACAGCGGAGTGAACGATTAATATTAATCTTAGACGAGGATGTCCGCAAACTCCTCGTGTGAACTTACTCGAAGTACTTATCGAAGTTCTTATAAATTTTCCGACATTTTTGCAATTTTGAGCACTACATGCACTTGTTCGAAGTTAGTTTATTTTAAACTTTTTTTTTGTCCTAGTGTAGAGCTACAATTGTGCCGAATTCCAATTGGTTTCCGAGATATGAATGTCCGTGAGAAAATTGCATGGTCCTCGGAAAAGTAAGTTTTAACCAAAATATACATGAGGCCATAAAATCCGAACAGCAGCCAAACTAGCAAAATCCAATGTAGGGATTTGTTGGTTTCGGTAAGTACTTCGAGAAATTGCAGAAGAGAAGGAGGTTGCATTTTATGTGTTGCACTGTGTAATTGAAAGACTGGATCCTGTGATTGATATGCAGTATATAAGTGATGTCTATAGTCTATTTTCGATAGCCCTCACCAGTTTACATATTATATGATTTTGGTATATTTTGTAGTATAAGAAGATGAATAATTTTCCATAAATTGTTCGCAATTATCGCGAAAATCCTATGAAGATTATCCATTTATGCCAACAATACTATAAAATGCAGCAATCACTACATGCCAATGTGACAGGCGTTGTTGTAGTTAATTCCGTCATTAAATAAAGTTCAAAATCGCCTACCACTCATGTAACAATTATGTTTTCTACCTAATTGACAATTGTCCGCCATCGACATACATAGCCATTACTTACCACCTTTTTGCCCTCAATTAATTCACGGATTAACAGAACTGCTGTACGGCTCCCGGCCAGTAGATTCCAGCGTGACCAGCTAAAGTTGTGCGACAACGCCAGGGTCGATATACACGCATACAAATGCATTTCCATGACATAGTTCTTTTCGCATGAACCTTCCGTATAGCAAAAGGCATCCTCATCGGGAAAAATATCGACGGCTGAAGAAATCAGGATCTGTTTAATCCCCTCCAGCGATAAAGTTTTACCAATCATCTCGTTTATGGCCACCGTAGAGCCACCTTGAAAACTGTTGACACAAAATCCCTGGGATGTTATTGTTATGTCCAGGCTGACCAAGGAGGCGGTGAAGCTGAACAGAATTGTGCCGGGGCTGAAAGAAAAGGGAATACAATGATGGTCAGTTTGGAGGTAGATGATGGTGCTGTAATTATAAAATGTAGTCGTCGGTCATGATGATTATGAAGGGAGCAAAACAATGAAACAATGGAAAATTCAAAGTTTTTGTTTGGTAAACAACAAGAGAGGAATAGATGGGGATAAGGAGTACAGGGTAACGGGTGGGAAACATAGTGGGAGGTTATTTAATTGCTGCGATCAAAATGGGGGGAGCTAATGGGTGCTGAATTGCATTTTGTTTTCCAGTTAATGATTGTGGAAACTCTCATCATTAGCAGAATGTGGTGCTCTGCTGTGAAGCAAATATAATGGTTGTTTTTACGGCACAACTGTAATTAAGTGCACACTATTGTGCATGAAACCATGACAAATTCGGGGTTTGAACTTCGATGAGCAAAATAAAGAATCAAATTATTGAAGAAATATAAGCTTTTACTTGTGGTATGTCTGCTATTTGGCAATCGACCTTTGTATGATATTTTGGCTGAATTTCTTGACATTTCAACTGCCGATTATTCAAAATCTACAAACTAAACCCAGATTAAAACTGGGGAGACATATCTTGGGGAATCTTATCTGTCAAGGTGGTCAGATTGATATTGACATTGCAGATATTCTAGAGGTTAGTAAATTGCATATATATTTTTTTAAACTACAACCAAGCCATCATATATTTGACTTCTTACTTGCCAATTGTTATAAATCTTGTTATACTAAAACATTCTTAAGTTTACAATTTTTAAGGTACTGATATTCGTTTGATTGGAGTCGTATGATTGATGCTATTAGAAGCCACCTGGCCTTATCAGTACTATTAATTGAATTCCTTGAATAGTCACTGACTGATATTAATTTAACCAACTCGAGGTCATGGTTGAAATTAACAGAATTCATTGAATTTCTTTATCGATACTAATTGAATGCATTTGACCAAGTGTTTAACATTATTTGAATTCACCAGATTATAATTAATATTGACAGTAATCGAGCACACTGATTTGTATGAGTACTACTAATTAACGAGTCCACGACGAATGATTGATATTAATTGAGTACCATGGGTCGTGTGATTGTTATTTATTGAAAACACTGTGCTGCATTAATACACTAGATAACACGATTGGTATTAATTGAATACACTTTTAAAGAGATTGCGCAACGTGATTGATATTATTGGAATGTACTGTCGTAGTGTTGATATTAATGAAGGACCCTGGGTTGTATGATTGTTATTAATAGTTACAGATATTGTATCGTTTGATTGATAGCAATAGACGACACTTGATTGCATTATTGGTATGTAGTGAATGGGTTGGGTCTAGTGTTTGATATACGTATATGTGACTTGCTCCACGAAAAGGGACCTCTGCGCCGAAAAGAAGTTATTGAGAAAAACGCGTTGAAAATAAGCGCTTCGTTTTTCCGTATTTTGCGCATGGTTATGCGTGGTTATGCATGGTTATGAGTAAAATTTTAATATTTTTGTAATTTTGTACCTTTATATTGAATTTTTTAAATTTCAAATATTATATATATTATCTGTTCATATCACATTTTTCAATTTTTTCATTAATTATGTTCATCTTTACAGGTGAAACTAAAAGACATAGAAACTTGCGGTTTGCGGCATTTGAAAGAGCGTTTTTTTCCTATATGAATCACTCAAAAAGTAAAAGAGTAAAAAAAAAAAACGGCGCAGAGGTCCCTTTTCGTGCAGCAGGTCACATATACAGCCAACACCGGTAGTAAGGCTGATATAAGTGTAATATGCGCACGCCTTTTATAGTTGGATTCTGTGGGTTGTATGATTGATATTAATTGAATTCACTGGATCGCATAGTTCAACTAGATTGAACTTTTTTGGGTAGCAGGATATATAAGGATCACCAGATGATAACGATACTTTTTCCAATTGTTATATTTTAGAAGATGCCAAATTTACCAATGGCATCCAGATATCAAAATGTTCAGAAAGGTTTGCCATTTCTTCATGCATCGTTTGACGACTGCCATATTGTGGTCGCCGGTGGTGCAATGATTAGTACATGAGTACATGTACGTGAGTACGTGGGTTCGATCCCAGCTACATTTCTTTCGACGAATATACCGTTCGGAATACCTTTCGGAACCGGTGTCAAACTATAGGTCCCAATCAGTGAGAGTTAACCTAGAAAGCGCACAGCTCTCTGGTTGCGAGAAGCTCTCCCCAGTCCCTTCATGGAATATAATGGGAAAATATTTATTTATTTATTTTACATCATGCATCGTTTAACGCCTGCCTATCCTGTGGAAATTACTAAAAAACTATTATCGAAATTCCGTCACAGTTCAAAATACCCAACGTCAATTTCGTCGATAGGTCGGTCGTCATTATGGCCTCAATGCACAGGCAATTCGTCGTACTGTGGAGAAGTTTGACTTCGAGTACACTGTCTTGGATCTTATGCCACCAACCACACGAGGATTGGTACGAAGTAAAGAAAGTATAGCCGCCGGTATCGAAGAAGACCCAGAAATATCGAATATGCGCCCATCAGCTGAATTGGGCATCGCCAGAGAGGAAAACCGGTTTATTTTGCGATTGGATTTGGGTCTACAGCCGTATAAGATTGTGTGACGCTAGAATTGAGTTTGCTATTTGAGTGCGCTGCTCTTCGTGAGGACATGGGTTCAATTCCTACTCTGACATTTCCTACTCTGACATTTCTTTGCAGGACAGTCACCTGGCTTAGTGATGGCGACATTATCGAGTACTTAGCCATGAAAAAGCTTCTCAAAATATCTGTCGGAACCGGTGTAAAACTGTCGGTCCCATTCAAAGAAATAAATGGTTTCCCATTACATCCCATGAAGGAATTAGGCAATGTTTCTCACAACCACTGAGCTGTGTGTTTTCTAGTTTTATACTCACTGATTGAGACCTAAAGTTTTACACCGGTTCGGAACGGTATTTGGAGAATCTTTTTCATCATGGCTAAATCCTCGATATTGTCGCCGTCACTATGTAAGGTGACCGCCGCTGAAAGGATTTTTATCCCAGAATCTCATGTATAAGAGGCGTGCACACTAATCATTGCACCACCGACGGCTAGTAGATCCCATTCAGTGAGTCTAAAACTAGAAAGACAAGCTCTCTCCAATTCCTGCATGGGATGTAATTGGCAACCATTTTTATTTTAGTGTCTAATTGGACGCCGCGGGTTCTCTGGTAATCTTGGCTGTAGATCTGGATTTAATCCATAAAATTATATTCTCGGATGAGGCCTATTTTTGGCACAGAGGCTATGTCACCAAGCACAATAGTCATTATTGAAGCCAACACAATCCACAAGTGTCCAACCAAGCTTCACTGAAACCACATCGATTGACTGTTTGGTGTGCATTATAGCATGGCGGCGTCATCGGACATTATTTCTTATTTATTTATTATTTCGGTCCTGGGTATAGGGCAATGTTTGCTAACTTCTTGTGGCCAGTGCTCGACAACATCGATATACATATCTCAGCCCTGGTTTCAACAAGATGGCCCTCCATGCCATACAAGCGACGCAATGCTTGAAGTTGTGAAGGAAAAATTTGGCGACAGTGTCATCTCACGGCGAGCGTTCATTAAGTGACCGCCACGATCAGGCGACTAGACACCCGTCGATTATTTTTTCTGGGGCTACTTCATGGCCTACGTCTACACTAACAGGCCAAACAGTTTGGGTGAGTTTGGGACCAACATTCCAGTCGCTAGTGTAGGAAATACGCCGCACATATTGGGCCGAGCCATCAAGAATTGTACCGACCGCTTGAGGCACTACCATTGATGCCGCGGCGGTCATTTGAATGTTGTGCTATTCCATACATAATGGCATAAAAGTAGCTTCAAAATAGAGCGGTAAAATTTTAGGTCTCACACAATTGTTGCTTTATATGAATGTCTTTTCCTATCGTTTTTATCGGGTCATCCTTTTGAGTCAAGTGCGCCGTATGATTGATAATTTTTTAAAATTTAGGGTCCCAAGATCCATACTAATGAAGGAGGCACTGCCATGGAAGCCGAGGCGGTCATTTGAATGTTGTACTATTCAATACATACTGGCATAAATGTAGCTTCAAAATAGAGCCGAATGAATTTTAGGTCTCACACAATTCTTGCTTTATTTAAATATCTTTTCCTATCGGTCTTATCGGTTCATCCTTTTGAGTCAACTGCGCCGTATGATTGATTTTTTTTTTAAATTTAGGGTCCCAAGATCCATACTGAATAAGGAAACAGACTTCATATAAATTAAGGACACCGAAAGAAAATGCATTTTATGATTGCAGCTTAATTACGAGTCTAGGACATTTGATTGACACATTTAAAACACTGTAGTACTTAGTTGAAGTAAATTGAAGATATTTGGTAGTATGATTGATATTGATTGGAAGTAATTGGCCGTATGATTGATATTAATTAAAAACACCAGATGGCTTGATAGATTTGCATAAAATGGGAAGGTATTCTCTTGATAAAAAAGGTATTCAGTTTATAAATTCATGTAGATGGCTAAGATTGTAGATAATCTTTATATTTTCAGTTAAATAGAAAAACTTAATGATCTTTATCATTTAATGATCTCTGCTGTTTGCGAAATTATTGTTCCATGTGAACATTAACTCACATGGATCTTAAAATAGCACAGAAGGATAAAATGAAAATCCTCAAAATACAAAAATCCATGAAAATAACAGTTTTACATCCATTTTGAGGTTATCGTAGCAGCAAAAACTTACATAGTACTTACTTTTTAAAATCCGGCTTAATTTCCCATGTCTGATATGGCATATTACTATAACGATTCAACGCAAATCCAAATATACCTATTCGGTGTGATGTTATGATGGTTTGACAGGCATGAAAAAAATCAAAAATATGCAATTCCTATCTACATTAAAGGTGCATCTCGCAATACCCAAAAATAAACGTATACAGGAACGTAAAACTCAATTTCCCATGCCCCTCAATGCGAATGTCAATCGCTTGTATTTGCCACATGACGCGACAAGCCAACAAACGCAATCTTACCTAGACGACCTGTTCGAAATTGTATTGAAAGTTTATCCTCATTGAATTTGGTGTCGTGCACATCACGTGCACTCCATTTGCCCTCCGTGAATGTTGTTTCGCTTGACAGTTTTGATTTTTTGCTGAAAGTAAATTAAAAACGCGCCACATGAAAATAGGTTTGGCTCGACAAGTGTAATGGCAAAAGTTGCCAATGTTAAATTGGAAATTTTAAAGGTAAATTTTCAGATACAGCAGCAGGAAGTCATATAAGTAGTTGCAATGCAAATCGATATTAATCATACGCAACATAGTCATTGTGAGCCATGGATTTATGGGAATTTTTATTAATCACACGTATGAATATACAATTGTTTTGTTTTGTGCTTCGTAACATTTTATACAATTTTTTAAATCCTGAATTACGTTTAAGCTTTTTGTTTTAATTTTGCCATTCTCCTAATTCCATTTAATTATATAATTCTCTTTGATTTCTTTTTCGAATCCCGTCAATTGCATCGCAATTGATAATCCTCTTATATGTAGCTGTCGTTCATCGTTCTCTTTAGCAAATCAGTGACGTCATTTATGTTATAATTAAATCAAATCGAAACATTTTAAAGATTGTTATCATAACGAGTGCCCCGAACAGTGGAAAAAATTGGAAAAGTACCACCAGTTGACTGCAATTGCCAAGTGTTTGCAAAAATACCACTTTAACAAAACATACAAACGAACTGAATTTCAAGTTTCAAGAATGGAAGGAGGCTGCCGTCACTGAGGACGGAAAGTTCCGTCCTTTACAAAATTCATTCTCGTTCGTCATCGTTGGCGAGGCAGTGAGTGAATGATGATGTTGCAACATATCCATACTACAATCAATTTAAATAGACATTCTGCCTTTCGCAAATGGGTGATGATGATTGTTGCAACAGGGTAAACGAATTCGTCCTTCATGTTGTAGTCCTTATTATCACAGTCTTTGTTGTTTCCGTTTTTTCTTCTTCTTTTCATTGTTAAGCTAACAGCAATTGCGATAAAAGCAGGCGCCACACTCGCCTAAACTGTGGCAGTAACACCAACTGCAGCTACATTGAGGCAACACCTTCACAATTGCAATTGTTCATAGAAAGTTAAATCTGTTCTTGGCGTTAAAAAAGCGGAGGTTTTTTGATAGAAAACACAAACGTGAATGGAGACATGAAAAGATAATCATTGGGTATGTGCGAAAGAATGACAGCATGTCATTTGGTGCCTACAATGTGGATTTGGTTTGAATGTCTAAGTATCCGTGTACCAAACTGTAATACTGAGGATTTGTGTGCCAATGTTTAAGTGAAGTCTAGCAGAGACATTTTATTGGTGCTCTTTTCGTCAACTGAATAGTGGGTTAGGGAATTAAATGCTCAATACAAGGTGTGTGTGCCAATTCCATAGTAAATGCAGTGATAGTACCGACACACATTCCCATAAAAAATACATTAAACATAAAACGATATTAATCATACGCAGAATAGCCCTAAGTTAAGGAGTATTTTTATTAATCATACGTAAACCTATATTAAAAATTCTGTGCTGTAAACAAACACTTCCGAATTTGGAGAAGCTGATTCTAGTTTCAATGAATGATCTTTTGACTCTACACACGGCGATGTGGCAGACAGTTCCAATGAGTGCTACGAAAGTGGTATAAAATATCGAGTTTTATACTAAAGTTTTCATGCGACTGTACGCATGGCGGTGCAGTCCTTATCTGCAAACTGGAGAGAGAATAACACTCTGTATTAAGAGAAGTAATGCACTATGGTTTGGCATACTGACCAGATTACAATGTAGAAAGTCATGTGTGCGAAACTGTGGATAGGAAGATATACAAATCACTAACAGAGAAATATATGAAATTTGCATTGACGATCTGTCCTGAATTCAGATTTTTTTAAATTCCAATGAACTCCAATGTACAACAATTTACGACTGGTTAAAGTTCCAGAAATATTTTTCGTTCCACTGTTGCTTATTAAGTTTCTTAAGTGTTGAATGCAAATTGAAACTTACCAATCAGCAGTGTTTTCTTGTCCATGTTTATTCAGAAAACCGGGCAATGCCTCTTTGTCGCCTCCACCAGCACTGGTGCCACTTGCGTCACTGCGATATGTTAAGTTATCATCGGTGGTTATGGTTGGATCATTTAAAATGTTTCCACTACTTTCGTTGTTGATGTTGCTCGTATTGTTCATGGTATCATTCAAATAGTATTCCTCATCGTCATCATCATCATATTCATCCTCTGAACTGCTGTCGTCGTCATCCATCAAATCATTCTCTTCCTCACCATCATCCTCTCCTTGGGCTTTAGAGGTCTCCGAATCACGCACAAAGGATATGCCCGAATAATAGGCTAAAGCGGCGGCTGCTGCCGCTGTGTCTGTTGGCTGAATTGGAGGCGAGCCTATATCACCTGGCTCCATACCTTCGCCAGTAACCTCACTTGCTGACATTTTGTCAACAGTAGCGTGGCTGTTGCCTACTATATTTCCTGATACCATGTGGTTTGGGTCCTCCGCATGCTCCTTCGGCATTTGCAATTCACACAAACGATCCAAGTCCTGTTTGTTTTGTTTGATGATTACGTTATTTGATATTTTCACGTCGATGTTAGACGATGTAGTCGATTGATTGAAGGAATGAAAAATTGATAGAATGTATGATTGAATGAAATTACGAGTAAGGGAAGGTTGGTTGTAATATTGTTGTTGTGTCATAAAAATTGTATGATTTTTGTTGTTCGATTAAGAATATAGCAGAATCCAGAAACGGCAGCAAATTAAAATGTGATTTTCAAAGTCATATATTGGGAGGGGAAGTAGAGGGAAAGTCAATATCAGGATTAGTAAACGGAAAATCGGCAGCGAGTTAAGCTCTTGCAAATGGATTTAATTTTTGCAAGTGATTTCGTCTTTAATGACTTGGGATTTACTAAATAATTTTTTATTTTGAAATTTGTAATTTTAAGGCTATAAGTGGAATCTCATAATTCAAATGTTTGAAATGATTGCAATAATTCTGTTGAATCTAATGATTCTAGTGGTTCTAATCATTCTAATGATGCTGATGATTTTACTGATTCTAATTATTCTTATGACTCTAATGATTCCAATGATTGTAATGACTCGAAAGATTCTAATTCGAATGATCCTAATGCTTCTAATGATTCTAATGGTTCTAATAATTTTAATGATTCTAATGCTTTTAGTGGTTTTAATGTTTATAATGATTCTAATGATTCCAATGATTCTACATATGCAAATGATTCCAATGATTCTAATGATTCTGCTGATTCTAATGATTGGAATGATTTTATGGATTCTAATGATTCTAACGATTCGAACGATTCTAATGATTCTAATGATTCTAATGATTCTAATGATTGTAATGATTCTTATGATTCTAATGATTCTAATGATTCTAATGATTCTAATGATTCTAATGATTCTAATGATTCTAATGATTCTAATGATTCTAATGATTCTAATGATTCTAATGATTCTAATGATTCTAAGGATTCTAATGATTCTAATGATTCTAATGATTCTAATGATTCTAATGATTCTAATGATTCTAATGATTCTAATGATTCTAATGATTCTAATGATTCTAATGATTCTAATGATTTTAATGATTCTAATGATTCTAATGATTCTAATGATTCTAATGATTCTAATGATTCTAATGATTCTAATAATTCTAGTGATTCTAATGATTCTAATGATTCTAATGATTCTAATGATTCTAATGATTCTAATGTTGCTAATGTTGCTAATGATTCTAATGATTCTAATGATTCTAATGATTCTAATGATTCTAATGATTCTAATGATTTTAATGATTTTAATTATTCTAATGATCCTAATGATTCTAATGACTTTAGTAATTCTAATGATTCTATTGATTCTAATGATGCCACTGATTCTAATCATTTTAATGATCCTAATGATTCTAACGATTCTTAATTCTGATGATCCTAATGATTCTAATGATTCTAATGATTCAACTGATTCGAATGATTTTAAGGATTATAATGATTCGAACGATTCTAAAGGTTCTAATGATTCTACTGATACTAATGATGCCACTGATTCTAATGATTCTAGTGACTAAGGATTCGAATTATTCAAAGGGTTGTAAGGATTCTAAGGATTCTAATGATTCTTATGTTTCTAATGATTCTAATGATTCTAATGGCCCTAATGATTCTAGTGATTCTAGTGATTCTAGTGATTCTAATGATTCCAATGATTCTCATGATTCTAATGTTCTAATGATTTTAATGATTCTAATGATCCAAATCATTCTAATGACTCTAGTAATTCTAATGATTCAACTGGTTCGAATGATTTTAAGGATTCTAATGATTATAATGAATCTAAAGGTTCTAATGACTCTACTGATACTAACGATGCCACTGATTCTAATGACTCTAAGGATTCGAATGATTTTACGTATTCTAAGGATTCTAATGATTCTAATGTTTCCAATGGTCCTAATGATTCTAATGATTCTAATGACCCTAATGATTCTAGTGATTCTAATGATTATAATGATTTTTCTGATTCCAAAGAGTTTAATGATTCAACTGATTCCACTGATTCTAATGGTTTAATGATGCCATTGTTTTGCAATGATTCGAATAATTCGAAGGGTTCTAATGATACCACTGAATCTAATGGTTCTAATGATTCTAGTGATTCCAATGATTCTAATGATTCGAATGGTTGTAATGATTGCAGTGATTCTAACACCTGTAGTTATTCTTATGATTCCACTGATTCTAATGATTATAATGATTCCACTGCTTCTAATGATTCTAGAGATCCTACTGATTCTAACGATTCTAATGATTCCACTGATTCTAATGATTTTAATGATTGTTATGATTCTAATGATTCTAGTGATCCTACTGATTCTAATGATGGTAATGATTCTAATGATTCCACTGATTCTAATGATTTTAATGAATCTAGTGATTCTAATGATTACAATGATTCTACTGATTCTAATGATTCTCTTGATTCCAATGATTGAAATAATTCGAATGGTTCTGACGATTCTAATGATTCCACTGATTCTAATTATTATAATGATTCCAATGATTCCAATGATTCTAATGATTGTAATTATTCTAATGATTCTAATAATTCTAATCGTTCTAATTATTCTAATGGTTCTAGTGATTCTAATGGTTCTACTGACTAGTTGTTTCACTGATTCTAGTGATTCTTATGGTTCTAGTGATTCTACTAATTCGAATGATTGTTAAAAGTCTAACGATTCTAATGCTTCTAGTGATTCCAATGATTCTAATGATTCGAATTATTCTAATGCTTCTGGTGATTCCAATGATTCCACTGGTTCTAATGATTCTGATTGTAATAATTCTAATGATTCTAATGATCCTAATGATTCTACTGATTCTAATGATTTTAACGATTCAACTGACTCTAATGATTCCACTGATTCTAATGATTGCAATGATTGGAATAATTCGAATGATTCTGCTGATTTTAATGATTCCGCTGATTCTAATGATTCCAACAATTCTAATGATTGGATTGGTTCTAATGATTGTAATGATTCTAACGATTGTAATGATTGTTATGATTCTAATGATTGTACTGATTGTAATAACTCTAATGATTCCAATGATTCTAATGATTTTAATGATTCCAGTGATTATAATAATTCTATTGATTCTAATGATTCTAAGGATTCAACTGATTCTAACGATTATCTTGATTCCAATGATTCGAATAATTCAAGTGGGTGTAGTGATTATAATGATTCTACTGATTCCAATGATTCCACTGATTCTAATAATTCCAATGATTCCAGTAAATCGAATGGTTGTAATGATTCGTCATGTGAACAATTCAATGGTTCTATTGAGTATAATTTAAATGGTTTAAAAGATTTGAAGGACTTGAATGATTTGAATCATTCGAATGATTTGAATGAGCTAACTGATTTCAATGATTTGAACTAGTTGAATCGTTTGAATAATCTGGATGACATGAATTGAATGATATGAGTGGTTTGAATGTTTTGGTTTGTTTGGTTTGAATGAATGACTGAAATCATTACAATAATTTGAAAAGTTTTAAAGATTTCCATGATTATTTCAATGGTTTCAATTTGTATAATTTTGAATGATTCGATTTTTACATTATTTAAATGGTTTCAATCATATGCTTGACATAATTGATTTGAATGACTTGAATGACTTAAAATTCTAATTGTTCTAAAGCTGCGTATACTTTGAATCTTGTGAATGATTTTAATAATTTGAATAATTTTAATCAGTTGAATGTTTTTTCTTGATTTAATTGTTTAGAACGATTTTAATTAAGAACGAGATGCTGGTGAAAAGCGAGCTTACCTCAATAAGCTGCGAAAACATATAAGTTATCTTTTTCTCAGTTGACTTCTCGTCACTCTGCTGCGATGAGCGTCGCGATCCTTTGCTACCACTGCTTTTGCTTTGAGTGCTCTTTGAACTCTTGACACTTGTCAAGCTTCCCTTACTGTCATTGCGACTGACGCACTTGTCCTTTTCACCGCCTTTAACTGAAGTCACACTTACGCGTCGCTTTTTCAAATCCAAAGTATCTACTATTGCTTTGTCTGGTAAATCCAATGATGAGGCAGTTTTTATTTTCAATACCTTTTCGAATTGCAGACAAGGAAAGAATTCTTTGGGCTCATCGAAATCCAGGAAATCCTCAGTTAAACGTTTCTGTTCGAATAGTTGACTCACACTACCTTGTGCAGCCGCTGACTTTCCTTCATCTGTATCTTCGTTCACTTCAACCATCACAACCATTTGGCGTTCCTCATGCGAGGTGCCTGTGGTGGTAACTGGAATTGGCGTGAAAGTAACCGTTTTAGGCCGTGCTAAAAATAAAATCCTTGGTGGTTTTTCATTGGCTGAGCCACGTGTATGTCCTTTGCTCCATTTCTGCAGTGCCTTCCGCAGACGGTGTGTGTCTAAACGCACAGAAAATCCTTGGGGTATTCGTGGTACAACGAAGTCCTTTACCAGACCGTAAATGTCGATATCACTCGGTATATTGAACATGTCAAAATCATTAATCTCTCGCACGGGTAACTTGCTACTACTGCCAGCTGATTTTTGAGAGCTTTTTTTGCGCAGTTTGGAGAGAGGGAAACGGGGCGAAAGACTCTTTAGAGGACTGGCATTTGTTGTGGTCGACAATGGAGTTAATTCGATGGTATTGCCACTGTTTGAGTCATTGGTCGAAGGTTTGTGGCCTTCTGTTAGGTCAGATTCGAAGGTTTCCATTTGAGATTCCCAGCGACAAGCAATAGGGGGCTCAAACCATATAACACTGTCCGGTAATCTAAATGAAAAATTGAAATGCACAGGTAAAGAATGTTACTTCAGTTTGAACTTACTGCACTGTGACCATAGCCAGTCTATCCAAGGCCGCCTCGACCATACGCATTTCAGCCTCAATTTCTTCAGGCAGTCGACGAACTCCTGGTAAAGGGGGTGGAGGGGGTTTGTAGGTTTGGTAGTAAGTATTGTGTGCCAGCTTGTTGGGAGCCAAAACTAAAAGGATAGGGAATTTTACAGTTGATTGCAATTGTTGTTATTAAATATGAGTTTTTTCATACTTGTCCGTATAAAGGATCTGGCATTCAATTGCTTATCCTGTTGAGGCGTCTCCAAATAATCCATACAATAAACTCCACCTATAATTCTATACTTTCTTAAATTGACATCCGTTTCCGTCAAACCAAATCCTTCAGGCCCTATTGCTTTGCGCCGTAGCTTATTCAATTCTTCTTCATATTCCAAGTATAATTTGTCGACGTCAAAAGTTTTCTCACGCGCCTGCTGGGAACTCGATTCGCGTTCCTGTTCGTATTGTTCTAGTTGCTCGAAAGGAACTTCTTTAGAGCATTCGTCCAACATGTTTTGAAGGATTTCTTTACGTTTGCGCCACTCCTTTTTGGTTTGAGTTAACATGTCTGAGGAGGGTAAATTGGATGATTAGAAACTGTATATTCTTATAAATTTATGAAGCCGATTACTTATGTGTTGCGGCCTGGGTCTCTTCAGATTAAAACTAGGGCAGCAATCACTTAAATGATCATAATTTAGCCAAAGTCCTCGTAAGGCTGTGCTATAAAGGGTCACTGAGGGCGGCAGCGATAACTGCATATCCATCAAGGGAAATTCGATTTCGTTATGAAGATTTTGATCTCCTATGCGTGGTTTAGCACTCAAAGAGCTAACGTAGAGAGAAATGGTTTAAATAGGTTTTGAAAAATATATTTTTGTCTTCAATTTACATCTGGGCATCCTTCGAGAAAGTCCATATAAAACTCTTAAAAACTTCGGAATCATAAATATGTTTGGAAACACCAGGACGATCGATTCTAGAACAAGTTAATTTGTAGCACAGTTTTATGATTTGATAAACAGCTTACTCCATATCTCTTTCGATGTGTGACATTGTCTTATAGGTGAAATCGTCCAAATAATCCTTGAGTAAAACTCGAACTTCAGTTTTCAATTTGCTTAGATCGGCTAAGGTATGCGGAGGCTTCGACCTGTCGACCAAAGTTTCGTCGAGCTCCAAAAGAATCTGATAATGTTTGTTATAGATGCGATTGTTTACTAAATAACTATTGACTATCTGAGTTTTGAGAATAAATAATCGTTGAATCATTTGTAAATTTTCAAATGTTGAATATTTACGTTTTGAGTCTCTGAAGTTTTGAATTCTTAAATATTTTAATCTTGAAACCTCGGCGAATATCCAGAACATTTTGTGAAACTCTTTATCACAATTGCTTTAAATTTCATTGCATCATTGCATCTTTATGGGTTGTATTTCTTTTTCAGTTGTAGACTGATTTGCTTGTACCTTTATATTTTTGAATCTTAGTATCTTCGTATCTATCGTAACTTTATATATTTAGAAATATGCTTGCAAGTTTTTATCATCGTATAGTTGTATCTTTCTATATTTATTGTATGTCATTATATTTTTAATCGTTGCATCTGCTTGTCGTCGTATCTTCCTATCTTTGCATCTTTATATCATTCTATCTGCCTATCTTTCTACCTTTCCATCTTTCTATCTTTCTATCTTTCTATCTTTGTATCTTTCCATTGTTCTATCTTTCCCACTTTGTATCTTTCTATCGTTCTATCTTTCTATATTTCAATCTATTTATCGTTCTATATTTCTATCTTTATTTCTTTGTATCTTTCTGTTTTTGTGTGTTTGTTTCTTTGTATCATTGTATGTTTGAATATTTCTAACTTGGTGTCTTTGTATCTTTGTATTTTCTTATCTTTGTACCTTTGCATATTTCTATCTTTGTATATTTCTATCTGTATATCGTTCTGTAATTCTATCTTTCTATCTTTCTATCTTTCTATCTTTCTATCTTTCTATCTTTCTATCTTTCTATCTTTCTATCTTTCTATCTTTCTATCTTTCTATCTTTCTATCTTTCTATCTTTCTATCTTTCTATCTTTCTATCTTTCTATCTTTCTATCTTTCTATCTTTCTATCTTTCTATCTTTCTATCTTTCTATCTTTCTATCTTTCTATCTTTCTATCTTTCTATCTTTCTATCTTTCTATCTTTCTATCTTTCTATCTTTCTATCTTTCTATCTTTCTATCTTTATACCTTTCTATCTTTCTAACTTTCCATCTTTCTATCATTCTATTGTTCTATATTTCTTTATATTTATATCTTTATATCTTATCTTTATATCTTTGCATCTTTGTATTTTTGTATCTTTTTAATTTTGTGTCTTTGCTCCTTTCAATCTTTGCATGTTTGTATTTTTGTATCTTTGTGTCTTTGTATCTTCGTATCTTTGTATATGAGTTTCTTTGTATATTTGTATCGTTGTATATATGTATCTTTTTGTCGTTGCACCTGTGTATCTTTGTATTTTTGTATCGTTGTACCTTTGTATCTTTATATATGAGTATCTTTGTATGTTTGTATCCTTGTACATTTGTATCTTTGTGTCGTTGTATATGTGTATCTTTGTATCATTGTATTTTTGAATCTATGTATGTGTCTTTTTAATTTTGTATTTTTGTGTCTTTGTATCGTTGTATATGAGTATCTTTCTATATATTTTTGTGTCGTTGCATCTGTGTATCTTTGTATTTTTGTATCTTTGTAACTTTATATATATGTATCTCTGTATCTTTCTATTTTTGTATATTTGTATCTTTGTATCGTTGCATATTTGTATCTTTGTATCGTTATATATTTGTATCTTTGTATCGTTGTATCTGTGCATCTGTGTATATTTGTATCATTGTGTCGTTGTTTCCATTTTTCTTGGTATTATTGTTTCTTTGTATTTTTGTATGTTTGTATCTTTGTACCTTTGTGTAGTTGTATCTTAGTCTGTTTGTATCTATGTATATTTGTATCTTGTACCTTTTTATCGTTGTATATTTGTATACATCGTATGCATCGATCGGTGGTGCAATGGTTAGTATGCGCGGCTCTTGTACATGAGAACTGGGGTTCGATCCCTGCTCAGATCACCTTACATTTCTTTCGACGACGGTCACCTCGCTGGTGATGGCGACTCTATCGAGTACATAGCCAAGAAAAAGCTTCTCAAAATACCTTTGTAAAACTAGAAAGCGCACATCTCACTGATCGTGAGCAGCTCTCCTCAATCCCTTCATGGGATGATATGGGACACAATTTTTTTGTATCTTAGTTAATTTGTATCTTTGTAGCGTTGTATATTTGTATCGTGGTGTCGTTGTATCCATGTTTCTTTGTATTATTGTATCTTTGTATCTTTGTATTTTTGTACCGTTGTATGTTTGGATTTTTTGCCTAAGTATCTTTGTATCGTTGTGTATTTGTTACTTTATATCTGTGTATGTTTGAATCCTTGTAGCTTGGGATCTTCGAATCTATTTATCGTTATATTTTGGCATCATTGTATCTTTGTATGAATTTGTAACTTTGTGTATCTGTTGCTTTATTTGTTGCCTTTTAGCTTTTTAACTCTTTAAAATTGCAAATTTTAATTATATAATTATTAAATTGAATTCAAATTTTGAATTAGTTCAATAATAAAATTCAATCGCTTACTCAATGACTCATTTAATATTGAATGCATTGATTTATTATACATTTCAATCTATTGTAGATGCTTAATGCCATAGTATATGACTTACCCCTAGTATCTCCTTAACCCTCTTAGCGTATATATCACCCAAATTCCCCTGTTGTTTCCTCAAAGTAGCCTGTGTCAAATCGGCCACATTACTGTCATGTGTCAGCAATGTCCTCTCATTTGTTTTCAATAACCAATTGCGTGATTCACGATTCCTTCGCTCCACATCCATCTTCCATTGATGTATATACTTGCGTAAATCACTTGGACTACTGGAGTTCGGTAAACCATTGCAACGCATAAATTTCTCCCAATCAATCTGATCCCTGGCGGTGGTTTTGATGATATCGATAGAATCTCGAACTTTGTTAAAGAATTCCATGCTATTCTTAAGTTGCGAACGCCGTTGCTTGTTTTCTTGGATTTCCATTTGAAGGCGGCGTTTCGCTTGTTCCCTTTCAATTTTACGTCTTTGACGGGCCTCCTCAAGTTTTTTGAGTCTAGTGAAAATAATTAAGAATAATACAGAGTTTCCATTGGAATTCAATAAAAGCCACAACAAGTACATGCTGTGGGCTACGAATTGAAGATGTCTTCCTTTTTTTGATAAGATAATGAAGAAGTAAATTATAATTTATTCACTTTATCTTAATATCTCTTGGTTTCCTTTTAATTTCCTTATTGAGTTTTCACATTTACTTACTTTTCCTTTTCCATTTCGATACGTAACAATTCGGCTTGTTCCGCTTCCAAACGGGCCTTTTCCTTTTTGCTTAATTTCTTTTTAGGTGGCTGTTGATAAATTCATTAAAAAGATTTGAAATATTTTTAAGTTTTAGAAACAGACAGACAACAATTCTTTTCTCCTTACCATTTTTCCGGTTTCCGTCTGCTGAAGGACTTTAAAGCAACTGATATCCTTTTATAACGATTTAATTTTGTTGTGGCCAACTGTATTTCTAAAGATTTACCATGTTTATGGTAACTACCACTGGATGTTGCCATGTTTTTATTTTGTTTTTACTGTTGGCTTAAGTAACTGTATTATTATTACCAACAGCAACCACTCGCAAGGCGTTTATTTGCCTCCTCCTGTTACTCGTTGTAGGGAAGCCGAACGTGAAACAGCTTATTTTGTTTGTCGTCTTTATTGCGTTTATTGCCAACGCAACTGTTTGGAGCGTTGAGCTTTGAAACTGAAAATTGCCTACTTTGTGGCCTGGGAAATGAAAAGATATCAGTGGGAGTGGTGCGATGTTGTAGCACAGTGTTTAGAGTTGTTAAATATTGTATGTTTAAGATATGAATACTAGTTTGCATACTAAGGTAAAGACAGTTGGTCACTTCAAAGTTAACTGGAGCAGAAATCGTACGAATGAAATGTTAGGGAAAAGCTGGACAACGCAACCCTGGGCAGGCACAGAATAATCAGAAAAGATCACGCAATTGCTTGCACCGATATGTAGAAATAAACGGTGTAACCATGTATATGTTTGCAAATATTGTTTTCATGAATTGAAGAACAGCTGCTATTTTGTTTCTTTGTTATCTGTCACGGTTTTATATTCAGCAGTTTTCAACAAACAGAGCCACTCTTGGGCCATAACCTATTAATCATTGTGTTCCCAGAATATAATATTGAACAGCAAACACAATGTGTTTCGACACAAGTACACTATATTTGCTACCAGCTACAAACTACTGATGTGCGGTTCTTCGTATTTGAAGAGCCGGTTCTGTCGAGTCTGGTTCCGAGAAGTACCGGGTATTTGGCTCGGTTAAGGTTCTCAACAAATTGCTGTCCCAAAGAGGCTTAAGTCCAATTACACTAGGCAACAAAATTTAAGTTTTTGCTTTGGGAGACGATTTCTGCGCCAAATGATCAATTAGGTGAGTGTAGTCAAACCCCAAAAATTTAGACCGCTGTGTAGACCTTTTTTTATGGTCGTGTCAAGTTTGCATTTTTTTATCCGATTCTGTCCGAGATAAATTTAAAAATCAAGTATAAATATTGAATTGAGCCAATTCTTGTGGTAACATGTCTGCAGTGAAATTTGACAGGGATTATTTCCGTAGAATATTAAAATGCTCTCTTTCAAAATTTAAAGGGTCCTTTGTTCAAAAAGTACCAAAAATGTACACTAAAATCGACAGCCACGGATTCAGAATGTTCCATAAATTTATTCCTCATTAAATTTCATTATGGGTCGTTGTAGAAAAAAATTGTCTATCTTTATTTCCAGACGTCCTTTTTTCTTCTTTTTTGTTCCTGTGCCAAATGATGACACTAGGGGAGTATAGTCAAACCCCAAAAATTTAATCCGCTGTGTGGCTACACTTTATTTTATGGGCGTGGCAAGTTTGAATTTTTTTATTCGATACTGTCCGAGATAAAATTAAAAATGAAGTATTAATATTGAATTGAGCGAATTCTTGTGAAATAATGTCTGGAGTGAAATTTGGCAGGGATTATTTTCGTAGAATATTCAAATACTCCTTTTCAAAGTTTAAAGGGTCCTCTTTGTTCTTCATTCAAAAAGTACAAAAAATTTACCCTAAAATGGACAGCTACGGATCCAAAATGTTCCATGAATTTATTCCTCATTATATGTCATTATGCGGCGTCATAGAAAAAAAATCTCTGTCTTTATTTCCAGACGTCCCTTTTGTCGTTTTTTGAAATAAGATCAAGAAAACTGCACCAAAATAACCGGCAAAATATCCAAATGTTCTACCAATTTATTGTGGAATAGATTTTACTAGAGGATTTCCCAGACGGGAAATTTAAAGATTTCAAGATTTCAAGAATTTTTAGAAAAGGACTAAAAGGACATACGTAAATTCAAGATGAACGATTCTCGTCTGCGAAATCCTCTAGTAACATCTATTCCACAATAAATTGGCTGAACATTTGGATAATTTGGCGGTTATTTTGGTTCAGTTTTCTGGCCCTTGTTTCAAAAAAGGACAAAAAGGACGTCTGGAAGTAAAGACAGAGAATTTTTTTCTATGACGCCGCATACTGAAATTTAATGAGGAATTGTTAGAAAGTATAGAAAACTGAAAAACGCGGAACCTTTTTTATTTTAATTATTCTTTATTAAGCTACCAAAACTCTAAAACAAAAACCAAACACGTGTGGCTATGTTGACTTACGAAAAAAAAAGAGAGAAAATAGAATATGAAAGGTAGAAAATGTAGAAAAACATCAGTGCGGCACAGCTGTTATTAAATGTGTACACTGAACGAAGAAAAACGTAAAGGCAGGGGTTGGGTTAGTGTGAAATGATGTTAAACAGAAACTCCTTAACATTCCGCCCACCTCGTCCAGTGCGACGAAATTGAGACCGCCCACCGTAAGCAACCACTATGGGTGCTCGATCGGTAGGACCACAAGTTTAGAGATGGCCCGCTTCAAAGTAGTAGTTTTGGTACGAATAGTCGCTACTCGGACATGGTTGTCATCACCCGGATGGACTTCCAAGACTCGGCCCAGTTGCCATTGAGTAGGTGGTGCACGTTCATCACGCAGCAGTACAAGATCGCCAACTTTGAGTTCAGTGCAAGTTTGTTGCCACTTGTGCCGTACTTGCAGTTCTTTCAAATAGTCGCTGCTCCATCTTCGCCAAAAGTGTTGTTGCATTTGTTGTATCAACTTCCAGCGATTCAGGTGAGACGCTTTGGTGTCAAGCAAACTTGGGGTAGGTGGTGCAAGCAGAGGACCACCAACCAACATATGCGCTGGCGTGATTGCTGCCAAGTCATCGGGGTCATCTGACAAAGCGGCCAACGGCCTTGAATTTAGCACTGTTTCAACTTCTTTTAGGACGGTGTAAAACTCCTCAAAAGTTAGCGTAGATTCGCCGAGGACACGTTTTAGGTGGTGCTTCATACTTTTAATACCCGCCTCCCAAATTCCGCCGAAGTTAGGGTATCGTGCGCCCGCCTCTAATTGCTTACGATATTCCTTAACATCTTCTTTAAGCACTGCATGAGCGCCTATGAACGTAGTGGCGCAATCGCTGTACATGTCGGTACAGTAGCCGCGAGTTGCGAAAAATCGGCGAAGCGCAAGCAAAAATGTGTTTGTAGACATGTCGCTTACGAGCTCAATATGTATAGCCCGTGTACTGAAGCATACAAATAAAGCAACGTATGCTTTGTAAGACTGGTGGCCTCTTCCCTTGTATTTACGTACCTTAAAGGGGCCGCCATAATCAATGCCGCAATGAGTAAACGGCTTGCTGGGTGTGCATCTTGCCGCTGGTAAGTCACCCATAATTTGTTGAGCTGGTCGAGCTCTTTGACGAAAACATTTGATGCAGCGTCGAATGTATTTCTTCGTTGAGGCCCGGCCGTCAATAATCCAATAACGGCGACGTATAACGTTAAGCGTAGTTTGCGTACCACCATGCAGAGTACATTCGTGCGCATTCGCAATGATGAGAGTAGTAAAGCGGTCGTCTCTTGGTAAGACTACAGGAAATCGCTCTGCCTCTGGTAGAAAAGAATGTGAAAGTCTGCCCTTCATTCGCAGTACACCCTCAGCGTCAAGTTGTGGATTTAGTTTACGCAGCTTACTTTTGGAAGGTAAAGGTTTGCCACGACGAAGGCAATCGATGTCGTCGGAAAAGTGAAAACGTTGTACATACCTAAACCAAAAGTTGAGTGCCGACGCTCTCTCTTTTGCTGTACACCATGGCTCAGTGTCGTGTTGCAACTTTAGTTTGGCCGCCAGAAATCTGCGACACCATGCTGTGACTGCGATTAATTTGTTGATATTGGAATACTTTTCCAACAAAGTGGCCGCCAACGTTGTACCCATTGTGGTTACAAGAGTTGACACCGGCTCGGCATCTTGACAGCAAGGTATACTTGGTTGAGGTGGCCAGTCACGCTCATGCAGGCGTAACCAACTAGGACCTGACCACCATTTATCGTAGTTGATAATTTCGGATGGCAAGATTCCTCTTGAAGCGACGTCCGCTGGGTTGCATGTTGTTGAAACATATTTCCAGGTGTCGACTGGAGTCATCTGTTGGATTTTGGTGATGCGGTTTGCGATGTATTGTCGATGCTTACCAGGATTTGAACGTATCCAGCTCAGCGCAGTTTTTGAGTCAGACCAACTATGTATATTCATATTGTCGAGTTTGAGCGCATGGATCACTTTAACAGCCAATGTAGCACCCAACAGCGCAGCATTTAGTTCAAGGCAGGGTACTGTGATCTTCTTCAGTGGCGATACCTTGGTTTTAGCCATTAAAATCGATGTTGCGATGCAGTCGTTCTGATCGACAACGCGCAAGTAGCAGACAGCGGCGTACGCCTGCTGTGATGCGTCTGCAAATATGTGCAGTTGGCATGAAAAAGACTGCGGAGACATGTAGACCCATCGATGGATTTGAATATTCTCCAGCACTGGCATCTCTTCACGAAATTTGCTCCATTTATGTTGATATGGATCCGGAATTGGATCATCCCATGCACAACCAATGGTCCACAATTCTTGAAACATTATCTTACCAACAATGGTGACAGGTGCAAGTAGACCAAGTGGATCGAATGTCTTGGCAACATCGGATAACTGTTGGCGTTTAGTAATTGGACCTGTATGCGATGTGAGTGTAATCCTGTATCCAATAGTGTCGGAAGAACAAGCCCAGTATATGCCGAGAGCCTTAGCTTCACGATTCAATGTAAGATCGCAATAGACATCAATAGGAGTGTTGACCTCGGCACCAATTGTTTGTAAAAACTCGATCGAATTCGAATTCCACTTACGAAGTGGAAAACATCCACGCTGCAGTAACGTTTGTAGCTCCCCTACGATCTCAAGTGCTTCAGATACTGAGTCAGCACCATGTAAACAATCGTCCATATAAAATGATTCTCGCAGTATTTTTGCGGCTCGAGGAAAATGTGCTTCTTCTTCTTTTGCTAGCGTTCGTAGTACTTTTATGGTTAGGTATGGCGAGCAGTTTAGCCCATATGTATCAGTGAGTAGTCGAAATGGCTGCGTCTTACCGTCGATGTCGTGCCAAAAGATTCGCTGCATGTCGGCCACTTCGTCGTGAACGCGAATTTGTCGAAAGCACTTCTCTATGTCGGCTATAAAAGCGATGCGATGTAAACGCCAGCTCAAGATTAAGTCGGCTAGATCGTTCTGCAGTTTTGGTCCGGGATGCAAACAGTCATTGAGTGACACGCCCGCACTGTACTTTCGTGATGCGTTGAAAACTGTGCGTAGCTTCGTTGTAGAACTGGATTCTTTATACACACCGTGATGCGGTATGTAGCAAAATGTAGCTGGTTCGTTGTTGCCCAATGCTTGCTGCATACGTCCAAGTGAAATGTATTCAACCATGAACTGCTCATACAGCGCCTGCATGTTGGGGTCACGTTGAAGACGCCTTTGTTGAAAATTAAATAGCTTTAAGGCATCCGGTTTAGATTCTGTCAGCGCAGAAAAGTTGGCAGAAGGTTTGAACGGATAGCGAACGAAAAAACGCCCTGTGTCGTCACGTGTAGTCGTTCGTTCAAAATACTCCTCGCAATACAGCTCGTCCATTGTCATCGTGGATGATGAGTTTAAGTCGTCGTGCTGATTAAATGTCCACATTTGTTGAACTAAATCGTTTAATTCAAGCGTAGTGGTGGCACAAAATGTTGCGCGCAAATGCTGAAAATTGTTTGCAGGTATAGGCCCGTACACCACCCAGCCCAGGTGGGTTTTTTGTGCGACAGGCTTGTTTTCGGCGGACTGTATTACCTCGCTGCACAGTAAAGATCCGTGAATGTCGGCGCCGATGATGACGTCGATGTCGCCGGGTTCAGTGAATGTTGGGTCTGCTAGAGTGAGACCGCTAAATTCGCTTTCCGCTGGTATATGGATGTGTGCGGCAGGCATACGATGCCCTAAACGTGGTAAAATCAGCGCGGCGCAGCTGACTGTGAAATCAGGCTCTGATAGAGAGCGCAAAGTGAACTCGGCTAGTGCTTTTGACGTGCCTACCGACGAGCTGCCTATACCTGTAACCGGTACTGAGACACGTTTACGTGGTAGATGTAGTCGTTGTGCTGCAACTTCACTGATGAAAGTTGCCTGTGATCCAGGATCCAGAAGCACCCGAAGGTTGAGTGTGTAACCACGCGGTGATTGTACTTCAATTATCGCGGTTGCAAGCAGGACCGTAGGCAAGCATTTAGTTGTTTCAGTCGTTGGACGTCTTGGCTGAAGTCTATTGTGGTTGACAACAACGGCATTTGGACTCACTTCAAACGACTCATGCAAAAGTGTATGATGTTTAGCTTGACATCGTTTACAGAAATATTTCGACGTGCAGCTGTTAAGAGCGTGTGGACCCCCCCCGTAGGCAATTTTCGCAAATATTGGCACTGCGCTCTAAAGAAAGTTTTTCAGTCGGGTTACGCTTACGAAAAGATTGACATGCCGTGTTTCTCATCACAGCACATGCACTGACTGACGTTCGTTTGATGAGTTTGAACTGCGCCGGCTGCTTTCGGCTTATTTGCGCCGCCACTCCATTTTGTCGTTGTTGTTGCCTTAGTTGGTGGAGCAGCTGCCTCAAGACCTTGAACTCGACGTTGTAGAAATTCCTTTAACTCATCATACGTAGGGACGGTGCCAGTATCGTCTAATGAAATCTCCCAGTCTTTTACCGTCTTTGAGTCCAACTTTTCGGTGATATGAAACACAAACCAGTCGTCCCAATGATTTGTAGGCCGGCCAAGCTGTGTAAGCGCTCGATAGGCGCTTGGTAGGTCGGTGATCGCACGTAGATGTGACTTTATGAGTCGTCGTGTGCAATCATAACGTTGAGTCAATAATTCCCATGCGATGGTGAAATTATGTTCCGTCACGGAAATATTGCGCAGTAAATGTTCGGCATCTCCATGTAAGCACGCCTTAAGGTAGTGTAAGCGCTCAACGTTGGATAAGGAAGCCTCTTTTATAATACACGTGTCGAAGAGGTCCTTAAAATTGAGCCACTTTTGAAGATTGCCATCGAATTTAGGTAGCTCTATTTTCGGAAGGCGGACGTGTCCCGCTGGTGTACTGGCGTTGGCAGTAACCACATTTGAATTGCCGCCGGCTTGTTGAGTTAGTGCTTCCATGGAATCGTTTATCTCGCCCATCGCTTCACAGTAAGCTGTTTCAACCTCAATGAACCGGCTTTCCTTGATTACGGCTTCACGGGCGGCATGATTGGCAGCTGTGCCTTCCATGTCTACGACAGCGTCTCGAGCGTGGACATAGGGTTTCCAATAATCCTCCAGCAACGATTTACGGGCGCAGAAATAGCCATGTGTTTGTTTTTGCTTAGCAGTTTTTCGTGTATTTGTCATAAAGTTTGCGATTAAATTTGCTACACTTGATTCTCGTTCAAGTGCCATTTTGTGCAATTAAATTTTTAACAACAACAAAAATCGAATGAATTTAATGCAAGATGAAGGAAAAAACTTTGAAATTGCTTTTAGGAATTTAACTTCAACACAAAGAAAAGGTTCCCCGCAAGGGATGCCAAAATGTTAGAAAGTATTAGAAAATTGAAAAACGCGGAACCTTTTTTATTTTAATTATTCTTTATTAAGCTACCAAAACTCTAAAACAAAAACCAAACACGTGTGGCTATGTTGACTTACGAAAAAAAAAAGAGAGAAAATAGAATATGAAAGGTAGAAAATGTAGAAAAACATCAGTGCGGCACAGCTGTTATTAAATGTGTACACTGAACGAAGAAAAACGTAAAGGCAGGGGTTGGGTTAGTGTGAAATGATGTTAAACAGAAACTCCTTAACAGGAATAAATTCATGGAACGTTCTGGATCCGTAGATGTCCATTTTAGTGTAAATTTTTGGTACTTTTTGAACAAAGGACGAAAAGGACTCTTTAAACTTTGAAATAGAGCATTTGAATATTATACGAAAATAATCCCTGTCAAATTTCATTAAATTTTTGGGGTTTGACTATACTCCCCTAGTGTCATCATTTGGCGCAGGAATCGTTCATCCCCAAAACTGGTGTTGCACAGTGTTATCTCATTATAAGAATGTAAAATTTGATAAAAATATACATTTTCATACCCTCACCCTAAAGGTTACCACTTTTGATTCCTTTGAACGGAGTCGTGGTATTCTGGAACCGTTTTACGGGTTTCTTCAACCCGTTTGTCATTTCTGTTAGACTCGTTTTCCCGTCTTTTTGGAACCGTTTTGGGTTATTTTGAACCTTTTTTTCGGTCCTTTAAGAACCGTTTTCGGTTCTTATTGAACAGCTTTTGGTTTATTTGAACCCGTCTTTCGGTTCGTTTAGAACCTTTTCCGTGTCTTGTAAACATCGGTCCGGTACTACGCCGTCGATACTCTCCGTTTTCTATTATACGACCCTATCTATTTCCGAAAAATGTTCTCTCGAAAACTTCCAGACCAGCGATAAACGAGTGTAGTATAACACGTACTTAATTTGTGTTAGACCTTAATCCAAACGCAAAAATACTCAAAGGAAACCGCAGTAAAGTAACTAAGTAACTGAGTAACTAACAGAAACCGAAGCCAAAAACCGAACCAATTACTAAAATTTAATATTAATATGAATTACAACCGACAAAAGAGCTAAATAATTCATACCAATAAATTGAATCCTATGATGATTCGAATGAATCTGGCATATCTCGTGAATGATTCAAATGAATCAACTGGTTCTAATCCTTAATTTTTTTACACTCTTAAAATGAATGAAAAGCGACAACAAATTTAAATAGATCAAACTAATAAATTGAATCGCATGATGATTTGATTGATTCATATGAATCTAGCGAATCTCATGCGTGATTGAAATGGATCACATGGTTCCAATCATGGATTTTTTTTATACTATTAAAATGAATTAACAGTGACAAGAGACCTAAAAAAACACAAACCTATAAATTGAATCATATGGTGATTCAAATGAATTAAATGAATCCAGCTAATCTCATGAATGATTCAGATAGTTCTAATCATTGATTTTCTTTAAACTATTAAAATGAATTACAAGCAACAATGTAATTAAATAAATCGAACCGATAAATTTAATCATATGATGATTCAAATGAATCTAGCGAATCTCATGAATGATTCAAATGAAGCAAATGGTTCTAATCCTTGATTGTTTTAAGCTATTAAAATGAATTACAAGCAGGAAGATAATCAAATAAATCAAACCAATAAATTGCATCATATGATGATTAAAATGAATCAAATGCATCTAGCGAATCTCATCAATGATTCAAATGATTCAAATGGTTCCAATCATTGATTTTTTTAAGCACTTAAAATGAATTAAAAGCGACAAAAGATTTAAATAAATCAATCCAAAAAATTGAATCGTATGATGAGTCGAATGAATCAAATAAATCTAGCAAATCTCATGTAGGTTTCAAATGAATCAAATGGTTCTAATCATTAATTTTTTTAACTATTAGAATGAAGAGACAAATGATTGAAATAAATCACACCAATAAATTGAATCATATGATGATACAAATCGAGTTGTTCTATCGATTCTGATGAATGATTCAAACAAATCAAGTTGTTCCAATGATTCAAATGATTCAAATGATTAAAATCATTCAAACGCCTGAAATGATACAAATGATTCAGATAATTCAAGTGGTTCATATGATTCAAGTACTTCAAATGTTTCAACTATTTCAAATCAATTTAAATAAACTAGTTACGTGAAACAACTATATCAAATTAATTAAGTGAGTAAATTGATTTCGATGAATCCAAATTAAAAACTGTTTCAGAAAGTACATGACATCAGCACAATTCTAGCTCTAAATTCTAATAAATTTAATCATTCGATGATTCAAATGAATCCAGCGACTCTGATGAATGATTAAAATAAATCAAGTTGTTCCAATGATTCAAATGATGCAAATGATTCGAATGATTAAAATGATACAAATGATTCAAATGACTGAAATGATACAAGTCATCCAAATGACTGAAATTATACAAATGAATCAGATGATACTAGTGGTTCAAATGATTAATATGATTCAAGTGCTTCAAATGTATGACTCAAATGATGTACACGATCAAATGGCTAAAATAATATAAATGATTCAATTGTTGTAAATAATTCAAATGGTACAAATGCTAAAATGGTGCAAATGATTCAAATGATGCAAATGATTCAAATGACTCAACTATTTCAATTCAATTGAAATAAATTATTTACGTGAAACAACTATATCAAATTAATTAAGTGAGTAAAATGATTTAGATGAATCAAAAGTTAAGACTTGTTTATAAAATTCATGACATCTGCACAATTCTAAATCGTATTTAAAACCGTAGTTTCAAAACACTGTGCCTCTGTTATATTTGTTGTACCTCATAATCTATTGTCCTTTTTTGTTTTTTTTTTTTTTTCAAAAGAAAGCTGTCGGAGAAATGTTGCGGTTACCGTTCTTTATTTTTTTTGTGTCGAGCTTGACAATTTTTCTAAATTAACTCTGAAGGGATTTGTGATTTAATATATTTTCTGAGTTTTCTCTTTTTCTCTGTATTCTTAGTGTCACTGCTTGTACCATTTCCCATACGGTATTTGCGTTTGTATACGGTTTGTCCTGGAGTTAAGTCCGTTTTTTTTTGTCAAGCTTAGCTAATCCTTATTTATAATTTACATTTCATTGTTTTAACAGGAGATTCAGAATAAGAGTCGGAGTGACATATTCGCTGTCCGGATTTTTTTTTAAATGAAATCTTTTTATAACGTATGGCTAAGGTGGTGGGAAGGATGCCTTACTTAGTTTTATTAAATTTATAGAAATTTGAATCTTTTCAGAATTGTAATATTTGGTTGGATTTTCATCTGAGAGTTAAATGATAATATTTTTTTTAAATATCGAATATACAGACTAATTCAAGAACACCCTAGATTTTCTTTTACATATAAAGCACACCAAAATTTGTCGAAATGGTTTTTATCTTTCATCGTGTTTTTTGGTCTATGGCATTTATGTATATGCTAAACAAACGGCCCCAGCAACTTATTGCAGGAACCAAGTGTATGTTTGCAAGCAGTGTTTTAATGAATTGAAGATCTGCTGCTTTTTTGTTTCTCTCTGTTCTGTCACGTTTTTGTTTTCAGCGAATTTCAACAACCACAAAAACATACATAATAACATATTAATCATTTTGTCTCCAAAATGTAAATTGAATAGCAAACATGATGTGTTTGGACACAAGTGTAATATGTTTGCGACAAACTACAAACACCTTATACTTGCATCCAAACAATAAAAATATACAGATTTTATTATAACATAATAATCATTTTGCCTCCAAAATGTAATATTGAATAGCAAACATGATGTGTTTCTACACAAGTGTACTATGTATGCGACAAACTGCAAACACCTTATATTTACATCCAAACAATAAAAATATACAGATTTTATTATAACATATTAATCATTTTGCTCCAAAATTTAATATTGAATAGCAAACATGATGTGTTTGGACACAAGTGTACTGTGTTTGCGACAAACTACAAAACCCTTATATTTGCATCCAATGAATAAAAATGTACAGATTTTTCTGCGTATATGAAACACAATATCCGCTAAATGCCCACCACGAGTCCTCGGGTAACACATGCGCTATAGTTCAGTCTGTATATCATTTATAACGCGTATGATTGAGTTCCTCAGCCCCGCCATCATCTCGGGCTTATTATCATAAACCACACTTTTACGTAGCCCCAGAGGAGGAAGTCCACTGGCGTCCAACCGCAAGATCTCGGTGTACATTTGACCTCGTTGTTTCGTGAGATATGCGTCCTGCGAATTTGGTTCGCTATAGGGCCATTGTATATTGCGCTATGTGGCAAGTAGCAGGGACCTGTTGAAGCCGCATATTGTCCAAGTCCATGTTATCTATTTTAGGCCATAAAAAGTTTGCTATCATGTCACGATAACGTTCATCGTGGTGGCGTTACCGGCATGATTTTTGAAGAAGTACGGTCCGATAACTCCGCTAGCCCAAAAACAACACCAAAAAGTAACACGTTGTTGGTGCATACACCGTATAAAATCTTTGTTATTGTTTGGATGCAAACATAACGTGTTTGTAGCCTATCGCAATCATAGTAGACTTGTGTCTAAACGCAATATTACATGTTGGAGGCACAATGCTAAATTCGCAATAATATGTGTTTTTGGGACCCAAATGTGGCTTTGTTTGTTGAAAACTTCTGCGAACAAACACGTGTCGGACAAGAGAGGAACAATAAAGCAGCAAAGCTTCAATTCGTGAAAACAATGCTTGCAAACATGTACATGATTCCTGCAATACGCTGTTGGGACCATTTTTTGTCAGCGTGTAGTTTTTTCTTGAATGATATGTGGATACATTAACATGCGAATACGGATATGTTAGCAAGTGACAGTTTTGCTTGTTAACGTATCAGTTTAGGTAAAATTGTGCCTGGTCGCTCATCATGGTTCTATTTTTTTTAAACTGGCTTCGACTGCGTGTTGTTCAAGTATCCAATAGTTAAATGTACCGCGCTGCAAATGGTTTCTAGGCTTCAGTTCCTGTGTCAATTGAATTTTGCAGGTGTGTGAAAGTTGGGATTTTATTAAAAACTCCCAATCGGTTCTGAAGGAAAGGTTCAATTTCTGGGTACAACGACGGATTGCAGCAACACCTGCGGATGCATGGATGTTGCCATGTTTTGCACCAACCCCACAGTGGTTCAGAATCGATTTCTATCGGCCAAAATACAATATCTGTTGATATGGAAATTATTTATATGTTCAGCAAAACCCGATTGTAGGCAAGGAGTCATTGATTATTGCGACATATCAATATTGAAAATTGCACAGTGGGGTATATTTCCGAAAAATTTCCAAAGTTGACTACTTTTTTTTTTGATTACCAAGGAAACAAAAATTTTAGATTTTTCTTACGATTTTTTAAACATATTTTTTTGATGTAATTGTTCAAACTGTGCACAAAAAATTAAAATTTTTTTCGTATTACAGATATTTGTTTTTTTTCCAATTTTTAGTATCGAAATATGTTGGCCTCTTTTATCGATTTTCTCCAACTGGATCTCATTCAGTTTTGAGAGATATTGTACACAATTTTTCTTTATTGAAAATACTGATTGGGTGGCTTTAATACCACAGCAAATTTTTGTTTATGTACGAGGGCGCAGCAATAAGTCCGTGACTTTTTGAATGAAGCACAGTTTTTTTTTTGCAAAAAAAAAAAAAATTATTTTTCAACATAATCTCCTTTTGGCTCAATACACTTAGTTCAACGTTTCTCCAATTTTGGTATCCCTTCCCAAAAAATAGGATTTTTTGAGGTCTACAAAGTAGGCATTTGTTTGATCAATAATTTCATTGTTGGAGCTAAATCTCTTTCCACCGAGCCATTTCTTTAGGTTTGGAAATAGGAAATAGTCACTGGGGCTAACTCCGGAGAATATAGTGAATGACGTACCAATTCGTGGAATTTTGCCATTGAGACTACAGACGTGTGCACCCGGGCATTATCTTGATGAAAATTAAATTTATTCTTGGCCATATGGGGTCGTTTTTTTAAAATCCTCGTTAAATCGGTCCCATAAGTTGGCACGCTATTCGTCGTTTATTGTTTTTACCTTTTGAATGTAATCGATATAGATTATCCCGCATGCATCCCAAAAAACTGGTTGCCATCACTTTATTGGACGACAAACTTACCTTGGCCTTCTTCGGAGCCGGTTCACCCGGAAAAAACCATCGTTCAGACTGCTGCTTGGTCTCCGGAGTGTTGTAGTGGATCAATGTTTCATCCACAGTTACAAAACGCCGCAAAAATTCCTTCGAATTGTGGTTAAATAACTCCAAACAATCCTTTGAAGTTGTCACACGATTACGAGTATGGTCAATTGAGAGCAAACGCGGCACCCATCTTGCAGACAGCTTTCTTAAATCCAAGTGATCATTTAAAATCGACACCACACTACCATATGAAATGCCTATGGCATCAACAACCTCACGCACGTTTACTCTACGATCGGCCGACACCATTTCGTGGATTTTTTCAACATTTTCGAGTGTATTGACCTCAATTGGCCGTCCAGAACATTCAGCAGTATTTGTACTGTGCGACCACAACGAAAATCAGTAAACCACTTTTTTACCATTGAAATCGATGGTGCAGAATCCCCATAGTATTTATTAAGCTTTTCCTTGGTTTGATTGACGACTCTTTTTTCTCAAAAAATAATGTTTAATGAGCACTCGAAATTCACTTTTTCCCAGTTTTAAAAAAAATGTACGAGGCTGTATGTTTTGAACAGCTGTTAAACGCAAAGTAAAGGACGGAACGTGCTCAAAATTTGTCAGTAGTATATTAACAGGTGGTACTTGATGGGAGCAGTATTGCATTTCATATAACTACGAGGGAAGTTCGAAAAGTCACGGACTTCTTGATTCGCCCTCGTATACCAATTCTGTTGTACTAAATATTTCAATAAATATCGTTTTAGAAAAAAGTTGGACTTTGGGCCAACATTATTATCTTCAAAAGCCTTCAATGAATATGATTCACAGTTGGAAACGCAGATGTGATAAATCGAATTACTGCTGTTGATTTACATACAGGTGGTACTGAAATTCATCAAAAACAAATCATGGTTAAGTTTGCCTTAGCCTGTGGTACCAATTTTCATTAACATATCACAAACAATTATTGGCAATCATAGGGATTACAATTGCATCACCCTTTATTATGTCTGTTTTGAATTCTGGGTTATCCGAAAATTCATAGTCTTTTCATTTCAAATTTTAAGGTTTCTAAAACATGTAAAGCACTTGCCGTATTATGCACAAGTAACTAAATTCAATGCACTTTATGTGCAAGTAATCCTGTTGTGTTTTTTAATCCTGTTGTAGATCCCTTTCAAATTGAATAATTCAAATTGCCAATATTCTCAAATGACTCGTAAAATCGTTGACCCATTTACTTTACTCTCTTCTCTTCTCTACTATTTTGTATGCCTTTGCCTTTTTGGTACAAACAATAACGTTTAATCCCCTTGACATTGTCTTTAATTATGTTTCTCCTTTTTCGATTTCCTCAATTTCCTGTTACGATAAAGTCCTGTTTGCTTTGCAAACATATTAGTTGGTTGGGTTTTTATTTCGGCCTTTGTTGGGGACTTGTGACTATTTGACGTTGGGGTCGTTGTTGCAAAGTTGTAAAAGAGGGAACTTTTTTGCATTTTGTTTCGGTTTAGATACAATTTTGTAGAATATAGTAAGTTGGTCCTTAGATTGATCATTTGACCTGACTGGAAGGAAGGCAGAGGATGTTAAAAATTAATTAATGTTAAAACTAATATTGAGGGTTTAAATTTGAGATTCAAAGCGCTAATGTTGCGATATAGACAGAAGTGAGCTTAACATTATGCTCCTTTGACTTGTTTCAAATGTTTTACCTGAATCTAAGTGTATATAGTTTGCTTGCTATTTAACTCATTTCAAGTTCTCTAATTTTGTTATCGTTTAATAGTTTAGTTGATTTTCTTTATAAATTTCACATCAATTGACTAATTGGAAATAACGCTTCCATTCTATATTAATCCCAACCTTAATAGTTCATTACACAAAAAATTTCCATTACCAATATTGCAAATTACTTGGCGCACTCTTTATGCAAAGAATTCGAAGTATACTTTTAGGATTTACCATTTAAATCAAAATGTATTGCATACCTTCAAGGCTCTTGAGAACATTTCAATGAACTAGAAAGAACTTAACAGTTCTTTTCATTGATATTAACAAATTTATAACATTTAAATATCAGCTAGCAAAAAAATATGTTAATTATTATAGCAAACAATCCAATCAGCTTGATAAAACCACATGCAGTATTTATTTATAGTAAAATATATGAAATATATAAAAGCTTCAAGATGTACATATGTACATAAATGTTATTGAAAATGCGAGGGGTTTACTCTTTGAGCGGTAGGTATAAAAGGACTTTGAATTTGTAAAACTGTTAATTACTGCTGTACTGAGTTAGTCTGAAGAGGATGCGAACAGTATTTTTAATTGTTTTGGTAAATATGATACTGTGGAAAGATAAATATTTACTGCACGCTATTCTAGGTGTCACACCCTGTTGATGTTACTATAGCTTCGTCAGTCGCTTACATGCAAATCTTTGAGTTTTATTGTCCAAATTCGTGCTCTGTTAAAAATGTGTCTATCAAGTTACGACAATTCCGTGGTCGTTTAAATCTATCCACCGAGCAGGCTATTCAAGCCATTATGACTAAATTTCGCACCAGTTTCACTGTATTCAATATCAATTCACCACCCGTAGCCGTAGATTGGGTACCATAGAGAATATTGTCGCTGTATTCGGTAGTGTTAATGAAGTTTGTGGTATTCGACCACCTGAAAGATTTTACGTCATTTAAAGTCATACAAAATACAGCTGGAGCAGGACTTGAATCCGGACGACCTACCACCTACCACAACTTCTTTTTTCGGCGAATGGGCCTTACAGAGGCTGTAGGAAGATCCCCTTTTTTGTTATCGAAAAATTGTCGTCAGCGACGAGGTTACATTTTAGCTCATTGTGTGCGTCAGTAAACCGGATTACCGAATTTTGGCCGTTAAAGAGCTGCCAACACACCCTTAAAAATACGATTTATGGGCCAACGGATGTTGGCCGCAACGCTACGGTCAATTTAGCACGGTACCGTTCGTTGAGCGTGAACTTATTTAGACCAAAATTGAAATATTGGTCTTGGTTCACAAGTGGTTTCAACAGGACGCACAGTGCGTCGTTCCATAGACCAAAATCGCACTAAATTGTTTGTATTTAATATTGATAAAATAGTTTTTTCTTTAAAGACTATAAACCAACTACTATTAATATGAAAAAAATTTTTTGGTTTGACGCCCACCAGAGGGCGACAAACTCAGACAATTTTACACGAAACTGGTATAACAAAAAATCTTTCTGAAAAAATGGAATTAATGGAAAGTGTTTCTCAATCAACTTCTTTCGACTTTTGGTAATCGAGCACCATCAAAAACCACTAAGTTGCTGGTACCAAGAGTTCAGTCTTGGAGGACGGTCGCTCCAGGATGAATTTTGTGAAGGTCATCCAACTTCGGCCGTTTTGCCGGAAACCGTCGATGCTCTACATGAGCTGATAAAGCAAGACCGGCATGTGACATACGGTGAGATTGTCATTAGTATGACAAGCATCTATAAGATATTGCATATTCAGTTGGCCGTGGAAGACATTATTGGACGACTGCACCAAAATTGGAGCAAAGAAATGTTGAAAAGATACAACCTCGGTAGCTCAAATGCAGTGTATAACATCGTCACAGGTGACGAATCATGGATCTATGCATATAAGCCCGAAACAAAACAGCACTCGACCGTATGGGTCTTTCAATTCGAACTAAATCCAACAAAAGTTGTTCGTGGCAGAAGAACATCAAATCAAATGATCGCGTTCTTTGCGGTATAACTGGTCATGTGGCCACAGTGCCTTTAGTGGAACGTAGGACAGTCAATTCTGAGTGGCATACCACGATCTGTTTGCCAACAGTGTTCGAAGGGATAAGGACAAACAACAAGAGAAGAGGTGTAATTTTGCATCAGGACATTGCGAGCTCTCACACATCAGCTGAAACAATGGCCTATTTGAACCCTCAACATGTCGATTTGATGGGTCATCCGCCGTACAGACCTGATTTGACACCCAATGACTCCTTTTTACGGCGTGGTCAACGTTTTTCGAAGTTCAAAAACCATGTCTCCAAAGTATGCAACTCTTCATTGGGACTCAAAACTTATGCCATCATTGACTAACTAACCAACATGTAACGGAAGAAAGACTTACAGTGGTAGTGGGGAATAATAGTGAACTCAAGCTTCTCGGTGTTCCAGCATATCAGACAGGAACAGATGAACCATTTGGAGATATCAATGCTAATCTTACTGTTCGCTTGCTGGCTTCTTGGCACTGTACCGATTCCATCATCAACATGACCTTTGATACAACAGCATCCATCACAGGGCATATGACTGCAGCATGTATAACCATTCAGAAGCAGTTAGGTCGTGCTCTTCTTTGGTCAGCCTGTCGCCACCATGTTGGGGAAGTTATCTTGTCACATGTTTTTGATGACCTTAATATTGAAGTATCGCGGTCACCAGATGTAACCCTCTTCACAAGGTTTCGTAAGAATTTTTCCTTGTTGAAGACAACTGCTTGTGGTGACACTCGTGTGCCATTGTCACGGTTCGACTGTAGCTCATACAGTGAGAAGGTGCAAAGCTTTATAGGTGAACTGAGAACCTGTGTTTTAGAGAAAACTAAATCTGTGATCAGTGAAGGGAAGGCCAGAGATGACTATTTAGAGTTTGTGAACCTGTGCAATCTCTACCTTCATAATGAGTTAGATGGGCAAACCAAGCCATCTTTTAGATGACCAGGAGCACTCCACAAAGCCCGATGGATGGTCAAGCTGATATACAGCATTAAGATAAGTCTGTTCGAGCAGCAGATTCAAGAACCACCTATTGGGGCAATAACAACAAAGCAGCAAGTTCTAAAGGTGAGATTTGTGTATTTTGCCACCCTCATTTATAGTACCTGGTGGTTAACCTGCAATTCTGCTGTTGATGCGCCCTGGAATGACTTGCAGTTGTTTCACTCTCTGTCGAAGTATGAAGATGTAAATTCTGTGATCTCCAAGGGTGCAGTTCGTGCATTTAAAAACCACCTTTGGCATTTAACTGAAGAGATGGTGCCACTTGCACTTTGGAGCAAAAAGGTGCCGGCAGAAACACGAAAAGCTATCGCTGCCCGCATGCTAACTGTCAAGCCAGACACTGATCTGACCATACCGAAGAATAGATTTGGAACGGAATTTGGAAAGCCGAAGTTTCCAACGGCAATCACTTTGTCAACAACCCTTGCTTCTTTAGTTGGGAGAGACTCTTGGTTTGTATTTCATCTTTTGAAGTTAGATTCCCAGTTCTTGACAGCGGATGTTGAGATATGGTCAGAATGCGCTTCCTACCAAGAATCATTGATTAACATACAATCGTTAAATGTTGTGAACGATTGTGCTGAGCGTGGTGTAAAACTCAGCTCTGATTTCCCAGCAGCATCCAAAGGCGAAGACCATTACCAGAATGTGCTGCAAGTCGTCGAAAAAAACGCAAACAGCAGCCAAACCTGCGTAAACGCAAAACAGACACTGAATAAGTGTTTCAACTGAGCACCAGCCACATTAGCCAGTAATCTCACTATGGTAGTAAAAGCTGTATATTAAAATGTAACAGTGTCTACACGTTGTTAGTAACCTTATTGCTTCATTAAACAATATGAACATAAAATTCCTAATGTCTTTTTTTTTTCAAATTTAAACTGGGTGGTGGACCACATAAATGATGTTCCAAAATTACAATTTTTTTTAAGCAATTCTCCTTTGGTATATGTAACAAAATCAACATAGGGACAAACACTTCCTACAAACTTTTGAAAATAATGGGGCGTTAGGTGCACCCTAATATACATGTATAGTTGGTTTTGAGTAAAAACTGCCTGGAGTCATGAACTTTAGGTCTACCGTAAGGATACGAATAAACATTAGCCAAGCTGAGTGCTTGCAGTTTCAAAAGGCACTCATGTGCATACACGGCAATAAACCCGTATTGCCCGGTAACTCATTACAATCAATGCATTTGTTGGATTCACCCGATGGTGTGGAAGTTTCGACTTCTATTCCAGCTGGTACATCCGAAGGCGTATCTGTACATATTAGATCTTCGAAAATATCTTCGTAAATATAAGTTTTTGGGAAAACCATTCCCAACCATTTTAAAAGCGACTTTTTCTCCATTTTGAAAAATTATTTCTCCAAAATCGCTCGAGTTTTTTGTTTTAGCGAGCGCCGCAAAGGAAAGTCACTTTTAAAATATCATGGTATTCTTCTTGAAAATAATTTTGTATTGTATTTAAGTAAGAGTCGCAGTCAAAATATCAAGCGTTTAGATAAGTAACAGTTTCGTGCGGTCTCGCTTCAATTGCAATATCAATTTTAGTTAAACTAAGATAATGAAAAATCGCCCACAAATTTCGTAGTTATTGCAGGTAGTTTTTTTTTTGGTTGCTATTTTGCGGCAACAATGGGTATTTTTTTCATATTTAATTTTATGAAAAAACATCCAAATGGGCAATTTTACACAAACGTATTGTGGGTCATGTTTTGTATGAAAAATCGCCCAAAGGGTGAAAATGAAATATGGCCCATAATTTATGAAATAGGATATTTTATATGAAATTTCACCCACATTTGTATGGGATTTTTGGAGCAATTTTTCATACATTTATTTTGGGCGATTTCGTTTTGAGTGATTTAAATAAAAGAATGAATCGGACAAAACTAAAACGGAAAAATACGATTTCATAGGTTAAAAGGAGAAATCCATACACGTTGAAAAATATGAATTTTTTATTGCTTTGAATTTTTTATTGCAAATATAGTATACTTGTATCCAAACACATTGTGTTTGCTATTCACTATAACATGTTTGGGACACAATGATTAATAGGTTATAATGTATGTATTTGTGAACCAAATGTTGGGTTATTTGTTGAAAACTGCTAAAACACTGATGTTTGTGACAGTAGAGAAACAAAAAGCTGCATATCTTCAAGTCACGAAAACAATGCTTGCAAACATGTACATGGTTTCTGCAATATGATGCTGGGGCCGTTATTTTTCAGCGTGTAGGAAAAAATAAAATAAATTTTTTTAAATGAACTACTGAAGACTGAATATACTAAATAAATATCTCCTTTAAACTATAGTTGTCATGTAATTACGTTGGATGATTCGTTCGTATATTAAAAAAACTATGCAGTGGCCGTCGGTGGTGCAGTGGTTAGTGTGCTCGGCTCTTGTACATGAGATCCTGTGTTCGAACCCTGCTCTGACCACCTTAAAATTTCTTTCGGCGGCGGTCACCTCGCATAGTGACGGCGACACTATCGACTATATAGCCATGAAAAAGCCTCTTAAAATACCGTTCGGGATCGGTGTAAAACTGTAGGTCCCAATCGGTGAGTGAAAAATGGAAAGCGCACAGCTCAGTGATTGTGAGAAGTTCTCCCATGTCCCTTCATGGGATGTAATGGGAAACCATTTATTTTTTTTATGAAACTAGGCAGTAAGTCACGGCGGCACTCTCGAGTAAGTAGCCATGGACTAGCTTCGCCAAAACCTGTTTGGGAACGGTATCAGATTGTAGGTTCCAATCAGTGATTGTAAAAATAGACAGCTCACAGCTCACTGATTATGATAAGCGCTCCCCTGTCCCTTCATGGGATTTAATGGGATAATATTTATTTATTTATTTTCTACAATTGTTTAAATATTAAATTGATTAATTTTAAAATCAAAACTTTTCTCCCTATCTTATCATTTCTTCTATTTGATTTGTCATTTATAAACTTCAACTAGGCCCTTCTACAATCGAGCCAACTGATATAATATCTACTGTCGTATTGTACACAACATGTAAATGTACTCGATGCATTCATCTGCATATGTGTACGTACATACAAGTAGCTGAATACTCAAGTAGTTTAACTCATTGAACAAATATTGCAGTTGTAAAAACGAAATATTTACACATAGATATGTGAATGTGTATGTACACATATATACAGCTTTAACAACACTCGGTTACCAGGGTAAAACACACGCATACACACAATCACAATTTTGACACTCAGATTATTATGTTTATCAGGCTCATTGAAAATGCATGAAAGTATTACATACAACAATAAAAACCAAAAGAAAAATATATACAGGCAGTGCCCGATTTAACGAACAGATAAATTACTTACTCTACGTACGATATATAATGAACAAATACAATATTTTGTATTGTATTAACGATTTTTTCAATTTACCGAACAGGCCTATATCGGGCGTCACCTGTATGCAACACTGCGTGAGTGTCACTCATATTATCATACTCCTTGTACCATTGTCGTAGTCGTGTATAGTGTTTATCTTATATGTAAATGCCCATTTTTTGGTGGTTGTCCTGTGAGTTGGACATAAAACTAAATCAACAACATGTACTGACTTCACACATCCATAAGTGAATTCTTTACATTTGCCTTGGATTCGAGTTCTTCACTTGTAGCTTTCAGGACAATGGAGGCAGTCAATATTTACAATGTATATTGTAGCGTTGGTCGGAGAAGATAACCTGAATGAGATTGGAAAACGAAACAAATTTTCCGCTTGTTCATGTTAATGGGTCGATTTTTCCGATGTAAAATTTAAAGCACTCATCTCACAGATTGTAAGAAGTTTTAAATGGAAATAAAAGTTTTTTTCAGTTTGTTTTGCAGATGTTGTTGCTATTAAATAAGTTTATTACGAGGTCGGACCAATAAGTCCGTGACTTTTCGAATTTCCCTCGTAGTTATATGAAATACATCACTACTCACATCAAGTACCACTTGTTAGTAGACTACTGTCAAATTTTGAGCAAGTTCCGTCATTTACTTTGCATTTAACAGCTGTTCCAAACATACTACCTCGTGCATTTTTTTAAAAATGGAAAATTTACAAAACCGTCAATCAAACCAAGGAAAAGCTTTATAAATATTATGGGGACTCTGCACCATCGATTTCAATGGTAAAAAGTGGTTTACTGTCTTTCGTTGTGGTCGCACAGTACAAATACTGTTTTAAATGGAAATACAAGTTTCTATTATATGACCAGTTGCCAGTACCTTATTTTTCCAAACATGATTTGATATTCCTAGCCTTTAATTTTCAGTTACAGCATATATATGATGAAACTACTTTCTATGATTTTAAGAACATGAATTATCATCTGATGTCCTTTGAGCTATCAAATATTGATTGGAACTCAGTTTATTATATGCCTTTGGTTGACGATCAACTGAATTTCTTAGAACATAATTTGTCAAATGTTTTTAATACATCTGTCCCAGTCAAAACCGTTAGACAAAATGCTAGGGAAAAACCATGGTTCAATGCATAAATCAAATCGGCAATAGCTCATAGAGACTTTAATTATAAACGTTGGAAAACATTTAAGTCCATTGAATTCCATACTGACTACTGTAATGCTAGAAAAGAAGTGAACAGATTGATAAAAAGTGCCAAATCTGAGTTTTATTGCCATCGATTTTCATCAGCTATAGGATCGGATTCCGGCGAGTCACAGTTCCGTAACCGTTCTAATTGATGTATCTGATGAAATACGTAGTGGACTTGATGAAGGCAATATTTCATTCCTCGTTCTTCTAGACCATTCCAAGGCATTTGACACTGTGGACCATGAAGTTCTTTGCTTAAAGCTGCTAAAAATGTATAATTTTTCCCCTTTATCAACACGTTTAATTTCATCGTATTTATCATGCAGAAGTCAATCTGTATTTGCAAATAATAAAATATCTCGCTCGCTACCTGTTTTGAAAGGTGTGCCGCAAGGATCAATACTTGGGCCACTACTTTTTACACTTTCTATAAATGATTTGGGACAAAAACTACAATACTGTAATGCTGACGATGTGCAACTTTACGTAGGTAGTGACCTAATTCAAATAGATGATTGTATGGAAAAACTAAATTCAGATCTAGAACATATTCATGAATGGGCAAATATCAATGGGTTATGCATAAATCCCAAGAAGTCTAAATGTTTGTTAGTTGCTAGGAGAAACTTGAAACTGCCCGTTGAACCTTTGATAATGCTTGATAACCAGAAGATTGGAATTGTATCTGCAGCCAAAAATCTTGGTATCACTTTTAACTGCACACTCACATGGTCTGACCACATAAATGCTGCTGCTGGAAAAACATTTGCAAAGCTACGTACTCTTTGGAATACTCAGTTTTTTTCGCCACTTAAAATTCGAATTCTTCTTGCTAAATCTTATTTAATACATACTTTATTATATGGATGCGAAATATATGCCAGCTGTGATTCAAAAAGTCTAACGAAACTGATAACTTCTTACAACTCTACACTGAGATATGTTTTTAACTTAAGAAAGTATGACCATATCTCTCAGAACTCGAAAAACCTCTATGGAATTACAATAACAGATCTGTTGAAAATAAGAACTTTGATTCTCCTACAAAAAATCGTTTTTACTCATGAACCACCACACCTCTTTGAGAAAATCCTCTTTGCACGTTCCAGAAGATGTAATGACATTATACACATAAGACATCGAAGTCTAATATCAGAGTGGCAATTCTTTGTTCATTCAGTTCGTCTTTGGAACATGATACCTTCGTCCATCAAATTTATAAGTAACGCTCTGTATTTTAATAAAGCACTCTTCCATTATTACGCATAAAACAATTTTAATTTTAATGTTTGATTCTACCCTGTTATTTTAATCTTGCTTTCAGTCATTCATATTGAATATATTTTACTTAGTATGTTTTAATGAAATTTTCTTTTCCTTCTTTTTATGTTCAATGTAATTTAAGATATGTTCAATGTAAAAATCCTCTACTATAATTATAAGACTTGTTGTATTTGAAAACAATAAATAAATAAATAAATGTTTTGGATGGACAATTGAGGTCAATACACCCAAAAATGTCGAAAAAAACAACGGTATGCTGTTGGCCGATCGAGGAGTAAATGTGCGTGAAATTGTTGGTGCGATAGGCATTTCATATGGCAGTGTGGTTTCGATTTTAAATGATCAATTGGGTTTAAGAAAGCTGTCTGCAAGTTGGGTGCCGCGGTTGCTCTCAATCGACAGTAAACGTAATCGTGTGACAACTTCAAAGGATTGTTTGGAGTTATTTAATTGGGCTACGAATTGGTAACTTATCCGCCATATTCTCTGGCTGTAGCACCCAGTGACTATTTCCTATTTTCAAAACTCGGTGGAAAGAGATTTAGCTCCAACGATGAAATTATTGATCAAACAAGTTCCTATTTTATGGACCTCGAAAACCCTATTTTTTGGATCGGATACACAAATTGGAGAAACGTTGGACTAAGTAAGTGTATTGAGTTAAAAGGAGATTATGTGGAAAAATAAATTTTTTTTGCAAAAAAAAACTGTGTTTCATTCAAAAAGTCACGAACTTATTGATGCGTATTTACAAAAAAATATACAAATGCTATTGGCATTGCACAGTGGTTTTCATGCAATCATATTTGCTCTCGTATACACTAAAGTTTCACATTTGAATATTTTACAATTGTAAAGCTTTAAAGTTTATGGGTTTATATGTTTAACAGTTTAAGAGTTACAGATCATTACAAAATAAGTTGGTTTGAGTTTAAAACTTAAGAGTTTAAGATCCAAATTTTAATCTTTGATTATCGATCAAAAACGTGACCATTTGATTTTGATGGCAAACAAAAAAGAACCTTCTTATCTGTTCATTTTAAACAGAAAAATTATTATCTTAGTTAAAATAATAATACTTGTAACAATAATACAATTTAACTCATTCATAGTAAAGGCAATACTACGTTTGTGGTCGAACATTTCAAAATTTTGTTTAACATTTTATATTTTCAAATCAAATCAAATGTTTTCCCAATACATCCCATGAAGAGACAGGGATGAGCAGTGCGCTTTCTATTTTATTTATTTAATTCAGTGTATGGACATGAAGTCATCAAAATTCATCGATTGGGAGTTTTATAACGATTTCGAATAGTTTGATTTTTAACAGAAGCTTTTTCATGCCTACACGCTGAAAAATAACGGCCCCAGCAACATATTGCAGGAACCGTGTACATGTTTGTAAGCATTGTTTTCGTGTATTGAAGATCTGCTGCTTTTTGTTTCTTTATTGCGACAGACACCAGTGTTTTCAGCAGTTTTCAACTAACAAATCCACATTTGGGTCACAAATACGGTTTTTTCAATAAGAGCGCTACAAAAGTTTTTTTAAATAAAACAAAACCGGTTTTAGATACCAATGAAATTCTTTATTCCTGTGCAAGTACGTTCGATGCCATTATGTCTGGAACTCGATTTCTTTTGCATGGCCACCACGGGCACGCTTGCAGAAGTACAGACGCTGAACCCAATTTTCGGCAGTTTTCAAGCATAAATCGGCCGATACTGCTGCAATTACACGTTCGATATTCGAACGAAGCTTATCAATCGTCGCTGGCTTGTTGGCATAGACTATAGACTTGACGTAGCCCCACAGGAAATAATCTAACGGCGTCAAATTGCACGACCGAGGCGGCCAATCGACTGGGACATTTCGTGAGATAACACGTTCACCAAACTTGGTTTCCAATAAATTGATTGTGGCATTAGCTATGTGGCTTGTGGCGCCATCCTGTTGGAACCACATGTCCTCCAAGTCCATATTATCCAATTGGGGCCAAAAATATTCGGTTATCATTGAACGGTAGCGATTCGCATTGACAGTAATGTGCCGGTCTTGATCAACACGGAAGAAGTACGGCCCAATGACGCCGCCGGCCCAGAAACCGCACCAAACCGTATTTTTTTCGGGATGCAATGATGACTCATGGCTTACGTGTGGATTGCTGTCTGACCAATAGCGTATATTTTGCTTATTGACGAACCCATTCAGCCATAAATGAGCCTGATCGCTGAAGATGATTTTCCGATGAAAATCCGAATCATTTTCAAGTTGTTGCTCAGGCCAATTCACGAACATACGACGCTTATGGTGGTCAAGCGGCTTCAGTTCTTGCGTCAATTTGATCTTGTAAGGCTGTAGGCCAAGATCTTTTCGCAAAATTCGCCACAACGACGTCACAGAGATGCCCAACGCTTGAGAACGACGTGTAAGAGACACATTTAGGCTTTCTTGAACTGAAGCCTCAGCGGCAGCAATATTCTCGACACTACGGGCACTTCTTTGTCTCACTGGCACGGGAACATTTTGTACTGTGCCTGTGGATTCAAATTTTTCCACTAGACGCTCAATAGTTGATCTGGTAGGACGATTATGACGACCATAAATTGGACGTAGCGCTCTTAAAGTTGAGGCCACTGACTCCAAATTTCGGTAGTAAATTTTAAAGTAAATTTTAATAATTTCGACTCGTTGTTGGCTCGTATATCTTTCCATGATGAAATGGCAAACCTTACTGAAGAGAAATGTCAAAAGAGCGGGAAAAAATATGGCGTCGATTGCTGTCCCTATCGATTTACTTTTGTAGCGTCTCTGTTGAAAATCCCTTTATATTTGACGCAACCTACAAACATGTTGTGTTTACATCCAAACAATTAAAAAAGACAAATTTTTCAGAGTAATTAATTACTCGATAGTGTCGACGTCGATCGTAAGGTGCTCAGTGCACGTATTACACAACCCACGGCCATAGTTTAACATTTTAACCTGTTTTGACAGCGTTTAGACGGTTATTGAATTTATGCTCATATATTCAATTCGGCCGTCGGTGGTACAATGGTTAGTGTGCGAGCCTCTTGTACATGAGATCCTTTGTTCGATCCCTGCTGTGATCACCTTAAATTCCTTTCGGCGGCCGTCACCTAGTATACTCACGGCGATACAATCTTGTATTTAGCCATGAAAAAACATCTCAAAATACCGCTCGCAACCGGTGTAAAACTGTAGGCCAGTAAGTATAAAACTGGAAAGTGCTCGGCTCACTGGTTGTGAGAAGCTCTCCCCAATTCCTTGATGGAATATAATGGGAAACTATTTATTTATTTGAAGTCGAATAAGACATTAGCCCAGTTGGAAATTTCCTATAGAAATCATAAATGACAAATGACTGACATGTCAGTCACTGCTGACTTTCCGACCCGGTTCCATACAAAAGGCGTCATGACACCTCCTGATATATTCATACATTTGGTCAAAAGTCAGCAGGAATTTTCTACAGTTTGTCAACTCATGACGTCCTTGAATATGGTATTTCGGTGCATCTTATAGATACTTATGGGAATTTATGTGTGTATAAGTACAAATGTATGTATCTGTTCTGTTGCACGATCCCAGCGGCGAAAGTCATGACCTGGAAGGCCTGAAATCGTTACCAATTAGGCCTTCTTTAAAATACCTCCTTCTTTCTTTTTAACATTGCGTGAGTTTGGGAGGCAAGGCCTTCCTTGCCCATTGCCTAAAGAAGGCCTTAGAAGGCATGCAAAGAGGAACGCCTTAGAAGACATTTACTTAAATTTATTTTTGTTAAACAAAAATTAAATTAAAATAATTTATTTTATCACAAAATCCTTATCCACTTCTTCATATTTAGTTATAAATATTTATGGATCTATCTTAGAAAGTTTTACCACGCCCAACTTCAAATTGAAAATTTTAAAAATACCCTGAAAAATATTAAATAAAAAATATAATTTGATGAAATTTTCCATTCAATTACGGTTAAAAGGAATCGGAAAAGAAATTTCTCAATATTGGTAAAATCTTCTTGGTTATATCTGATGAAAAATTCATGCATTCAGCAGGCCTTATTTTAGGAAGGCATTACAAAAGAACCATTCCGCTGGGCCTTACGACTTCCGCTGATGGTATATTAAATAAAATCTGAAAGATAAGATGACAACAAGTGCGAAATATTTCAAATATTTTGATATAAATTCGGAAAACGTTTCATAACTACAAATACATATAAAATTTTCAGTTTGAACATTTGAAAAATTTGAAAATCCCTACACATGACTCGCAGTTGACAAATGATGAAGACATCCTAAATCGACATTCAGCATTGGTCTTAATAAGAGGCAGCCATGATAAAGTGCTGACAAATCAATAGGACGGTGTTACATATATTGTGAGCCCCTTCACAATTTACGTCACCTAAGTGAAAACTAGTGACATGTCAAGAAGATATCTTATATAAATTGTCATCACCTACTGTCATAGTTCTAAGAAAATACTACTAACAATGTCTTCAAGACAAAATTTCCAACTGGGTTTATATGGGATTTTAGAGGTCGTATACATTCTGAAGTCGGACTTTGTACTATATTTTTTTAAATAGACAATGTAGCTGAATGTCGTAGTTAATGAAAAGTGAAATAAATTGAAACCCCAAAACGGTTAGAGGATTAAAATGGAGTGTGTTTGACGCACTGCAATGACCACACACTAAAAAATACCATTCTTTGTAACATATTTTCCTAAATATATTTTCCACGAACCATGTGTATGTTTGGAACACACTCTTAACATTCATATGTTTGCAAGTCCCAAACTCAAACATTAGCATGTTTACAGACAAACATGTATTCTTTTACGTGGAAACATATGCGTGATTCACGCATTTGCGTGGTAACATTCACAATGAGGTTATAGTAAAAATATGATTTTGTGACCCAAATGTGGCTTTGTTTGTTGCCACAAAACAAAGAAACAAAAAAACAGCAGGTCTTCAATTCTTGAAAACAATGCTTACAGACATATATTTACATGGTTCCTGCAATATGTTGCTAGGAACGTTTAGGAGTTTAGGAGGAACGGAGTAGGAGTTTAGGAGGAACGGAGTAGGAGTTTAGGAGGAACGGAGTAGGAGTTTAGGAGGAACGGAGTAGGAGTAGGAGTAGGAGTAGGAGTAGGAGTAGGAGTAGGAGTAGGAGTAGGAGTAGGAGTAGGAGTAGGAGTAGGAGTAGGAGTAGGAGTAGGAGTAGGAGTAGGAGTAGGAGTAGGAGTAGGAGTAGGAGTAGGAGTAGGAGTAGGAGTAGGAGTAGGAGTAGGAGTAGGAGTAGGAGTAGGAGTAGGAGTAGGAGTAGGAGTAGGAGTAGGAGTAGGAGTAGGAGTAGGAGTAGGAGTAGGAGTAGGAGTAGGAGTAGGAGTAGGAGTAGGAGTAGGAGTAGGAGTAGGAGTAGGAGTAGGAGTAGGAGTAGGAGTAGGAGTAGGAGTAGGAGTAGGAGTAGGAGTAGGAGTAGGAGTAGGAGTAGGAGTAGGAGTAGGAGTAGGAGTAGGAGTAGGAGTAGGAGTAGGAGTAGGAGTAGGAGTAGGAGTAGGAGTAGGAGTAGGAGTAGGAGTAGGAGTAGGAGTAGGAGTAGGAGTAGGAGTAGGAGTAGGAGTAGGAGTAGGAGTAGGAGTAGGAGTAGGAGTAGGAGTAGGAGTAGGAGTAGGAGTAGGAGTAGGAGTAGGAGTAGGAGTAGGAGTAGGAGTAGGAGTAGGAGTAGGAGTAGGAGTAGGAGTAGGAGTAGGAGTAGGAGTAGGAGTAGGAGTAGGAGTAGGAGTAGGAGTAGGAGTAGGAGTAGGAGTAGGAGTAGGAGTAGGAGTAGGAGTAGGAGTAGGAGTAGGAGTAGGAGTAGGAGTAGGAGTAGGAGTAGGAGTAGGAGTAGGAGTAGGAGTAGGAGTAGGAGTAGGAGTAGGAGTAGGAGTAGGAGTAGGAGTAGGAGTAGGAGTAGGAGTAGGAGTAGGAGTAGGAGTAGGAGTAGGAGTAGGAGTAGGAGTAGGAGTAGGAGTAGGAGTAGGAGTAGGAGTAGGAGTAGGAGTAGGAGTAGGAGTAGGAGTAGGAGTAGGAGTAGGAGTAGGAGTAGGAGTAGGAGTAGGAGTAGGAGTAGGAGTAGGAGTAGGAGTAGGAGTAGGAGTAGGAGTAGGAGTAGGAGTAGGAGTAGGAGTAGGAGTAGGAGTAGGAGTAGGAGTAGGAGTAGGAGTAGGAGTAGGAGTAGGAGTAGGAGTAGGAGTAGGAGTAGGAGTAGGAGTAGGAGTAGGAGTAGGAGTAGGAGTAGGAGTAGGAGTAGGAGGTAGAGTTGAAATCGGAGTAGGAATCGAAGTTCAAAATTTTAATATTCGGAGTTGGAGTTCGGAGTTTCGAGCATTTTAGGACAACTTCTCAGTCCTGCTGACCCATTTCCCAAAGTCCAAATAAAATACACATTTACCATATGAAACTGAAAAGTAAAAATAATACGGCCGAATAAAGCGGAATTTTTTCGAAAATAACAAGGTTCTGACAAAGGATTATTGTAGAGGGGACAAACAGTAATATTGGTCTTGATGTTCCATGTGTAAACACTGCCAGTGGCTTCTATTCTAACGCATGTAGTGACATCAAGATGTTGACTAGGACTTCCAGGATGTAGCTCAGGTGTCATTAGAATGTGGCAATTTGAGAAAAATCATTATTTGGATGTCCGCTTAAGGTGAAATGTCCCAAATGTAACGTATTTCGAACAGGTAATAGAGTCAGTAGTCGGCTGGCTGATTTTGAGTTTTGTGTTGATTTTTCTTCTTCACGGATCTTATCAGTCAAAGTGCAGCTGACAAGATATGGCGCGCCCAATTTTGGGCAATTTGAATAAATTACAACATTTTCTCTTAGTTTTTATTTATAGATATTTCATCTACAGCTTTCTTTATTTCGGAGACTTATAGTGAAATTTTGTGTAGAATATTTTTTCAATACACACTAACCCATTGTGGGACATTTTAGCGCCAAATCGGCGCTTATTTTTGGCATTCAAGTTGAGTTTTGAACTTTGGTGTGCTAAGAAACTTAGAATTTAAGAGAAATGCTTTTTTAGTACATTTTAACCCCTGTAGTACAGTGTAACCCCTGTTTTAGGGCTGTTTTTTTCCCTTTTCCACAAAAAGAACAATAAAGACCGATTTATTTAGACGGTAAATGTTCATAAGAATGTTCAAAAGGGGGAAAATTTCAACCCCCCATAAAAAAAAATCAGACGCAAACTTTCAAAACGCCGAAACACGTATATTTTTTTTTACCCTTCTACCAGAATCTACCGATGTTAGAACCTTGTTAATTTTCCACTGTGTAATTTAAATATGAAACTGCAAAAATCGTAAATGGATTTGAAATATTTATTCTATTTGAAATCGGGAAATTTCAGAGTAAAAGATACAACCTGTTCCTCGATCTCGAACAAAAGCTTTCATTCGTGTTCTAGTCGAAAATGTTTATTTGCGTTCCACCATCTTGTCGCTTCAAGTCGATAAAAACATAAAATTTTCCAGTACAAATCTTGGTTCCTGTGTTTCGTATGTGCACTCAAAGAAAAAAAAATGTTTATTGCTCGGTTGCCGCAACAATACTTTGATTTGTATTAATTTATTGATCGCAATCGTTCATGTAGTTCTCCCAAATAAACTCATATATTGCAAATGTGTATCATGTTGTTGCAAACGAGTTCTCGTTTGCATCAAACGCCTACAAAATTACAGTTGGCCCAAATTTAAAAAACGTTTGCGATAACTGATATTAGCCATTTTTCTAATGAGAGCACAAATTACGTATAACGTAAATTTCTCTCATTCTGTTGACTGTACTTATCCACTCGTTTGGCACTCTCACGCATACATATAAAAGTGATCGCACACTCTAATGCCTTGTCAATATATCTTGGAAGGACAGTTGAAGCGTTGTAGTTTGCTGCGCTTTTAGTTATTTGAATGCGAGGCGAGACTGACATGTAAGTACACAGTGAAAAAATAGACAAAAATTTCACCTTTTTTTTTAAAGCAAACTTTATGGGTAAAACCAAAATCATAAAAGTTGAATATTTAAACAAAAAAGAGCTTATGGAAGCCATTAATATGAGTTTTAAATACAACTCGGTTGCTGTAACCGAAAGAACAGGTGGTGGAACAGTTTTTCGTTTCTCGCAAACGTTGTTTCAGCTCTAATTTTTCATTACTGCTTTACTGCAAACGTTTTTCAGTTCTCGCAAACGTTTTTTTAGTTTGGAGCAACTAAAAATCGGTTGTTGCAACCGAAACAACAGTTGATGGAACCGTTTTTTATTTCTCGCAAACGTGTTTTCAGCTCTAATTTTTGATAACTCGTTTGCTGCAAACATTTTTCGGTTCTCCCAAACGAAATGACATGTATCGATTAACAGAAGTTCGTTTTCCCCAACTATGCGAACTTCAGTTATCTAAGATTTCATTTGGGAGGAACGAGTTTTTTCTTTGCGTGTGTTGTCAGGTGGAAACAAACATAGAGTCACTTAAATGAAAATTTCGACTTAGCGGCGGAACCCAATTTGTGTCGAATGTGAATTCGAGATCGGACAACAGGCCCTTAGATTTTAAAGTTTAAAATATCTCTATTTTAAAAATATAATTTTTCTATTTCCTTTAGACCTTTCTCTATTTTTGTTGAAAATTGAGCTGTTTGGATTTATTAGAGAAATTTGAAGCTCCTCTACTTCATCCTTTTTATTTTTTTTTTATTTCGTTTGAATTTGCTCAATGATTTTAAATGAATTTGCAACTATTATCCAACATTCACAGACTGTTTGCCTTTGTTTTTTTGTGTTTTTTTTCGTCCCTTTATTTATTGCGTTTTATTTTCACATAAACTTGTGTCCTTTCCTTTAGAAAGGATAGAAGACACTTAAATCACCCTCCATTTTCTTGTATTTGGTTTTCTGCGAATTCTCTTTCTGTGAAAGAAAAATATAATGAAATCAACAGTAGCGATATCAGGAAAAGGGTAATCTTTTATTTTCAATTAAGCGCATGACTTAACATGTTTGTTCTCGGAAAGGCGACGCTTTTCCTTTCCTAAGATGTGCGGATCCTTTTCGTGCATCTCTCGACTAATTTGGGGTTTATCGTTGTCTTCCGTATCTCTTAGAATTTATTTACATACATTGATAATGGTGGCTGTAGGAAGGAGTGAAAGGTGGTCTGGATGATTAAGACCGGATTTTGGGGCGACTCCTGGCAGGCAATTGAGGTGAAGACAATGGGTTGTATTCTGTCAGCTTTCATGTGCCTTTGGTTACACTTGTAGCTCCAGGACATGTTGCTTTATCTCAAGTTATAGCTGCTTTTTAAGATTTTTTTTTTAAATTAGAAATGTGGATGTTGATGTTACTCCTGTTGTGTAGTTAAACTGTTAAAAGGGGATGTTAGAAGACGACACTTGCAATTTTTATATTTTCTTTTTCTTTCCAATCAATAAAGGAATACCAATTAAGGGAATTGATTTCCTTTGTATATCGAGAAATGTTTCAAATCAATTCAACAAGTGTGCGGTAGTATAATCGAACAAAATATATATTTTTTAAAAATTTACCAAAAGCTTTCAATTATTATACACATCATGTTTGATGATGCCACATGTGGCAGATACTTGTGTACGGATTTTTGACTTTAGTTTAAACAAATTTGTTGATTACTCAGTATTTGTGTTCAGCTTTTGCAGAATATAATCCAACCACAAAACCCACAAATGCATAAATTTATTAACAATTCATAAGCCCAACAAATTTCCTACTACCACTGGGCAAATTGCCAGCTATTAAAATACTGGCGAAGGAAGATGACCAAATACATAAATAAATAAATATCATTCAAGTGAAATTAACATATTTGGAGACTATTTCAGCCAAATGTGAATTTAATTGGTATTGATGTTAAATTTGTCATCCTACTGCGAGCAGAAGTGTGCACACTATTTAGGGTTTAATTTGGTATTCAAAAGGCTTCAAATGAAATTCTAAAGAAATCAACCAAAATTCAAAAGGCATCAGTTAATATTCAATACACATTCAAAACTCTTTACTATAAATTGAAAGAGAGAAATTCGAATATACTACAAAACAATTGTTAGTCAAATCAATTGAATTGAAATTCAAAATAACTGAATTGAAATTAAAATACATCAAATTTAAAAAAATACAACAAAACAGAAACACCAAAATTTAAAAGAAAATACTTGAAACCCTAAATAGATGAATTCCAATTCTAGAGGAATTAATTAAAAGATATTGAAATTCAATTCAAATGAATTGGGATTCCAAAGATGTTAATTCAAAACTCAGAATTTTCAATTAAAATTAAAAACACATTTATCGAAAAATTAATTAAAATTCATCAGGGATAATTTTTGTTTATTCGACCTTTTTCGTGGTACTGTTTAATATTATTGTTCAAGCTCGAGGCCTTTCTATATCTCTATTAATAGAGATATAGTTTTTTTAAAAAAGGAGTTTTGCAAATGTTTCCCTATGAGTTTTGCTTGCAATATTTTTCGAACACTTGCATTATAGTGAATTCTCAATTCAAATGAGATGTCGTTGCATTTAGTTTGATGAACAATCGCTGAATCATAGGGAACATTTGCAAAACTCCTTTTTAAAAAAAATATATCTCTATTAATACAGATGAAAAAGAGCTTGGACAATAATATTAAAAATCACTAATTCAAATTTTAAAATACAGCAAATGTGTTTCAAAGATCATCAAATTAAATTCACGTTTCAACAATAGATACGAGGGCGGATCAATAATTCCGTGACTTTTTGAATGAAACACAGGTTTTTTTGCAAAAAAAAATATAATTTTTCAACATAATGTCCGTTTAGCTCAATACACTTCGTCCAACGTTTCTTCAATTTATGTATCCCTTCCAAAAATAGGATTTTTCGTGGTCCATATAATAGGCATTTGTTTGATAAATAATTTAATCGTTGGAGATAAATCTCTTTCTTCCGAGCCATTTCTTTGGAAGTAGGAAATAGTTACTGGGTGCCAAATCCATAGAAAATGGCTTGTGAAGTACCAATTCGTAGCCCAATTCATGGAATGTCGCCCTTGAGAATGAGTACACACGTGTGCACCCGTACATTTATGGTCAATTGAGAGCAAACGCGGCACCCATCTTGCAAACCGCTTTCTTAAACCCAACTGATCATTTAAATTGGAAATCACGCTGCGGTATGAAATGCCTATGGCATCAACAATCTCACACACTTTTACTCTTCGATTGGCCAACATCATATCGTGGATTTTTTCGACATTTTCGGGTGTATTGACCTCAATTGGCCGTCCAGAACGTTCAGCGTCATTTGTACTTGGGCGACCACAACGCAAGTCAGTAAATCACTTTTTTACCATTAAAATCGATGGGGCAGAGTCCCCATAGTATTTGTCAAGTATTTTTCTTGGTTTGATTGACGGTTTTTTTTCGCAAAAAAAACATGATTAATGAGCAATCGAAATTCACTTTTATCCATTTTTAAAAATATGCACGAGGTTGTATGTTTTGAACAGCAGTTAAACGCAAAGTAAATGACGGAACTTGCTGAAAATTTGACAGTTGTCTATTAACAGGTGGCAGTAGATGGGAGCACTGTTGCATTTCATATAAATGCGAGGGATGTTCGAAAAGCCACGGATTTATTGATCCGCCCTTGTATTTAAGAATTCTGTGGTAGATTGAACTACAAAAATCCCCTGCCTTTTTTTGAAAGAAACTGTAACCAAAATTAAGTATAACTTAAAAAGCAAACAAATCACATGAGGTGTCAGGTGACACCCGGTTCGAACGAAGTTCCTTTCGCTATATATTATGTACTAGTTAGTTCCAATTTAAATGGATCTTTAAGAAAAGATACTTTTTGTTAAATGATAAACTTTTTTTAAGAATTTTTTTATAGATTGTATTTTAAAAAAGTGTATTTTTAGGTCCTTTTTGTAAGAGTATGTATTATATTTTCCCGAAAAAGTCCTTTCTAAAGACAGGTACTTCTTTTATTAAAAGCTAATGTTTTTTTAAAGAAAAGGTACTATTTTTTTTAAAGAGAGATAGCAAATTTTTTTTTTTTAAAAAATGTACCATTTTTAAGAACAAGTATTTTCTGTAAGAAAAATCCGTATAGTACGATTTCTTTTTACAAAGAAGTACGAGTAAGAAGTGGTACTCTTTTAAGGAAAATATAATTTTTTCAAGAAAATTTACTTATTTTCAGAAAGATGACTTATCTCAAGAAAATAAAAGAAAAGGTATTATTTTATGTTTAAGAAAAGGTACTTTTAAGGAAATTAATTTTCGTAAAAAAAGTTGTTTTTTAAGAGAAAGTATTTTTTTGAAGAAAATGTTTTTTTAGAATTGGGATTTTTTTTAGAATTGATGCATTTTTCAAGAATAGGTACTTAACTCAAGAAAAGTTATTTTGTTTCACAAAAAAGGTACTTTTTAAAATAAGTTAGTTTTTTAAGAAACGGCAATTTTTTGTAAGAAAATGTACGTTTGTTTAGAAAAAAATTGTATTAAAAAAAATAATTTTTTTTAAGAAAATTTACTTTTTGTAAGAAAATTTTTTTTTTTTTAAGCAAATGTACTTTTTTAAGATAAGGTACTTTTTTTAAGAAAAGGTACTTTGTTTAAGAAGAGGAGTAGGCAGGTTTTAAGAAGAAATTAAGAAGAAATTTAAGAAAGCAGAATTTTAAGAAGTTTTTTTTTAAACTTCTTTCAATTTGGCTTTTCTAAGTTTGCTTTTTATTGGGTTCAAAACTACAATATATACTAAATATTGGTTACGGGCTCCAAATAGAAAACTTCCTATTGAACAAGAAATTTCCCTACATATGTGAGACATCTAATTAGTCTAGACACGCCAAACAAAACAAAAGTAAACAATATAGTTGATAATTGTGGGTTGTAGGCTAATAGTGTTTTTTTTTTTTAATTTCCCACAACGTGCGATAAGGAACTTCGTTCCAAAAATAAATAGACATAAATTTATACTAAACCCAGTACAGAAATTTTTGTCGGGTGATCCGACTTAAACGTACCCTCACCCTAAATCATCCATTGGAACCGAAGTCCATTAAAAAAGATTCTCTGTCAACCAGCCTTCATTTGTCAGAATTCACGATTTTGCCACGACGTTATGCAGTAGCGGAAATTTTGTGCGGTATTTATCAGAATGGATATGACAAAATCAGCCTTATTTTAGACGGGTGAATATTGTTTGACAAAATGAAGCCTAATAAAGGGTGTCTCAGTAAGAATGCACGTTTTAATTTTAAAATAAAATCACATATTTGTTGCGATATTTGCGATTTTTCTGTTGGATTGTAAAGAAGACATGTTGCGATTAAGTATGGAATAAAATATCCGTCAAATGGCCCCCACGGCTCTGATGACATGCCATTACTCTTTTCATGAAATTTTCCATGACTTTTTCACAGAGATGAAGCCGTGGATCACGGATTTGAGCTCAGGAATTGTTTCTGGTTTATTCGCCTACACCTGAGATTTCACAAAACTTCAAAGAAAGAAATCATACGGCGATAAATCGCATGCTCTAGGTGGCCACTTCACATCACAATTTCTTGAGATAATTTGTGCTGGAAATCGTTGCTGTAATCAATTGATTGTGTCATGCGGGATGTGGCAGGTGGTGACTTCACTTGCCCATTGAACGAATTGGCGGCGTTTTCCATGGTCTGCTGGTTTGAGCGCCAGAGAAAGCTGAATATTGTAAGTATGAAGGTGAAGGTCTTTTGTCAAAATTCGCAGCGTAGTGCCTCGTGGAATTTGGAGTTGTTGAGAACGATGTCGAATTGACGTTTTCGGGTTTTCGGCGACAATCTCGTTTACAGCAGCAATGTTGTCAAGAGACCGACCCGTACGTTATCGCACAGGAGCCTTGCTGTCCATAACCGACCCAGTTTCTCTAACTGTTTTGACTTGATCGGCGGAAAATTCTTCGAAATTTGCGAGAGGTCTAAACAAATCTTTCTTAATTGTTGTAATACGTTTTTTACAGTTTTCTAAATTTATTCAATCTCAAGACCTTTTTTATAATATAAAGCTTAGTTATTAGCTTTATATTATTGTAAAAAAAGTCGAGCACAGAAATGTTCCAATGATACCAACCCTGTTTGTATTGCTATTTCGGATCTTGCCAAGATCTTCATCAGCAGACGTTTTTGGTATGTGAATTTATCAAAAATATATATCTAGAAACACTCATCATATTAATGAGAATTCCTTTATACATATATTTGAAGAATACCTAGCACTAACATTGGAACACCTTCATGCACAACTCTTTTTATCATGTCGAAAAAACACATATATATTGTTACGATAAATGTTTTTCATGTTTGGCTTAAGTAACATGCCACCCATTTCGTGCAAGACCGTAACAACTCAAACAATATAGTCTCGAGTAAATCGACTTAGAAAGTTTCAAGTTGTATAGGATTGTATGCACAATGCTAATTTAAAAATTATGTACATTTTATAGACTGAAAATAATTTATCCGGACGAACTCTTCCTGGAAAATACTTTGTAGTACTCTGTTGAAACCACCTACAATTTGAATCGACGGTCTTACACGAAATGAGTGATGTATGTCAAAATAGCATTGGTATGTCAACGAAGTTTGCGATGTGTATATCAACTTGACTGACTAATATTAATTGCACCTAAAAGTATACTGTTGTTGCAAGATGAAAAGCTACCTCATACCAACTCACCACGAACGTTTGATGATATCGTCAGAACCGACTGGGACAATCGAGAATATTGAATTTTTGTGAAGGGTCAAGAAAGCAGATGGCGTTATATTCGAGATGGTTCGCGAAATTGCTGATGTCATGGATTGGGACTTGAACTTGTATAAATAGCTGATTAAGTAAACTTTAAAATAAGACACTGACAATTGGAAAATACGTAGCAATATTTTTGGGACTTTACGTAGTAAAGGGCTATATTTAAAATCAGATTAAATGATATCCGAATCCGACGGCCAACCGAGTGGCCAAGAAAAAGTTTCTCTCCCTCATATACTTTTATGCGATGTAATGGGAACTAACTTGTTTTATATATTTTTTGTCAGTTTGTAGTTGTTAATTGGAAATTGTGTAAAACAACCCGAATAAATTGCAAACTTTTTAAAAATGTATAAAACAAAATCAATAATCAATTTTGAACTGTCGTTTGTTTCCATAATTGATCTAAGGAAATGTGTCGTGCATTATTAATTATTTTTACTTCAGGTTAGTTTTATTCCCCTTTCAACGATGCACATTGGTTCAGAATCGACTTCGATCTAGTAAACATTTTTAAGTTCGGTAAAACCGTTTGTAGGTAAAGAGTCAAGGACTATTTACAATTTGGCAAAAGTTATTGAAAGGAATTGAGGAGCACGTCCACCTTTCAAAGTGTGTATTCTATTAATTGAAGGCTTCTGATCCACAAAACTTATCTTGAGCCAACGTCAACTTTTTTTTCCAAAAAATATGAAATACATATATCAAATATTTAGTACAACCAAATTTTCACAATTAAAACGCATTCTTCTGTTGTAAAGCGCTCCATTTTTAATAATCGCAGTAAACATATGTGACAGCTGTCATATCTCAGAGTTGCCACTTGCACAAGAAAAATACACTATATTTAAAAGGAACAATCTTACTAAGACACCCTTTTCTTTCCCGTTAATAAAACTAGGTTCTTTTTAAATTACGGTAGGTACAATTTACTTATTCTTTATTCTGCACAAAACTTAACTCTTTACAATAAGTCTAGACTTAATATTCACCACAGTTTAATAATATTCGACGATGCATACTTATGCCCGTTTCAACACAGAGCGATTTGAAATGCATGGCTGGTCGTTTATTTATAGTTGCACCGATTATATCTCTTAGCAACACCATCCAGCTGTTTGTAGCCATCTCATAGACTGTGGAGAGATTAATGCCGCCATCTACATCTCGACCAATCAACAAATATTCTTAGCGAATTTATCAACCCTCCGTGTTGAGATTAAGATTAGGTTTCGAATTTTCTTTGAGCTCGAGGTCAATTTTGATTTTTATTTTGCTTGTTATATTTTGAATATTGTACTACAGATAGCATCATCGGGAAACAAAAATTAGCAAATTAATAAAAATTGTCATTTTGACCTCAAGCTTGAAAGAAATTTAGAGTATTTATTGGTAAAACAAAGATCGAATAACAAAATACAATCATAAATGTATTTTTTTTTAATAAAAGTATTTTTATTTTAAAGTAGTCAAAGTTACAAACGAAACTTTAGTCAAAGTCGTGGCAATAGATTCGTTTTCATGCGGTATAAAACTTGAAGTTAAATATTAGATTTCTTGTATTTCAAATTCGATTCTGATCTCTGGAACCGTTACGAACCAGTGGCATTTCCTAAATCAGTTTTTTATAGACTGTGCCATTTGAATTGTACAATCCTTTATTCCCTTTGGCACACAACTTGCCTGCCCAATTAATTTTCTCCAAACCAGATGTTGGTGCTGATGATGATAATGAAAAACATCAGGATACATACACATTAGGGTGTCCCAAAAAATTTTTCTGTTTCACATTTTTGGGAAGAGGAAGTCGAATTTTCACCAGAAATCTTGTATTCCGAACGTTTTACTTAAAACTCGGTCAATGAACACGATTTGTTTAGTTTGTAAGTCAACACTTTTAAAGCAAAACGTCCAAACTTTTATTGTATATGCATAAACCACCAGTTTTGTTCAATGGTTTTGCACTAAACTTCTTCCGAAAAGGCTGAAAAAATCTCAAAAATACGTTACCCTGTAAGCTTTCAAATAAAGCTTGGGCAAAAAAAAATTTTATTGATGGGACACCCTAATACACATGCATATATTTACTTTATTTATATATAATATAGTTCAAAGTTACTCCCTGCCCCATTGACGGTTACATTTTCAATCTTGCAAATTGAAATTGAAATGGATAAATGAATGTTCTTCCATGCATTCGACTGGGAATACGAAAGTTATGATACGAAATGGAAAATATTATTTTACGATAATTGTGGTTATTCAAGCAACACGATATTAATTGGAATTTATGTGGTATTGGTTGGAAAGGGAACAAGGGGCAAACAAATAAGACAAGATAAAACGATGACATTACAGGTTAACAGACGTCGCACCGTGAATCAGAATCGATTTTCATCGGCCAAAATTTAATATCTTTTGATCCAATTAAGATTTCTAGGTTCTGTCGAAACACCATTGCAGAGAAAGATTCAAGGATTATTTAGAGATTTTAAAATGAGGCATGAGGCAATCGTATATGTATCTCTATTAATAGAGATATAGTTTTCAAAAGGGAGGTTTGCAAAATGTATTCCAATGATTCCCGGCAAACCGTATAGCTATTTCAGATCTACACAGATCTTCACCAGCGGCTGTTTGGAATGAAATCATCCCTGATGAATTTGGATATTAAAATTAGAAATCGGATAATCGGGTACAATTTACAAAATATTCCAAAGTTGATTACTCTTCCTATTTGTCGATTTTAAAGAAAATAAAATATCTGGAACAAAAAATTTTAATTTTTTTTTCGAATTTTTCGGATATTGAAAATCGAAAAAAATTTATTTGATTTTTCAAATTTATCGAACTGTATTTCAGACAGCTTTAGAGATATCGCACTCGAATTGCCTTAAATTTATTTGATTTTTCAAATTTATCGAACTGTATTTCAGACAGCTTTAGAGATATCGCACTCGAATTGCCTTCACTATAAAGAGTAGTTTCTTTTCTTTAACACAAAGACTTAGTTTTGTTTATAGCTAATATAGTTTGGTTGTACTAAAAATTTCCTATATTTGATATTATTGAAAACAAATAAACTTTGGATCCGATAAGTTTGGTGGATCAGAAGCCTTCAAGTAATATAATACACAGTTTGAAAGGTTGACGTATTCCCCAATTTCTTAGGGTAATTCTTCGTTAACCAATTTCTTCGTTAACTCTTTCCCTACAATCGGTTTTACCGAACGGGATGGTTTTTTTTACTCGGCCTTTTTATTGGAACTACTTTATTTTATAATTCCTGCTCAAGACCTTTCTATATCTCTATATATATAGATATAGTTTTTTAACAAAGAAGAAGTTTTACAAATTAATCTCCATGATTCCTGGCAAACCGTATAGGTATTTCAGATCTATCCACATACATTTAACAGCGGTTGCTTGGAATGCTGCTTTTGAAAAATTCATCAAACTAAATCCAAACGAAAACTCATCTGAATTCAGAATTTTCCACTATGCAAGTGTTCGAAATATATCGCAAGCAAAACACACAAGGAAACATTTGCAAACAACTTCGTCATTTGATGAATTTTCAAAAGCAGCATTCCAAGCAACCGCTGATGAAGATCTGTGGCTAGATCTGAAATAAATATACGGATTGCCAGGAATCATGAAGATTTATTTGCAAAACTTCTTCTTTTTTAAAAAACTCTTTATAGGGATATAGAATGGTCTTGAGCTTGAATAATAAAATATATAAAATTTTTACCGAACTTAAAAATGTTTACTAGAACGATGTCGATTCTGAACCACTGTGCGTTGTTGAAAGGGGAATAAAACAAAACCTGAAGTGAATATTATTGATACATCATTAGATCAATTACGGACACAAACGACAATTCAAAAATTTATTATTGACCATTTTTTTTTTTTTTTTTATAAATTTTTAAAAAGTTTTCAATTTATTTGGGTTGAATTACACAATTACCAATTCGCAACTACAAAGTGACATTAAAAGTATAAAACAAGATAGTTTCGCATTACATCCCATAAAGGGATAATAAGAGAGATTCTCACAAATAGTGAGCTATCTAATTGTGGGATCCAGTGCGCAGGACCAACAGTTGTATACCGCCTCCCAACGGTTTTGCATTGATGAACTTTTTTATGGCGATTCGGTATGACCATTGTATTCAGATTGCACATATTCTGATTTTAACTTTAGATCTTTACTAATTGCTACGTATTACGTATTTTCTGATTGTCCCGTTTTGACAGTGTTTTATTTTAAAGTTTAATTAGTCAGCTATTTTTGCAAGTTCAAGTCCCAATCCCTGACATCAGCAGTTCGCGAAACATCTCGAATATAGCGTCATCTGTATTCTTGATCCTTCACGAAAATTCGATATTCTCGATTGCTCTAGTCAGTTCTGACGATATCATCAAACGTTCGTGGTGAGTTGGTATGAGGTAGCTTTTCATCCTGCAACAACAGTATACTTTTAGGTGCAATTAATATTAGTCAATCAAGTTGCTATACACTTCGCAAACTTCGTTGACATACCAATGTTATTTTGACATACATCACTCATTTCGTGTAAGACCATCAACTCAAACTGTAGGTGGTTTGAAATGAGTACTACAAAGCATTTTCCAGGAACAGTTCGTCCGGATAAATTAATTTCAATCTATAAAATGTTTATAATTTTAGAATTAGCATTGTGCTAATACTCGATATCTCCAGTAAAGCACAACCGATCCTAATAAAATTTAGTACTGATCAATAGTTTTGCAAAAGCTACTGTGTAACAAAAAATTATCAACTTCGCCATGCCCATTTTTGTACCTCCCATATAAAAATTTGGCGGGAAATTGCTTGGTAGTCACAATAATCCCCAAAAACACTTAGGACCCTAACTATGTTGGGAAATAAATAAAACTTATCGCAATGTCAATCTGTTTTTGCATATGGTCACGCTTGCCAAGCCCCACATGGAACGTGAGGGAGAATATAGGCGTTTTTAACATAACTCAGACGCAATGAAAGACTTAGGGTGAGATTATGTTTAAGTCGGTAAATCCAACTGAAATATATATACTCGTTTCTATATTAAATGTCGAATACAACCCGCTGCTAGCTACGGCAGGATGTTGAAAGGAATATATCTATGACGACTTGGTTGGTTTGAAATAATATTGTTTGGTTTGAAATTGACGTGGTTGTTTTGAAATAATGCGCTGAGGTTCGTACTAATGTTGACGATTCCATGTCATAAGTTACAAATCTGATTGGTTTGCTCATTACTTTTGCAGCAGAATGTTGTAAAGATATCAAGACGCCTTCAAATCAAATACTGCAAAATTATAATTTCAATAACCCGAAAACATCAATTCGGCATCGTTCTCAATAACTTCAAATTTCACGAAGCACTACGCAGCGAATTTTGACAAAAGACCTCCACCTTCATGCGTACAAAACTCAGATTTATTCAGCAGCTCAAACTAGCAGACCATGGAATGCGCCGGCAATTCGTTCAAAGGGTTATGGAAAAAAGTTCAGTCAATGTCAATTTTTCAAAAAAAAATCATCTTCTCCGATGAATCGCATTTTTCTCTGAATGGCTCAGAAAATCCCCATGCCATCCATGAGAAACAAATCCGCCCACCGCGAGCAACTGTCTGGTGCGGATTTTTGTCAGGCGACGTGATTGGCCTTAGTTTTTTAAAGATGAAGCCGAAATTGCAGAGGCTATGAACGATATTTGTTACAGGAACGAAACATGATAAAGGAGTTCTTGTGGCCTCAAGATGGCATGGATCTGCTGGACGACATATGGTTTGAGCAAGACGGCGCCACCTGCCTCACCGCGCATGATACAATAAGATGTATTATCTTAAGAAATTCTGATGTCAACTGGCTACCAAGATCATGCGATTTAACGCCGTGCGATTTGTTTCTGTGAGGTTTTGTGAAATCTCCGGTTTCTGCGAATAAACCAGAAACAATTCCTGAGCTCAAATCTGACTTCAAACACATCATCGTTGCAATACATCCATATCTCTGTGAAAAAGTCATGGACAATTTCATGAAAAGAGTAACTGTCATTAGAACCGTGGGGGCCATTTGACCGATATTTTATTCCATACTTAGTCGAAACATGTCTTCTGTACAATCCAAAAAAAAATCACAACTATCTCAAAAAACAAGTGTCTTTATTTTAAAATGAAAAAGTGCATTGCTACTGGGACACCCTTTACAAGTATAAACTAGGCCTTAGTTTAATTTAAAATTTCTGAAAAATAAAAAATATCAGTATTATCAACTATATTGGGTCCTTTTGCTTTGGTTTGTGTCTAGACTAACATATGTTGGGAAATTTCGTGTTTAATGGAATGTTTTGTAGGTGGAGCCTCTAACCAATATTTAGTACATATATACAGGGTGATTCAGGAAGTTCCGAACAAATTTCTCCAGCGTATTCCTTGGCTCATTTCCTAAAGAAAAGTCCACTAGGACCATGTCCGAAAATGCAAGGGTGCGAAATGGCAGCGGGTTCAAAATTTTCGGATTGGTGGTCGGAGGGTAGTAGGGTAAAATTGATAACTTTTGAGCCAGTGGTCGGATTTTTTGGGCTTGTCAGAAAGGTCTTTAAGGGGCCTTTCAGAATTAATTAAACAAGAAGTAGAAAAAAGTCAAATAGCCGAGATAAAGACTTCACATAATCTCAATTTGCGCAGCCAGATGGCAGGTAACATATGTTGTTGAAAGATAGCCATACCTCTTACCTTTCCAAAATCACCTAAACGAAGCCCAGAGGTATTACCGTTCCAAAGTTATGACCATTTTACTGAAATGCAAAAATGTTTGTTTTTGTTTTTGGAAGCGAAATAATAAGATTTAAGATTTAAGAAATAATAATAAAGATTTTATTTTATTGAAATTTTCAGAAAAATCCGACCACTGGTTCAGAAGTTAGCAACTTTACCCTACTACCCTCCGACCGCCAATCCGAAAATTTTGAACCCGCTGCAATTTCGCACCCTTTCGCATTTTCGGACATGGTCCTAGTGGACTTTTCTTAATGAAATGAGCCAAGGAATTCGCTGGAGAAATTTGTCCGGAACTTCCTGAATCACCCTGTATTGTAGTTTTGAACCCAATAAAAAGTAAACTCAGAAAAGCCAAAGTGAAAGAAGGTTAAAAAAGAAAAAATACCTATTCATATTCTTAAACAAAGTACTTTTTCTTAAGAAAAATACCTTATCTTGCTTAAAAAAAAGTACAAAAAGTACGTTTTCTTAAAACAAAGTTTTTTTTTTAAATAAGTACCTTTTCTTAAAAAAGTAAATTTTCTTACACCAAATTACCTTTTCTTAAAAAACTACCTTATCTTTAAATAATACCTTTTTTGTGGAACAAAATAATTTTTCTTAAGATAAGTACCTTCTCTTACAAATGTTCAAATGTACCAATTCTAAAAAATACCCATTTCTTAAAAAAATCCTTTTCCTCAAAAAACTAGCTCCTCTTACAAAAATATCTTTTCGTACAAAAATTCGTTTTCTTAAAAGTACCTTTTCTTAAAAATAAAATAAACCTTTTCTTATATTTTCTTTTCTTGAGATAAGTAGCCTTTCTGAAAATAAGTACATTTTCTTAAAAAAATAACCTTTTCTTAAAAAGAGTACGACTTCTTTAAAAAGTATCTGTTCTTAAAAAAAGGTCTTCTTTGTAAAAAAGATTAATAGTCTTACGGATTTTTCTTCCAGAAAGTATTTCTTCTTAAATATAGTACCTTTTCTTAAAAAAATCATTTAGAAAAGTAAAGAAAGTAGTACCGCTCTTTAAAAAATATAATACATATTCTTACATTCTATAAAAAAATTTTCTTAAAAACAGTTTTATCATTTTACAAAGAAGTATGTTTTCGTAAAGATCCATTTATAGTATCGTATTTTTCAACGGGCGCCTTACGCCTGTTGGAAATAACTAGTACATAATATATAGCGAAAGGAACTTCGTTCCAACCGGGTGTCCCCTAACACCTCATTTGATTTTTTGTATATTTAGTTTTCTGTCAAATGTTGAGCAGATTATAAATAAAATCATGTACTAGTGCAAAAGATTCGAATGGACAGCCACCACGCAATCATACGGTTTATTGGACACCTCGTTTATGATTATATGAAATAAAAAATAACTCACGTATAATTTTTAGATGGGAAATAATAAAATCTGCATAACCATTACAGTACATCCCGGCAAAATTATATATAATTATAAATATAATGGGAAATATATTACAAACATATACATATATGTTTGTTTGTAACTGCAGCACTACAATTATGTGCGAACATATTCCAAAATCTATATTTTTCTGACATTTGAATAATTTTGCATTTCTTTTATTTGTCTACTTTCAGCTAAACTCGATCTTATTGATATCAACACCAATTAAAATTTAAGAAAAATGTTCATTAGTTAATAAAATGGTAATAAAATATAAAACATAATAAAAATAATATAAATAGTTAAATTCAAACTCAATACTAAAACAATAACAACAACAAACAAAACAAAAAATAATTCAACAATAATAAAAGATTAATACAACTAATTTTAAAACAAAAATTAAATTTTATTGTGATTTTTAAATAAGAACAAGATATCAGTTAATAACAAGTAACACTTTTAAATTGCTCAAATATAAGTTAATTAAATCAAAAAAAAAAAAAGACAAAAATAATAATAATAAAATAAAATAATAGAATAAAACACAATATCAATTCCACTAAAATATAAAAAAGCTTAATTTTTTTTAAACAAATTATTTCAATTATTAATAAAACGCCGCCCGTTGTTCAGTAGAGAAAGCAAAAAAATAAAAAAATAAAAAAAAGAAATTTAAATTATTTAGAAATTTAAATTATTTAAGAAATCTCTAAAAATAAGAAATTTTATTTTAAATTTCTTTTAACAACAAAATCATAATCAAGTAATGACAACAAAATATAAAATAAATTTAAAACAAATTTCCAAAATAATCCATCCAATTTAATTTAAATGCTTATTAAATTTAATACAAAACAAATCCAATTATATAAGTGGCCAAATTAGTTAGTTTCAATTAAAAATTAATTAATAAACTGAATATAGAATAATTTTCCCTTAATTATTTTTAACAACAAAAAAGAGAAAGAACAAATTTAACAAAAATAAATATAAAAACAACAAATTGCTTCCATTCTTTTGAAAATTATAATAAAACAAAAAAGTAATGACGTGATTTATGTGTTTTCCCTCTAACGTAGTCATCTTGTAATCAAAAATTATAAAATTTATTAAATTAATAATAAAAAAAAAATAATAATAAAAATAATTTTTAAAGTGAAAACTTCTTTTTCAACATTTATTATAAAAGTGCAACAGCAGAAAGTGATAAAAATCTTTAATATCCTAGCAATATCCGGCATTCTTTCTCTCTCTCTCTCTCTCAGCATTCGCCTAAAGGTGTTGAAAAAAGTTGTATTAAGTCAATATCCTGTGTTGCTACGGTCACTGCGTCGTGTGCTTGTGTATGTGTTCGTTTTCGTAACGTCCACTCCAAAAAGGACAACGTGTCTGTAATCGGGCTTATGTGTGTGTTAACGGACTACAGTGTTTGAGTTAAAGAAACGGTGAAAATAACCAAACCGCCAAGATGACGATGTGGCAGAGTGGCGGCATGGGAGGTGGCGGCGGCCATGGTAACCAAAATAATCCCTGGATGAAACTGATGGGCATCGTGCATAAGGAACGTCGTCATACGGATAATGTTACCAGTCAAAGTGGCTCCAATGAAAGGAATTTGAATCAGTGAGTATAATGCTTCATTTCATGTCTTTATTTAATTTGATATAAGAAGGGAATACTTAGGTATATTTAACAAAAATGCAACAAGAATTTTAAATGTAATTGAAGTCGTATTATGTCCTATATATCATACCATATCCTTTATAATATCCTGCAGATACTGAGGTTTTGGTACCTTAAAACTACAAGCTGCAAGATCGGTCTTTTTTTGTTGTTTCGATGTAAACAAACCGTGTTTATAGCTTGTCGCAAATATAGTATTTTTGTGTCCAAATACATTGTGTTTGCTATACAGTGTTACATGTTGGAGACACAATAATTATTTGGTTATACGAGGGTTGCCATTTATATTATTTAAAAAAAACAATGATTTATCATTGGAAGTGCTTTTATTGTTTTTCAAACTATTCTCATATTTTCAATATATTTTGCACGCGCTCAAACCAATTTTCGAAGCACTTTTTCCAATCCGATTGAGACACCTCCAAAACATGGTTTTTGAACGCTACAACAGCTGCTTCCGGCGTGGCAAAACGTTGATCACGCAGTAAAAAGAAGTAATTGGGGGCCAAATCAGGACTGCATCAATTCGACACGTTCAGTGATCAAATATCCCATTGTTTCAGCTGATGTGTGAGACCTCGCATTGTCCGGATGCAAAATGATCCATCTTCTCTTGTTGTTTTTCCTTATTTCTTCAAACACTTTTGCAACTAAGCGTATAAAGAAGTAATTGGGTGCCAAATCAGGACTGTATCAATTCGACATGTTCAGTGATCAAATATCCCATTGTTTCAGCTGACGTGTGAGACATTGCATTGTCCTGATGCAAAATGATCCATCTTCTCTTGTTGCTTTTCCTTATTTCTTCCAACACTTTTGGCAACTAAGCGTATAAAGAAGTAATTGGGTGCCAAATCAGGACTGTATCAATTCGACACGTTCAGTGATCAAATATCCCATTGTTTCAGCTGACGTGTGAGACCTTGCATTGATCTGATGCAAAATGATCCATCTTCTCTTGTTGTTTTTCCTTATTTCTACCAACACTTTTGGCAACTAAGCGTATACAGAAGTAATTGGGTGCCAAATCAGGACTGCATCAATTCGACGCGTTCAGTGATCAAATATCCCATTGTTTCAGCTGATGTGTGAGACCTCGCATTGTCCTGATGCAAAATGATCCATCTTCTCTTGTTGTTTTTCCTTATTTCTTCCAACACTTTTGGCAACTAAGCGTATAAAGAAGTAATTCGGTGCCAAATCAGGACTGCATCAATTCGACACGTTCAGTGATCAAAATATCCCATTGTTTCAGCTGATGTGTGAGACCTCGCATTGTCCTGATGCAAAATGATCCATCTTCTCTTGTTGTTTTTCCATATTTCTTCCAACACTTTTGGCAACTAAGCGTATACAGAAGTAATTGGGTGCCAAATCAGGACTGCATCAATTCGACACGTTCAGTGATCAAATATCCCATTGTTTCAGCTGATGTGTGAGACCTCGCACTGTCCTGATGCAAAATGATCCATCTTCTCTTGTTGTTTTTCCTTATTTCTTTCAACACTGTTGGCAAATAAGCATACGCAATTGTAAGCATACGCTGAAGAATCCTTCTTTCTTTGTTGTTTGGATGCAAATATAACGTGTTAGTATCTTGTCGCAAATATAGTATAGTTGTGTCCAAACACATTGTGTTTGCTATTCAATATAACAAGTTTGTGGCACAATGACTAATAGATTATAGTATATGCTTAGGTGACCAAAATGTGAATGTGATTGTTGAAAACTTCTGCAAACAAAGGCCTGACAGACAAGGAAGAAACTAGAATGCAGCAGCTCTTCACTTCTTGAAACACTGCTTGCAAACATATACATAAAAAAAAATATTTTTCATTACATTCCATGCAGGGATTGGAGAGAGCTTCTCACAACCAGTGAGCAGTGCGCTTTCTAATTTTACACTCACTGATTGGCATCTACAGTTTTACACCGGCTTCGAACGGTATTTTGAGAAGCTTTTTTATGGCTAATTACTCGATAATGTCTCCATAACTAAGCAAGGTGGCCGTCGTCGAAGGAAATGCAAGGTGGTCAGAGTGGGGATCGAACCCATGTTCTCATGCACAAGAGCCGGGCACACCAGCCATTGCACCACCGACGGCCACAAACATATATGTACATGGTTACAGCAATATGATGCGGAAACCAATTTTTTCAGCGTGTACCAGCAAAACTCAAACAATTTTGAATTTTTGTACCAAAATTTTAAATGTTCCATAATCCATATTCCGTCGGAAGTGCAATCGATATAGGTCGGGAATAAGTACCCCCCCCCCCCCCAACTAAATTATAGCGCTCAACATTATGGGCTATTTAGAATTTGGGACTGCATTATAAGAAACTCAAATAGCCGTCAAGATTCACAACAATTTTGTCAATTTTCCCCAAAAAATAAGATAAAAATAAAAATAAATGTCAAAAATGGATTCTACTTACTTACTTATACGGTCTCGGACAACCCCGGGGGCAGGGAGCTTACAAAACGAAAATAACATATTTCGCCAACCAGTTCGATCTTTTGCTTTATTTCTCCAGTTGGCAATACCAAGCGTACGCAGAGATTCGTCAACTTGATCCCTCCAGCGGAGTCTTGGTCTTTCTATTTTTTGTCTTCCTTCGAGTTCGGTTTCGATAACCCTTCGTGCTGGTTCGTCTTCATCCATTGTACTGACATGGCCTAGCCAGCGCAATCGCGTTATCTTGATCCGCTTAACTATGTCAACGTCAGGACAAAGCTCATACAGCTCATGATTCATGCGTCGCCGATATTCGCCGTTGTGCACTATAGGGCCATAAATGTACATAAACGAACAGGTGAACATGAACATTTATTGACGACCCCCGCAAACAAACATGGATTCGTCGACCCTAAAAACCCACCAAGTACACATTTAACTAGAGGAAATAATATTTTCTTTTGCCTTTTTAGTCCAATATATCTAATTCGATTATTGAATATTTAAAAAAAAAACCTATTTCGAAAATTTCGGGGGCTGGCAATTTATTTCAGAACTATGGTTTCTTCGGCAAACTTTCTTCAAATAACCCATAAAACAAGAATCGCGATGAGCCTTTGTCGCAAACAAATTTTACCCTCCCTAATACCTATGCATCAAATTTTGTTAAATTATAATTTTTACTGCTTGCACTACTATTATTTGGGGCTCAGATGTATGTCCATTAGGGTGCCCCATCACTAACATTTTTTTTGCTCAAGCTCTATTTGAAAGCATATAGGGTAAATTATTTTTAAGAATTTTTTCAGATTTTTCGAAAGTGGTTTAGAGGTCGCGCAAGTCGAATTTCCGGCCGATTTTTGAATTTAACTTAAAACGCGGTCAATAACCACGATTTTCTTAGTTTGCTGTAAGTCAACATTTTTGAAGCTAAACGTCCAAACTTTTATTGTTTATGCGCAAACCACCAATTTTTGGCAATGATTTTCCTCAATAAGGTACCACGTATTAAATTTTTTCGTAAATTTTGTGTAAATTTTGTGAATAACGCTTTATATCTTTTAAAATTCCAACGAAAATTTAAAATACCAATGATGTACTTTAAAAGACGTATTAATTCCAACCAATTTTGTGAAAAAAACATTTGAATTTGCTGTTACTGTTCCATAGTTATACCCTTTTAAACCCTTTTACCCATTGTATGAAACTAATAATATTATAATCTGTTTGCTATTTTTGCATTGGACTTACTATAAATTTCTATGAAAATTTAAAATACTAATGATGCACTTTTAAAAGATAGATAAATTCCAAGCGATTTTGTAAAAAAAAACATTTTGAATTTGCAGTTACTGTTCCAGAGTTATGCCATTTTAAAACTCTTAACCCATTGTTTGAACCTAATAATATTATAATGTCTTTTTATGTCTTTTTTCATCGGATTTGCTTTAAACTGTGTATTCAAGAAAAAATCTACATGCGATAAGTAACGACAAACAATTACACGTAGCAAAAAATGGTCCCGCCAACATATTGCAGGAACCATATATATGATTGCTTGCAAACATATATATGCTTCCTGCAATACGTTGCTGGGCCGTTTTTTTCTGCGTGTACATCTTTGTCGTTAGATAGAGCATGTAGATTTTTTCATGAATACAGTGTTTAACCGTCGGTGGTGCAATGGGTAGTCGGTGGTGCAATGGGTAGTGTGCGCGCCTCTTGTACAGGAGATCCTGGGTTCGATCCCTGCTCCAACCACCTTAAAATTTCTTTCGACGACGGTCTCCTCGCTTAGTGACGGCGACACTATCGAGTATATAGCCATGAAAAAGCTTCTCAAAATACCGTTCGGAATCGGTGTAAAACTGTAGGTCCCAATCAGTGAGTGAAAACTGGAAAGCGCACAGCTCAGTTATTGTGAGAAGTTCTCCCCGGTCCCTTCATGGGATGTAATGGGAAACCATTTATTTTTTTTTTACAGTGTTTAAAACAAATGCGATGAAAAATTGGCAAACAGTTTATAGTATTATTAGTTTCATACTAAGGGTAAAGCCATTTACAATGGCATAACTCTGGAACAGTAACTGCAAATTCAAAATTTTTTCTACAAAATTGCCTGGGATTTATCCGTCTTTTACAGTGCATCATTAGTGTTTTAAATTTTCATAGGAATTTATAGCAAGTCCAATGCAAAAATAGCAAACAGATTATAATATTATTAGTTTCATACAAAGGGTAAAAGGGTTTAAAAGGGTATAACTCTGGAACAGTAACAGCAAATTACAAATGTGTTTCTACAAAATTGCTTGGTATTTATCCGTCGTTTAGAATGCATCATTAGTTTTTTAAATTTGCATTGAAATTTTAAAAGTTATAAAGCGCTACTAACAGAATTTATCCAAAATTTACGATAAAATTTAATACGTGGTACCTTATTGAGCAAAATCGTTGCCAAAACTGGTAGTTTATGCATGTAACTACAATAAAAGTTTGAACGTTTTGCTTTAAAAATGTTGACTTACAAACTAAGAAATTCGTGTTCACTGACCGAGTTTTAAGTAAAATTCAAAAAACGTCCAGAATACCCGATTTTTGGTGGAAATTCGACTTCTGCGACCTCTAAACCTCTTCCGAAAAATTTGAAAAAAATCTCAAAAATATTTTACCCTATAAGCTTTCCAATCAAGCTTGAGCAACCATGAAAATCGGAAAAGAAATTTTTTTTGGCACACCCTATTGTACATAAATATTTATACTTACTAACTTCCATATACATACATGCATAACTGTATAAATTGTTTACAATCTGTGTATGTTTGTGCTTCAGCATTTATGAAATATAAATTTACACCCACAAACAACAGCACGAAGTACAAAATCCAATCACACACATGCATGACAGCTGTTGTGTTATAGTGGTGGTAGCCAAATGTGTATGTGTGAATACAGGGACTTATGGTCAGGTATTACAGCCGCTTTATGGTCGATGTTGTTGAGTGTCAGTGGTGTTCGTTCTAGTTATATTATATATGTATTTTTTTTTGCTTTTTGTTAGGATTTTTTCTGTTCACTTTCGTTGGTACCTGGTGTTAATTGGTTTAAAGTTACTTCATGTTATGGTCATGAACGCCCTTATGAACGGAGCAATGTAGCCACTCAACTTGGTGTTAACTGTTTAAAGGAAGCAAAGAAAAATTTCACAAACTTTTAACAAAAGTGGCTAAAGCAAATATTCATATGCGAGGTTTTTTTTTTGACAAAGAGGAGTCAACAAATTAGTTGAGAAAATTAAACACAGTGGAGAGCTGTCCAATAGAATTTGGGCGTAACACTTCTTTCCACATAATGTGGGGACAAGACATATTCTTGTCTAACTCCCGCAGATGTGGTGAAAGTTTGATGATGGACGTAATGACATCCGCTAACGATGGTGCCCCATATTTCAACAGTTTCGCTGGGATATTATCAGGACCAGAAGATTTGTTATCATTCATTTCATTATCGAGTTTTGCTTGCTTCGGGGGTTTTATTGAAATATTTCTTCTCGGGTTGCGACGTGAGTATGCTGCCGAAGAGGTACACTGATCTTAATTATCTGGAAGTCTAGAGTTTGGTGTAGAGAATTCACGTCATCGCTTCACGTGCTGATCTGGTGATGATATCTCCGTGCCGTCATTACACGTTGAAAAATAACGGCCTCTCTGACATATTTTCCCAAACATATTTTGCAGGAACCATGTATATGTTTGGATCACACTTCAAACATTCATATGCTTGCAAGTCCCAAACTCACTTGTATTTAAATGTAAACAGTATCATGTTTACTGACAAACATGTATACTTTTATGTGGAAACATGCGTTTTTCGTCCCAAACACCCATATACTTACGTGGAAGCATTCGCCTGTTTCCCCTAAACCTACATATATTTACGTGGAAACATATGCGTATTTCCTCCCAAACATAATAATATTTAGAAACGAATTATTCTTTGATTTCAGTATATACATATATATTATTTATTATAATTAATTTTATCATTATAAATTCACATCTATAAATAATTAATACAAACAATTAAAAGATTTAAAACGCCCCATTTTATGTTTACTTGCACTGAATGCATTATTTGTTTTTTTCATGAAATGGGAATCTGCTGTTCTTGTGATTCTCCTTTCTTTGTTGTCTCTCACGTTTTTGTTTTCAGAAGGTTTCAGATATGCGTTGGTTATCACTATGCGTTAATACACAAACAATATACCAGTGTTGTTCATGCAAGCCAACCGTGGATGAATTACTTTTGTTTTTTTATTGAACTTATTTCACAAATGGCCCGCCTATCCCATTTTCTCAGTAAAGGCTCGGACAGACAAAGACCTTCAGGTTGTTGCATTTCCAGTTTCTGTCCTCAAAATCGTTTCTCACTTTGGTAGCATACATACACATATACGAAACACATACATAAAAACCAAAGTAACATCACAAACCATTTAACCGTCCGAGCCTTCGTTTATTTCTTATTTCACTGATCAAGCGCTTTTGATATCCTCTGTCAGATGAAACATTGATGATTGAATACATGAAACTAAAACGGAATACATCAGCCTAAATAAGAAACACTGACTTCATCTGGAATTTGCACGCACATTCAGGAATATTCATGACTCACTGATTGACAGAATAATGCAAAAATACATATACACACTTACAAGATAGACTCTCTCGTTGTTCCTCTTTTATTCTCCTGCCCTCGAGAGAGCATAAACAGTGCAACAAACACAAATGTATTTGCATCACAAACGAAGACATACTTGAGTCGCAAAAACACATAGATTATAATATATTAATATATATATATAATATATGTCTCAAACATGTAATATTGAATAGCAAGCACAATGTGTTTGGAAACAAATATATTATATTTCCGACAAGCTCCAAACGGACTTTTAATTTGCATCCAAACAACAACAAAAATACAGATTTGTCAGCGCGTATACTTGAAGTATTCACTAATAGAATTAACTTTTTCTGAAGTTACTATTTTATGAAATGATTTAGGATCTGGCCACAAACCGTCGTCAGTGGTTGTTCGGAATGATGCTATTGAAACAATTATAAAGCTATATGCAAAGAAAACTCTAAATGCAATGAGAATTCTTTAGTACGCAATTGTTTAAGAAAATATCAAAAACAGGAAACATCTATTAAAAGATTTATTTATTTTTGTTAAAAAAAGTGATGTACAAATTAACGGGTTTATGAACTTTTTCAATGAACTGTTCATTACATATTAATGAAAAGATTCATTAAATTTAAAAGTAAACGAATCAAAGTTTATGAACAGATAATTTGAACTTCTTTGAATTTAATTTTCTCAGTGTAGGGTGACACTTACTAGATGTTGTCGGTCTCCGTCTCCAGACTGGTAGCAGTAATGTCTCTATCGCAATAGTTAGACCACAGAAATATATTCAAATGTTTTTTTTTTTGCCAGGTATAAACGGTCTCGTCGTGCAATCAGGGATATTTAATCTGCAATTCCTGCCACGATTCGTCCGGGGATCTTGGATGAATACAATATCGATTTGCTGAGGAGAGATGCGGAAGCAGCTTTAGAGTAGTGGAGGCTTATCTGTAGTAGCGTCAAAATGAACAGCTAGGTCCCTCTCCACCCTCGAGCTGTTAGCCTCGTTGTCGGTGTCATACAGTTAGCTATCTGACAGCTCATCAATGAGCTTTGATTTGTTCAATGACATATCATCCCTTGCTGTATCGACAGGGCCAGTCAAATCTGCAATTTCTTCAGCATTCGCGGCTACATTTCTCTCGGTTTTGATTGAGCATGGAATTTAAAAGGGTGATTTCAGATAGTGAGTTAACGTCCCACATAGTATTTACAGGTTTAGCCTCATCCATGTTCCTGTCTTCTACGTATTCCACCCAAACCCAGTAGACATTGGGTCAACATTTTCTTCCTGGTTTACCCCCCAGTTTCAATCTGTCGGCTAAAGTTCAATCTAGGAGCCGCCTCGAGTGCCCGAAGCCAAAACTGAATCTGACATCTCATTGCAAGTTGTTTACCGGTTTTTCGACAACGACCCAAATGCTTTGCTCACTAATTAATTCTATGTTACACCCATTTTCGTAGAGCGTTAAAAGGTCCTTAACATTACTTAGGAGAATCTGCAATAAAAAAAAAATAAATAATTTAGGACTAATACAAGCTGTATCAATTTTCCGCACGATATTATGATGCATTGCTGAAGTTGAATATAACTCACCTAAAAGTATGCTACGAATTTAAGTATTACTCACCGCTAATGCTATGCTATATAGAAATATGTTCGGATCCACTTCAACAACTATTGTAAATGAACTACCAAATGTTCAACTTTATTTCAAAATTAAAGTTTTTAAAGCTAAAAAGTACTGACCGTAATAATATAACCCTACTTAAAGTACGCTACTCATTACTGAACACTCAAGTGTCCTAAAAGTATGCTACCATTAATATAACACCATTAACTGCACACTCGTGTGCCTTCAAAGTTTAGCACCCCACTACTACCATCCAAAATAATGATTACCTATAAAACTCAGATAAATTGACACAGTTCTATTATCATTTGCATTTTATATCAACTAAGTGACGCGGGGTTTTTGAATAATTTGTGATGCTGTTCGATATAAAATGAACTACAAATTAAACGGTTGTCAGGCGATATATCAATCTCCAATACCCACCACTACCATCAGTATTTAACGGGTAAAGCAAATGGTCGTCTGGTCATTCATAATTTCCAGGCCATTTAGATTTTGCCTTAAAACGCAATTTTATGCCTCAGCAAATGGCAAATTGCTTGGTCAGCATCAATTTTCGGTTGTGAACCAAAAAAAAAATGTCCTCCAATAACTGTCAAATGCAAAAGCAATAACAACATCCACAGCATATCAGCAACAATATTGGCCGACAATAATAGGCCATTTGGATGGCCATGGCATAAACACACACATGGTATCAATTTCACTTTTCAATGAATCGTACAATGACGCGTTTCAATAACAATATTATTGGGGATGCAAAAATCCTTAATTTTCAATGTTATTTTTTCTAACAGTTGAAATACATACACTCAAAAAGACAGTGTAGTATCAACAGCAAAAACAGCTGCTGAAGGAGGAAGTAAACACGGTTGCTGGGGAAAATGTTATGGTTGTTTAAAAAATCTGTCGTTTTTTGTTGTTTGGATGCAAATATAACATGTGTTGGAGCTTGTCGCAAATATAATATACTTGTGCCGAAACGCATTGTGTTTGCTATTCAATATTACATGTTTGAGACACAATGATTAATATGTTATAGTATATGTGTTTGCGACCGAAATATGTCTGTGTTTGTGATACAAATACAACCGTGTTTCTTGCACTGTTTATACTGTTTCGAGAGCAAGAAAATAAAAGAGGGGCAACGAGTGTGTATATCTAGGAAGTGTGTTTCTGTATTTATTCCTGAATGTGCGTGATGTAATGCGTTTTAATTTCGTGTATTCAGTCGTCAATGGTTCATCGGACAGAGAATATCAAAAGCGGTTGATCAGTGAAAGAGAAATAAACAAACGCTCGGACGGTTAAAGGGGTTGTGATGTTGCTTTGGTTTTTGTGTATGTGTGTCGTATATATTTATGTGTGCTACCAAAGTGAGAAACGATTTTGAGGAATGAAACTGGAAAGGGCAACAACGTGAAGCCCTTTATCTGTCGGAGCCTTTACTGAAGAAATCTGAACGGCGGACCAATTCTGAAATAAGTGTAATAAAAAAACACAAGTAATTAATACACGCTTGTCTTGCATGAACTAGATTTGTATATATGCATATTGTTCGTGTACCGATGCATAGTTGAAACCTTCTGAAGACAAAAATGTGAGAGACAATAAGGAAATTTGACACAACAGAGCAGCAGACACAAAACAAAACAAATAACGCATTCAATGCAAGTTAATGTAAAAATTATTTAAATCTTTCAATTTTTTTGTTATACTTGTAATTATTTATATACGTAAATGTGGACATATATTGAAAAAATTAATTATAATAAATAAAGATAGAAAAAAGAATTCGTTTTGCAAAGTTTGTGGATCAATTTGTGAATTTGTGAATTTGTGTCTCCAACATGAAATATTGAATAACAAACACAATGTGTTGTACAGAAGTATAGAAAGTAAAGAAACCAATTGGTTGAAAATAGGTTGTAGCAACCGTAAATCGGTTGCAGCAACGTCGTTTGATAATTGATTCGGTTGTGACAAATGAATCTTGAATTATATTCATTCTGTCACCAAATTTTCACAAAATTTCGGTTGAAACAACCGAATTTGGAAATAATTCGGATACAACAAGTGAGATTGGTACCAAATTCGGTTGGAGTAACCTAATGTGGCATCAACTCAGGTACAGCAACCGAATTTGGCACCAATTCGGTTGTCACAACCGAATTTGGTATCAATTCGGTTGTAACCACCAAGTTTGGTAACAATTTAGTCGCAATAACCAAATTAACCCTTAAGTCGATTCCACCAACCGAATTCGGGGTCAATTCGGTTGCTGTAATTGAATTTCTCATGAATTCTGTAGGTATAAACGAATAATTTTATATATATAAAACTTGACGTTGAAAATTATGAAAACAAATATTATATTCAAAGAAGCAAAAGACTGTATAATTGTCCCTGTCCTGTGTCAACCGCTAATGAGGTTGTGACGACCTCTAAATTCGGTTACGGCTAATTCGGTTGATACAAACGAATTTTTCTGTGAGTGTAGAAGACAAATACAATAATCCCTACTTTCGGGAAATCTTAGAAACCTTAATATTTATGGAACTTTTAATCCGGTAACAGGCATAATTTTTTAAAAGTTACCTTGCTTTAACGAAGGATTTCTCATTGACCGAATTTTTGCCAGGTTCAAATACCATCTAAATGTTATTCAAATTGCACACACAGACGCTGATAATTCAAATCTAGTTATGACCCATAAATTAGCATTTTCCCACATTGTGCCCAAACTAAGAAATCATCGCGATTTAAATTTATAACGGGCGTTAGTACATAAATTGAAATATTGTGCGATCAAAGCGAATTTACGAATGGACGTGAAATTTTGAGTTGGCTAATGCAGGGTGGTTCAGACACGGCTGGACAAATTTCACCAGCTTATTCCTTGGCTCGTTTCATTTAAATATGACCATCTACGACCATCCCCGAAAATGCAAGGGGGCGAAATGGCAGTGGTTTGAAAATTTTCGGATTGGTGGTCGGAGGGTACTAGGGTAAAATTGCTAAGTTCTGAACCAGTGGAAGGATTTCTTTGTTTTTGGGCTTGTTGGAAAGGCCTTTAAAATACCTTTCAAAATCATTAACCGTAAAATTTAAAAACGTGAAATCGCCGAGATACGGAGCTTTCTAACAAAAAATTGGTAAAGAGACATAAGAACGGGCACATAACCTCAATTTTCTCATCCAGATGGCAGATAACTTAACAAAATTACCTAAACGAAGCCCAGAGGTCTTGCCGTTCCAAAGTTATGACTATTTGACTGAAATGGAAAACATTTTTTTTGCAAGCGAAATAATGGCACACATTTGATGTTAAAGGAAGTTTCCAATGTACTTCCCGTTTTCTACTAAACACAATTGCAGCCGTTTGCGAACCACGTCGGACATGTTCGGTAAAGCCTGTGGCCAATCCGACCACCGGTTCAGAACTTAGCAATTTTACCCTAGTACCCTCCGACCACCAATCCCAAAATTTTGGACGAAAATGTTAGTACATGACCTGATGCAAAATTTAATATAGGTGTACTCTCAAATTCGCTACGATCATAGCTAATATCAATTTGGAAAGCACTAGTGATTTACTAAGGCCTATCATACATTTAAATTGCCAGTTTTTTTTTAATTTGGGCACAGTGGGCGAAAATGTTAAGATATGGCCCGATGGAAAATTCCAAATATGTGTGTTCTAAAATTCGCTATAATCATAGTTAATACCACTTTAGAAAGCACTATTGACGTACTAAAGCCTGGTATACATTTAAATCGCGAGGTTTTCTTAATTTGGGCACTGTGGGTGAAAATTTTAATACATGGCCCAATTCAAAATCTCAAATAAATGGGTTCTCAAATCCACTACGATCATAGTTAATATCAATTCAGAAAGCACTACTGAAACACTAATGCCTGGCATAAATTTGAATCTCAAGGTTCTCTTAATTTGGGCACTGTGGGTGGAAATGTTAATACATAGCCCAATACAAAATTTTAAATAAGTCAAGTTCTCAAATTTGCTACGTTTACAAAATATGCCAATTTGGAAAGCACTACTGAAACACTAACACCTCGCATACATTTAAATCGCGAGGTTTTTGGTTTTTTTACTTTGTGCACAGTGGGTGAGAATGTTGATACATGACCGAATGCAAAATTTCAAATAAGTCAAGTTCTCAAATTCGCTACGATTATAGTTAATATCAATTTTTAAAGCACTACTGATGTACTAGGGCCTGGCATATACTCAATTTTGAGGGTTTCTTAATTTGGACACAGTGGACAAGAATGTTAATACTTATACATGGCCCGATGTAAAATTCCAAATAGCTGTGTTCGCTACGATCATAGTTAATATCAATTTGGAAAGCACTTCTAAAACACTAACGCCGGGCGTAAATGTAAATCCCGAGGTTTTCTTAATTTGGGCCCATACGTTTTTAATAAATAGGAACAAGTTGGGACAATTTCCTTTAAAAACAAATTCGGTAACCAAACCCTTGGCAAAATTTTGAGTAGGTTGTGATAACTTCTCAGTTCGGCTGTGGCAACTTCTAATGTGTTTGTGACAACCTCTAGGTGGCAGCCTCCTACTCTTATTGTAAGAACCTCTAATTAGGTTGTGGTGACCTCTGTTACGTAACAACCTATAATTCGGTTGTGACAACCACTAGTTCAGTTGTGGTGACACCTAATTCGGGTATGTTGACCTCTAATTCGGTGGTGATGCCCCCAATTGCGTTTGTAACAACATATAATTCGGTTTTGACAACGTCTAAGTCGGTTGCCTAATGCGTTTGTGACAACCTCTACGTGGCAACCTCTTATTCGTACTGTAACAACATAATTAGGTTGTGATGACCTCTGTTGCGTTTGTAACAACTTATCATTTATTTGTGACAACGACTACTTCGGTTGTGATGACACCTAATTCGGGTATTCTAATTCGCTGGTATCGACTTCTTTTTATTTATTCAAACATCTACAGAATTTCATTCTTACAGATTATAGCTACATAAAGACTTAATACTAATTGTACAATATAAATGGGTTTAATTTAAATATATTTTTGGACACTTTCAATTTAATTATTACACAGTTTTAAACATCTTGATCTAGGCTCATTTAACGCATAATTTGACCTGTGCAGGGCCACCTCAAATATACGGTTGCATCGTAATTCCCTTGGAGGTTCATATAAATTAATAATTTCTTTTATTTCCGAACAATTTATATCTCCAGACAACACGCTAAAATCAAACATTAAACAAAAATATGATCTACGGTCACTTAATGATTGCAACCCCAAAAACTTTCTTCTTGATATGTAAGGAACTGCCTTAGGCCAATTTAATTTTTTAAAGATGATCCTTGTAAACAATTTTTGAATCTTTTCAATTCGATTGGAGTATTTCAAATAATAAGGATTCCAGACTATCGAACAGTACTCCAATTTACTTCGTACTAATGAAACATATAAAGATTTTAAAGTCATATGGTCTCTAAATTCCTTGGAATTCCTTCTTATGAAACCTAACGTTGAATAAGCCTTGGAAGTTATGTAGTCAACATGACAAGAAAATGATAATTTAGCGTCGAAAATAACTCCTAAATCCTTTACTTCAGTACTACGTCTGAAAGGATTGTTATCAATTTTATAGTAATACAAGACAGGACTAAGAGAGTGAGAATAAGAAACAGAACTACACTTTGATACATTTATCATAATTTCATTTTCCATGCACCATTCGCTACGTGAGTTTATATCAGTTGGTATTCCCTGGCAATCGCCGATCGTAGATTCTGAAGAGTAAAGTTTTAAGTCATCCGCAAACAGCAGACATTTTGAAAATTTTAAAATATTCGGTTGTGATTCACCCTATTGCGTTTGTAACAACATATAATTCGGTTTTGACAACGTCTAATTCTGTTTTGATGACCTCTAATCCGGTTGTGAAAACCTCTATTTTGGTTGTGATAATCTCCAATTCGGTTGTGACAACCTTCAATTTGATTGCGACAACCACTAACGAGTTTGGGACTACCTATAATTCGGTTGTGGCAACTTCTAATGTGGGATACTGCAAATTCGGTTGTCTCAACCAAGCACGGCTGTTATGACAGTGTTTACAGAGCGTGTTTGTTTACACTACGCTTCATAATCATTAGGAGGTAAATTGTATTTGTAGTATCATTGAAAAAAGTATATCGAATAATTGATAAATTTTGACTTGGTCATCGGGTTTTTATTGCCCAGCGAAACATATCAGCGGTTTCTGTAAAATTAATACTTAATGGATTTTTTTGATCGCACCTTAAATCTGTGTTTTCTGCTGAAGCGATTTCTATTACTTCGTCGGTGGTTGTAGGGTCGGGGTTAGCCAATAAACTATGATTTGATTAATTCTCAGTTGCAAAGTTAGGCATTCTCAATTTAAATGGAATGTAAATGCCCGATGCTTGGCATTTAAATGTCATTAAATATAAAGATTTTCTGTGAGCTTTTAAATGACGAGTGGAAAACTCGCCCTAAGTCAATGGACCTGAAAATGTAAATCATATAAATTTTTTTCATAAATAATAATAAATAGTCGATAAAACGCCTAAGTAACATTTACATTTAAGTAGCCGCTGTGTAGCCAAAAATGTAATTGAAAATTTAATTGAAACTTCGAAGAATCCTTCAAATGCCGTGCTGCTGGATTGTGCCACTTGCTATGGGACTTTAAGTATACGTAAGACTAAACACCGCCATACCTCTTAACATAATTACATTTTTGAAACCTTAAAAAAAACGTTGAAAATATCCTTTAACTTGTCATGAGTCACATCCTCCCCTGCTTTCACTCTCTCTCTCTCTTTCTCTCTGCCTCTCACTACGAGCCTTCAAACAGATAAACTTATCTACTATAAAGAGCAGAAGTTTGATAGACAGGGCTTGGACGATAAAAAACAGAAAAAATAGTAAAGCTTTTGGCTTAATGAATATTTAATGTAGCAACAGTTTACTAATTTCTTATGACCATCTAGAGATGCCGCCACTTGGAGTCCTTTTACTGTTGCTTTTTTGGCTGCCATTCAGTCCACCACTACTGCCACGTCTAATATTTATTCTGGTTGTGTTTTTTTTTTTTGGCATTTTGACAAAACTAAATAACTATAACTACTGAATAGTGAGAGGGAACACTTCACCAGATAGCAAGAAGTCAAGTCCAAAAGGCAACAGCTGTTCAACCATATAATGCAACTAAATGCGAGAGGAAAATGCACTAAAAATTACCAGAAAATGTAGAGGCATGACAATACACAGGACAAAACCGAAAGATTATAAATGAAAATTTAAAGGCGAAGGTTCGAAAATTTATTATATGATACCACAGAGTAGAAGCATGCGACTAATATATTTCAGCCATAATCAATCAAATCATTCACATCATCTGGTTTATAAAAACCGACAGTAGTGAAAACTAGCAAGTTTCACTGTAGCGATGAAAAATAATAAAGGACATATGGTCATGCCGCATTTCATTGCAACGTATCCTACACGCAGTAAAAAACACATTGCAGAAAACAACGAGAAAACATATTACAGGAAACATGCATATGTTTGCAAGCATTGTTTTCATGAATTGACGACCTGCTAGGTTTTCAGCAGTTTTCAACAACCATAGGCACATTTGGGGCATAAAAACCTATATTATAACCTATTAATCATTGTGTCTCCAACATCTTATACTGAATAGCAAACACAATGTGTTTGGATGCAAATATGCTATATTTGCAAAAAGCTTCAAATACGTTATATTTGCATCCAAACAACAAAAGACAGAGTATTCAGCTTGTAAGAGAGAGTGTTGCACAGAAACGATATTTTATTACTGTAAATGTACAAAGAACATGAATGATATATCATATTCTAACCACTGTGACAGTTTATATGTTCAATCCCTACCGAATAGTTTTCAAAGACATTCACTTCCTTTTTTTGCAAATGACACCATGTGCTATAGGAAGGAAACATCTTCCAGTGAAGTAAATACGGAAACACATTCAGGCATTGGTATCTTCTGCTGGCATCGTAATGCAAAGACACACAGAAGTTGGCAAATTGTAATAAATTAAATTTTATGACATTTGTTGCATGCCACTTCTCATTGCATCCTCTTTGTTTTATTGCCACTATAGAAATGGTAATCAGACACTTTTGAAACGGCAATCTTGGAGATAAATTTAAAGGAGAATGACTGTTTAAATAGGTAAGAAGCGAGAAAAGTGTGCAATTATTAGGTAGGATTGGAAAAGGAGAGACGAAACATTGGTGCCTCACCTCATGTACGTTTCCTGTCCATAAATCTAAGGTAGTAGGTAAACCTGGTTCTAGGCGTTCGTTGTCCCCGGTATGTGCGTGGAGATAGATTACGAATATATCTAGAACAGACACAAACCTTTACAGTTTACAGAGCTGTGTTATGGCGTTAACATATTTATGTTAATATACACGGTGGTTCAGTCATGAGTGGACAAATTTCACCAGTGAATCCCTTGGCTCATTTCGTGAAAATATGTCCATCCCCGAAAATGCAAGGGGGCGAAATGGTAGCGGTTTGACAATTTTCGGATTGGTAGTCGGAGGGTACTAGGGTAAAATAGCTAACTTCTGAACCAGTGGTCAGAGTAGATTTTTTTTGTTTTTGGGCTTGTTGGAAAGGTCTTTTATTTAGCTTTATTATTTTTTAGGTTTTTAATATGAATTAGCTTCTTCAGGAGCTCAAACCAGCAGACCATGAAGAGCGCCGTCAATTCGTTCAAAGTGAAGTCGGTGCCAATTTTTCAAAAAAAGACATGATACCCCCACTGTAAGAAATCCACGGAACATACTGCCTCTTTCTTGACAACTGACATTTGTACTTAATTTTCGCGTAAAAAGTTTGTGCAGTCCATTGCTTGCAATTATGGAAGTTGGAGATATTGAATGCAGTATTGTCGTAATTGATCAAAAAAATGTGAAATGGAAACTGGCGCCATTTATTGAGCGTTACAACTGCTCGGGATCACTCGTAATTTTGTTCATTGTACTGTAAAGCTGTTTGGGGATACCGGTGGAGTAGTAGACCGTCCGAGATCTGGCCTGCCGCACAGTGCGTGAACTCCTGGATTTGTCAAAGCCGTAGAGAATTAAATTCGTTGAAATCTACTCTGGAATCAAAAAATATTGTCTCGGGAGATGAATATATCGAAGGTGTAAATTTCTAGCATAATTAAATATGACTTGGGACTTGCAGCTTACAAAAGACACACAGGGCATCTACTGACGGCAGCGTTGAAAGAGAAGCGCAAGGACAAATTAAAAGCAGTTCTTCATCTGAACGCCAATATCGGCCACCACTTTTCGATAGCGCTAAAAAGTATGCAATAATTTGCGGTAATAATGCAAACAACATGAAAAAATATTTGTTTTAATGCTGTAAATACATCTTGTCATACGTATTTTGGTTTGTCTTTGAATAAAATGGTATAGTTCCAAGGAAAAATGTTCTTGGGTTTTAAAGGGCTTTAATCCTGTGTCTAGACTAACATATTTTGGGAAATTTCTTGTTTAACGGGAAATGTTCTAGGTGAAGCCTGCAACCATTTTTTAGTATATATTGTACTTTTGAACCCAACAAAAAGTAAACTTAGCAAAGCCAAATTGAAAGAAGTTTAAAAAGAGAAAATTTTCTGAAATAAGTGCCTTTTCTTAAACAAGCTAATTTTTCCTAAAACCAATACCTATTGATATTCCTAAACAAAATACATTTATCTTTTTTATTATATTGTTCAAGCTCAAGAACATTCTATATCTCTATAAATAGAGATATGGGTATTGGAACGAAGTTCCTTATAGCACGTTGGGGGTTGGGGGCTAAATGAAAAAATTTTAAACAACTTTTTTTTAACTACTTTATTACAACCCATTATTATCAACTATATTTGGTACTTTTGGTTTGGTTTAAAGGGAAGTTTTCTAGGTGGAGCCTGTGTATTACATATTGTAGTTTTGAACCCAGTAAAAGGTTAATTTAGAACCTGGGAAATTATACTTTTTGTTTCTTAAAAAACTACCTTTTCTTTAAAAAGTACCTTTTTGTGAAACAAAATAACTTTTCTTGAGATAAGTACATACTCTTAAAAATGTACATATTTTTGAAAAAAAGACCAATTCTCATTTCTTAAAAAATACATTTTCTTCAAAAAAAATAATTTCTCTCAAACAAAAAAACATTTCTTACGAAAATTCCTTTTCTTAAAAGTACCTCTTTTTAAAAATAAAATAATAACTTTTCTTTTCTTTTCTTGAGATAAGTAGCCTTTCTAAAAATTAGAACATTTTTAAAAAAAATAAACTTTTCCTAAAAAGACTTTTCCACTTCTTTAAAAAGTACCCTTTCTTAAAAAAGTATTTTTTTTTAAATAAGTACCTTTTCTTAAAAAAGTAAATCTTCTTACAACAAATTGCATTTTCTTAAAAAACTACCTTTTGTTTAAAATGTACCTTATTTCTGAAAGAAAATAACTCTTTTTGAGATAAGTACATACTCTTAAAAATGTATATATTTTTGAAATAAGACCAATTCTACAAAAAATGCCCTTACGAAAGTTCCTTTTCTTAAAAGCACCTCTTCTTAAAAATAAAATAATAACATTTCTTTTCTTTTCTTGAGATAAGTGGCCTTTCGGAAAATAATTAAATTTTAAAAAACAATAACCTTTTCCTAAAAAGAGGAACACTTCTTTAAAAAGTACATGTTCTTAAAAAAGGTACGTCTTTGTAAAAAAAATGCGTACTCTTATGGCATTTTCTTACAGAAAGTACTTCTTCTTAAAAATAGCACCTTTTCTTAAAAAAACATTAGCTTTTAATAAAAAAAGTATCTCTCTTTTTAAAAAATATAGCGCAAGGAACTTCGTTCCAACCGGGTGTCCCCTGACACCTCATGTAATTTTGTTTATTTACATTAGTTATGAGCTTCACCACATAATAAATATATCTGTAGTAAAATAGTTTATAATGTTGTCCAATCGAATTTTGTGAAGCACAAACACGCGGGAATCTTCTGTACTATTTCTCGTTGATTATTGTTTAAAGGAGTTAATCACTTTGGCAATTTACACATCCATATAATGCCTGCTTTCACAACTGCCTGCCCATTTATTTTTTATATCCTGGTCTACTTAATGAAGGTCCTCTCGACATGCTTCGCAAAAAGCAATCAAACATCGATTTCAAATAATATTGTTTGCCATTGTATTGCTAATGTTGTTTATTTCTACTGAACTAAGAGGCTTTCATGTACAGTAGTGTGTCCCGTCAATGTATGAAATTTTTTATTTTTCAAGATACACAAACGCAAGAGTAATCAAAATTTGCTTAATTTTACAGAGATTACGAATATCAAAAGAAAATTTGAATTATATGTTATCTTGAGGGCTCTACAGAACGTTAAAGTTTTGTAAGTTGTACATTTTTACAAGGTTGAACCATATGCCTAAAATAATACAAAAGTTAAATTTAAAAGTTAGTTTATTATGCAAATTAGTAAACTAAAGAACAATAAAATAGAATAAACGAAATAAAGCGGTCAATTAATAAAAATTATCCTAATATTTAAACTGATTTTTGTGTCCAAAATTTGGCATTTCTGCTCGAGATTTAACTTGGTTGGTGAGGCCACTGTCACCAGTTTTACACACCTTTCCACTGATTGCGTATGACAAGGAAAGTCATTGATTTCCAAGCTCTTATCTCTTGCTATTTTTTTGTAGCTCCTCATCTGACATATGACGAAGAACAGGCGGTGTTGTAGTTAGGCACTCGTCCCATAAAATCATTTCAGTGTAATCTCGGGCCGAGAAGTTAAGTTTTTGTGGCCTGAATATTCTGAGTTTTGTTGAAGTTTCATTTTCTCTAGCTGTTATTATTTTCCGTAATGCCAGCTCCCGAATGTGATCCCTCTCATCAAACAACATACTGACAAGTAGGTCTTCTGGATGTGCATAAAATGGGTTTCTTTCGATAACAGGATCCACAACAGATTTCAAATTTTCTGGTAAAAATCGAGAGTACTGAGTTAATAGGTAAATATGCTTGGCGCCATCCTTAAAAGAACTTTTTTGATTGATAAGGAACCAAATCGGGGCGTATACTTTAACAACATAATTGACAAGCAGTTTTAAATTTTCGGTTGGATGAAGAGCACTTATGTAAAGTCTGAGTATACAATTAGCAGTAGTAAGCCATCTCGAGTGCGCCATTTTTCCAGGTTGACGGTTTGCCAGCTTAGGAGCACAGAAGCCAGCTGATACAGCATTACTCATCTCGTAAAGGTATTTTTGATCTGTACTTAGATCATCGACCACAGTTTTCGGCAAGTAAGCCAACCAATTGTTTTCCAATAGGTCCAGAATATTCTTTAGGCCCAGAAGTGGAACCATCTAATGTAGAAAATAGATGTCGAAGCGGTAATTCATTAGCATGAAGTACACAAACACACCATTGTAGCGGCCTTTTTAAATATTGCTCTAAATATTGAATCACGGCACCCTTCCAACCGGTATTAGCTGCAGTTCCGTCACATCCCACGCAAATCACGTGGTCTTGTCCTTACGTCCATCAAAGTAAATGCTCTTTATAACTATGCTTCCAATTTCTTTTGAGGCTTTGGTCCGGCCCTTAGATACCGCTCTGTGGATCTTGTTTTTGTCAATTACCAGAGTTAAATCATCGGTAGAAACCAAGCCAATGTCTGCCAAAACCGCCGAAGCAACATTTAAGAGAAGTGCACTTACAACTGAGAAACATTTCAGTTTATTTTCATAGCTATCACTTCGTTTGTTTTTGGGGTATCTTTTCAAATGGAGGTATTTTTCGAAATATAGTTTTTGTAATTGAATAATTCGCTCTTTTGTTACGATTGGAATCGAAGTTTTGGTCCAAATGTCGCCTATTTTTTCAGAAACAATCGCAAATATATCTGAATTTGATGGATCTTTTCCATTGTACTTCAATTTTAGATCGTTCCTGACGAATAAAATATATTTAGTGACGTTCTTTATAGTTGGTAGCTGTCGATCGCCAAGTTCTTCGTAAGGTCCCAATATAGCACAAGTAGTTTCACTACGCCTCAAAGTCATTATTAAAAGTCACAAAAATTACCAAAATTTCATTTGCGACCGATCACAAAAGGCACCTGCACAAAACTAACGCAAACACGAACTTAGTCAAACTTAGAAACAAAAGAGCATTAATTTTTAGAATAAAAGCGCACAAGAAGAATGACACATATGGTTTTACTTGGAAAAAGTACCGTTTTACAAAAAAAAAATTTCTATAAAAGCAAAAAGCCATATATGGCGTTGTATGAGGTAGAGGATTGAGGGTATTTGCAGGTAGAAACCTAGCAAACATTAAGTGATTGGGAACTTGTCAATGCATGCAAATCGAATTATTATGCTTTCATTATACTTGAATGTAATAAAAAAGTCAATATTTTTGTATATTTAATTCAGTTCAGCAAAATTCAAAACTGCGGAAAATTACAAAAAAATTTAACATTTTCAAAATTTTGAAGATCGGTAGAACCCTGAAGATATAATTTTATTTTAATTTTAAAATTATTTTTGTAATCTGTGATCAATTACGCAAATTTTGCGAGGTCTTGCGTTTAGAAAAACTAAAAAAAAATATTTCGGGACACCCTAATGTACAGTCTCACTCTCTCTCTCTCTCTCTTTTGTATTATTTACATACAATTGTCAATGTATTTGTGATCTACGCAAACATTTGCATTTACCATTCATCAAAAAACTCTATTTAACCCCACACAAATAAAACGCTTGGTGTAACTCTATGCACTTGTCCTAAATACCATTCAGTTAAAAGCCTTTTGCCACAAAATGTAGCAACGATTTCGATTTTAAAGCAACATCAAATATTCCAGATGTTTGGAAACACAAAAACGAACCAAAAAAAGAAAGAACATCAAGCAACCAGCGTGTATTGATTGATAGTTGTATAACACATTCGAAGGCCAGAGATAAGCGATAGATGCCAGTCATCTGTATCAGTGATTTGTGAAGGCATCACAAATTGTATAAATCACAGGAAATTCGAAAGGACCAAAGGGAACTATAAAAAGAAAACCAATTGTTTTTTTCCCCATTTTAAGATAAACAAGTTAAATAACGGAATTTAGACTCCTGCCAAATTCTCGTATGCATATATTTTGAAAGAGACAAAAGGATAAAAGTGAAAGTGTTGACATTTACACACACTATAGATCATAGACATAGAGGGCTTTGCATGTGGATGAGTACGTCACACAAACATATGCCAGTTTACTTTATGCCTAGACAGTAAAAGGATAACATCTGTTTTGCCACCATCAAGAATAAAGTATTAACAGTTATTGTAACCAAAGTGTCAGATGTCACGGTTAGGATAAGATTTTTTCGTATTTAAAGTCAACGGAATGACAGAACGGTATTAATGAATGACCTTGTCGACTTAATGAATAGATGTAATTAGGGAGATAGATTGAAATAAGTCATGGTTACTTACTTTCTTACTTAGGTGGCCTCAAACAACCCAGGGGGAATAAGGGCCTTACAACATGAGGATAACATATTTCTCCTACTGGCTCGATCTTAAGATTTTTTCCTCCTGTTGGTAACACCAAACTCTCGTATATAATATTCCACCTGGTCTTTGCAGCGAAGTCTTGGTTGTCCCAATTTTCGATGTCCTTCCAGTACATCTCTGAATACTTTACGCACTGGTTCATTCTGATCCAGTCTACTGACATGGCCTAGCCAGTGTAAACGCGATATTTTTTGATACGCACAACTACGCTGCCGTGCTTATCAAGAAGGGCTCAAGTCCACTTTCCTAAATTTTTCAGGAAGCTTGGAGCTTCATTTGTAATAAGAAACCCGTTTCTTTTTATAATGAAATTAATAACATTTATGTAGTTTTGTCGAAATTTCCAACCATAACGGAAGGTTCAAAATGTTGCTAACTTGAGCATTTTTTTTTTAATATTTTGGAGTTGAGTCTTTCTTAGTAAGCAGGGCAGTGCAGTGCGTTGATGTCAGGATACAGATTATACAGCTCGTGGTACAACCGTCGTCGATACTCTCGCCGGTTTCGTTTATAGGACCATACACTTTCCTGAGCATTTTTCTCTCGAAGACTACCAATGATGTTTCATCAGCTTGCGATATGACCCATATAGGACCCAGGCTAAAAAGTAAGGCAGGTTGTATGAGAGTCTGATAGAGTTGGGTCTGTGTATCTCGAGACAGGGTCTCAGCTCCGAGCCCGAAATAGCACCTGCTTGCACACACAATTCTCCGGCTGATTTCTAGGTTGACATTATTGTTTGTGTTCACGGCAGATCCAAACTAAATAAATTCCTCCACTACCTCGAAATGGAAGCGGATATCAAAGTTCACCCTTTCATCCAATCGGCTGGAAGTTCTCCTTGTCGAAACCATTAGTTTTGTCTGGTCATCGTTTACGGCAAACCCCACTTTTGCTAATTTCTTCTCAATTCTCGAAAATACTGCAGTAACTTCTCGCAGGTTTCGTCCAAAGATGTCTAAATCGTCAATATACGCCAGCAGTATATGACTTTTAAATATTTTCCCATTACTGCTTATTAAGTGCCAGGGTAGAGTTTCTCAGAATCAGCAATCTGGGTTCTTTCTAGTTTTACACTCTCTGATTGGGACGTACAGTTTTATACTGGTTCCGAACGGGTTTTTGCGGAGTCTTTTCACAGCAAGTTAATCGAAAGTGTCGCCGTCACTAACGGGGATAATTCCTCGTTAAGACAGTTGCACCACCGCACAGTGGTTCAGAATCGAATTCCATCCGTATAAAATAAATTTTTTTTGGTCTGGTAAAAATTTTTAAGTTCTATAAAAATCCGTTTGTAGACAAGGACCTAGTGATTGTGCCCATTTATAAACATCGAAAATCGCACGTACTTTTAGATTTTTTCGATTTCCAAGAAAACAAAAATGTTGGTTTTTAATGTTTTGTATACATTTATGTTTTGTTTACATATTTTGATATAATTGTACATAATGCGTAGAAAAAATTTGAATTTTTTTCGCATTACAGATATTCGCTACTTTCGAATTTTGAGAATCGAAAAATTTTGATATCTTTTTTCGAATTTCTTGCACTGTATCTCATTCAGTTTTAGAGATATTGCACTCAATTTTTCTTTGTAATAAAGTGTGATTTACTTTTATTGACTAGTCTACAACCTCATGAGGTCAGACGTCTTACACATATTAATTAAACAAACAAATTAAACAAATTTCAACATATTCTTCCAACTGGCTCTATCCTTCGCCTTTTCTCGCCAGTTGGTAACACCAAGGATACGGAGGGATTCTTCTGCCTGGTTTCCCGCGGAGTCGTGGTCGTACTCTTTCATCGGGTATGTTATCGAAAACCTTTCGCTCTGGCTCATCTTCATCCATTCTGATAACATGGCCTAGCCAACGCAATTGGCCCACTGTGATTCGTCTAGCTATGTCCACGTTAGAATAGAGATTATATAGCTCTGCGTTTCAGCGACGTCGGTACTCGCCGTTTTCCCTAGGACCATATATTTTACGGAGAATTTCTCTCTCGAAAACTCTCAGGTTTTTTTCATCCGCAATAACATCTATTTGCAAGCATAATTCTCCTATTTATCTCCAGGCTGACGTTGTTGTCATCTACCACTTCAAAATTAAATCGGTTGTCAACGTTGAAGTGCGGACCAAGTTGAGAGGTTTCTCTATTCGTTGACACCATCAATTTTGTCGTGCCGTCATTAACGGCAAGACCTTTTGATTTTGATTTTGATCAGACCTTCGCTGATTCCTTTTCGATTCTTGAAAATACTCCAGAAACCTCTCGCAAATTTCGCCCTATGATGTCTATGTCGTCAGCATACGCAAGCAACATATGGCTTTTCCTGTTAATGGTCTTGTTCGTATTTACTGCAGCCTTTCTCATTATTATATCCATTAAGATGTTGAAGAGATTGCACGAAAGTGTGTCGCCTTGTCTAAAACCTCGCTTGGTACAGAATGGTTCAGTGAAGTCTTTACCCACTTTCACTGCTGATTTGGTGTTGGTCAGCGTCATTCTACAGAGGCGGATCAGTTTTGCCGGAATACCAAGTTCCGACATAGCTTCGTACAGTTTTCCCCGTATGGAGCTATCAATCTACACTATCATTATTACCTCCTGATCTTCAGTGCAATAATCTGAGTGGAGTAGTGCTGAAAAGTGCTCTCTCCACATTTGGAGCACAAGTTATAATTTTGACCTTAATTTGGGTGCATTACTTCCATTTATTACAACTGTGGTTGCTGCAATAGAATTTCTCATGAACTCTGTTGGTACAACCGAATTACTTTTTCATTTTCGGTTACCACAACGGAACTTATTTTGAATTCGGTTAGCACAACCGAGTCTATTTTGAATCCGGTTATCACAACATACTATATAAAGGGTTTTACAACAGAGACGCTACAAAAGTAAATCGATAGGGACAGCAAACGACGCCATATTTTTTCCCGCTCTTTTGACATTTCTCTTCAGTAAGGTTTGCCATTTCATCATGCAAAGATATACGAGCCAACAACGAGTCAAAATTATTAAAATTTACTACCGAAATTTGGAGTCAGTGGCCTCAACTTTAAGAGCGCTACGTCCAATTTATGGTCGTCATAATCGTCCTACCAGATCAACAATTGAGTATCTAGTGGAAAAATTTGAATCCACAGGCACAGTACAAAATGTTCTCGTGCCAGTGAGACAAAGAAGTGCCCGTAGTGTCGAGAATATTGCTGCCGCTGAGGCTTCAGTTCAAGAAAGCCCAAATGTGTCTCTCACACATCGTTCTCAAGCGTTGGCCATCACTGTGACGTCTTTGTGGCGAGTTTTGCGTAAAGATCTTGGCCTACATCCTTACAAGATCAAATTGACGCAAGAACTGAAGCCGCTTGACCACCATAAGCGTCGTATGTTCGTGAATTGGCCTGAGCAACAAGTTGAAAATGATTCGGATTTTCGGCGGAAAATCACCTTCAGCGATGAGGCTCATTTCTGGCTGAATGGCTTCGTCAATAAGCAAAATATGTGTTATTGGTCAGACAGCAATCCACACGTAATCCATGAGTCATCATTGCATCCCGAAAAAATTACGGTATGGTGAGGTTTATGGGCCGGCGGCGTCATTGGGACGTACTTCGTCCGTGATGATCAACACCGGCACATTACTGTGAATGCGAATCGCTACTGTTCAATGATAACCGAATATTTTTGGCCCCAATTGGATAATATGGACTTGGAGGACATGTGGTTCCAACAGGGCGGCGCCGCAAGCCACAATAAATTTTTTGGCAACCAAGTTTGGTGAACGTGTAATCTCACGAAATGGCCCAGTCGATTGGCCGCCTCGGTCGTGAGATTTGACGCCGTTAGATTATTTCCTGTGGGGCTACGTCAAGTCTATGGTCTATGCCAACAAGCCAGCGACGATTGATGAACTTCGTACGAATATCGAACGTGGAATTGTATCAGTATCGCCCGATTTATGCTTAAAAACCGTCGAAATTTGGGTGCAGCGTCTAGACTTCTGCAAGCGTGCCCGTGGTGGCCATGCAAAAGAAATCGAGTTCCATACATAATGGCATCGAACGTACTTTCACAGCAATAAAGAATTTCATTGGTATCTAAAACCGGTTTTGCTTTATTTAAAAAAACTTTTGTAGCGCTCTTATTGAAAAACCCTTTACTATGAAAGGTAATCAAAGAAAGTGCTGATGTGGATTTTGCGTTACCACGTCTTTTTTGTAGACAAGGCCAAGATTTGTCAAGCAGATGTCGTAAGTTCTGAAAATTTTCAAGATGGGTCATTTGGGATGTTCTTATATATACCCCAAATGCCAGCGAGAATACTATAATGTTTGTAGAGAACGGTCGCATAGTAGGGGTTAAAATCTAAATCGACAGATACAGCACATCATAATTGGGACAGTGACCCATAAAAGCTGGGACTTCAAAATCAGTTGGAAGTGGCATTTACTGAAGAAAACGGACCCATCAAATATTTTTGGCAAACCCTTAAAATATACCTCGGTTTGTTTTGTGATGATTCCACAAATATTTCGTGTCGAGAATTAAGATCCCCTAAGCTGGACCATTTTGAAAAAACGGTATTCTTTTTTAGTTTGTCAAAGAAATTTGTACTTTAACTACAGACGAGGTATATGTACAATATTGGTATCATATAAAAGGCATTTTATGTCCTGACACATCCATTTTTCCAGGGATATTCTGCATAAAATATAATTTTTGCACGTTGAGTACGGAGAATTTTCTGCTTTAAATGTCATATTGATATACTTTATATTAATCTTTGGTCGATTTAAGTAAATACGTGTTTCAGGGTTTTTTGAAATTCGCACTAGTTTTTGTCAAAAATTCAATACGGTGGGAACGTTGCGATCTAACAAAGGCAAAATGGGTATTAAATCTTTTCTTTTGACAAGGACATCATTGTTGTGTCATTGTGTTTTTCGAGGTGATCTGGACCACATTTTGAATATTTAGAAGTACTTCAATCTGACATTTAAATCTTCGAATTAAAAACTTAAAACTACTTTTTTTTGCAGTACATCTCTGAAAAAGAGGATATGTTTGGAAATGTTTTATATACCGTTGTATGCCCCATAAAAACCCTTTCATATGATAAATTGTATACATTGTCTTTAGCTAAAGTACAAATTTCTCTGAAAATCTGAACGGTCCAGCTCACGAGATATGCTGGACACGAAATATTTTGGGAATCATCAGAAAACAGACCATGGTACATTTTGAGGGGTGGACACAAAACTGTTTTTTCCCCACCACACAATATGAGTCGGTGTGATATACATGCTTGCAGATATTGTTTTCATGAATTGAAGTTCTGCTGCATTTTTGATTCTTTGTTGTTTGTCACGTTTTTGTGTTCACCAGTCTACAAAAAACAAAACCACATTTGGGTAACAAAATCATATATTATACCTAGTAATGATTGTATCGCTTACATGTAATATTGAATAGCAAACACAATGTCTTTGGGCACAGGTATACTATATTTGCGAGCACTTGCAACAACTTTATATTTGCATCCAAATAACAAAAAATACAGATTTTTCAGCGTGTAGATGTAAGAATTTATAAAAGTGCATACAACAAATTATGCTATGTATGAACCGATCACAAGAGCTTTAAATGAATTTAATTTAATCAATATGAAATATGATTTGGACAATGCCTATTGGTAATTCAGTAGTATATTGACTTTTAATTTACACCTAGATAAAATATTTTCTGGTCTGTAAAGAATTGTATACTAAAGACTGAGTAATAAAATAAATAAATTAATTGATTAATTTCCTGAACTCCGGCATCACACCCGTGGATTCAATGGAATGATATTATTTTCATTTGGTAGAAGGAACAAAGTATGCACACCCATGTGATCACCTGTTGGGCTGAATTTTTCCGGGGACAAAAATCACAATATTCAGAAAAAATAAAGAAAGATAATGTTTTTGTTCCCTTTTTGAACATTGTTGTTATTCCGAGTACAATTTTTCCTTATGCCTACCCACTCGACTAGTTTGTTTTAATAAAATATGCGTTTATAGGTTCACTGGTACTTGAAAAATTCATTGCGTTTAAACCTTCAACCCAGAGTCAACAAATTCCATTAACACAACCAGATTCAGCATCATCTCAGCATCATCGTCCTTGACAAGGAATAGCTATTTAATTTGTGTTTGTTTGACTTTTGTTATCCTTTTAATACAACATTCACAATCGTCAAATAGACACATAATCTTACACACACTCATATACACAT